>JBBDGP010001120.1:1972500-2112500 GCA_037952835.1 Lithobates septentrionalis | reverse complement strand
GTTCCCAGTCCAGGACATCATTTGAAATACTTTGTTGGCCTGAGGAAAAAGGGGTACGGTTTCTCTGTCCAATGCTTTAGGTAGGTTCTGCTTTGCAAAAGAACTAATTTTTCATTTTTTGGTATAATGGCGGGATTTTAATTGTATGTTTGTCAGTAATGATAGGTCTATTGTTTGGGATACTCTATAGGACCCATTAAATAAAACCTAAAATGTTTATGTAAGTAACTGTATGTTGTGTAATAAGTATATGAGAAATAGAAATGTATGAATTGTGATTACCTTTTGTATGGGACACTTACAATAGGAGCTGTTCCTTTCTGTGGATGGTCTCAGGTTTCTAGGTTAATAGCATGGGGGAGCTCTATTGCTTTGAGATGAAAAGATCATGCATGCAATTATCGCTGTTTGTATTTCTCAATGTCTTGTTCCTGTGGAAGCTGATATGATCTTATTTGGGAACAAGAGTTTAAGTTTGAATCCATGTTATTTTGTCTTTTATGTAACGTTGGCGGATAGGGATGTAATTGGATGGACCCTAGTTGATATAGCCTAAAGTGTGTGTCTACGGTTAAGTGTGCATTCTCAATTGTTTTAGTAAATTTTTGCGGGGAAAAATTTTGGTTTTCTAGTGAAGAAATTTCAGAATGTGCTGGTTTTGGAGGGATCAGTAACTGCATTTCATGTGTTAATATCACCATGTGCCATGTGGTCCGATTGTAGTCGGTCATTTTGCTATTTATCATGTGGTCCGATTGTTGTCGGCCATTTTCTTGTAGTCACCATGTGGTCTGATTGTCATCGGCCATTTTCTTGTAGTCACCATGTAGCCGTGGCTTGGTTTTCATTTGTTGCAACTGGCATTTCTGCTGTGTTTTGGTTCTGGTGAAATTGCTCTGCTTTTGGGCCAGGTTTCAGCATTTAGTGAGGGTGAGCCATCTTTTTGCAGGAGTTTCAGTTTTTGTTTTTAGTTGCGTCGTTGTTGTGTGGTATTTCGGTCTCAAAACTTGTGGTCTGACTGCCCAGGGAATATGTGAGTCGAGGGGGATTCCCTCCCATTTGCAATATGGGGGTTTATTCCACCCTTTCCTGGACAAAAGTTTATTTAAATTGTTGAAGTCTCCTATATGATGTTAGTCATATATTTTTTTAATGTCTTGATAGACATAATGTGAAGCTATTCCAGGCTTCCCCGCCCCCTCCCTCTTCCTGTCTTTTGATATGTAAATAAACCAGTTAGATGTTTTTTTTAGAGCTGATCAGACAACAAAGTTCTTTGCAGGATATATGCATCAACAGGAAGTTGGTGGGAGAGACTTGGGGTCTTTTGAAACAAACATGTAGACAAAAGGACTTGTGTTTGGAAGGACAAAATCACTTTGGTTTTTATATTTAATTCCAGTTTTGTGAAGTTTATACTGCAATACAGTTTTGGGTAGAGAGTAAACAGGAGGTGTCTATGTTATTGTTGTAATATCTAGGTACAGAGAGAAGCCACATTGTTCTGTAGAGAAAGCGGGCGTAAGTGTTCTCTGCAGTTTAGTCTGGCGACACAGTGTACGGTGGTACATCGCAATGCGCTTGTGTATGAATATACCCTGTGAGGGGTAGAGACATAATTTGCGGGTTGATCTGTGGTTGTTGACTAATCGTTTGGCATAGTTAATAGTTGGTTGTTATTATGGGTATTGCAGTATAAAAGGGTGGTACTCTGTAGTTCTGTGCCAAAAGTGTTGGAAAAACAAGCTTTAGAGTTATAATGCCTCGGTTAGGGTTTCTAGTTGGGGGACTGGACCAGATAGTGGTTGTAATCTGTCAATCCACTGTAAAAGAAGGCACCGGCGGTGCTCTCCTAAATGGGTGCAACGGTTTCCCTGGATGCAGGGGTAAGACGATAAGCCGTTTCGAATCGTCATGGGTAATGAGCAGTCCATGCAAGGGAAGGAATGCGAGGCTTCCCACAGTCAGACGGTTGCACAGTACATGAAGTCTAGTTTTGGGGAAAAGGCCATTAAACGCCTTAAAGATTGGCATATATGGTCAGAGGTTACAGTAAGGTGTATTCCTTTGGAAGGTACTTTTGATGTCTGGAGGTACGAGACCCCAGAATAAAAAGACCTTGGAAGTAAATTGGCTGTGGTTTCAGACATCTGTAATGAGTGAGTTGATGGATGGGTAGTACACGCTTGTGTGATAAAAATTCTCATGCCTGTTTTTGAACTTTGTGTGGCTGGCCCAAGCAAGGTTTCAAGCTGCTCTCATGCTTTTCCCATTGTATTTTTTTCTATTGCTAAAAGAGTGAAGGCAGCATTCCATCTGGATGTTTTGCTTTTTTTGTTTTTGTTTTGGGAACTATGAAATACCTCCCCCACATTTGTATCTAAATGTTTGTCTCATGTCTTGTCTTCTCATTGTTTGTATGTGGTAACATGAATGTGTTATAACACACCGCGGCAGCCCTCCTACGCATCGCGGCTGTTCTATTTTTGTAGGAACGTGAAAGTAAGAGTTAGAGGGTTTCGTTGTTGTCGGTTTTGAGGAATGTCAGTGACAATTTACGAATGTACAGGAATATTGTATTGTTTACCATTCTTTGCAGGTTAAATATGAAGGATAGAATAATAACTTTTGTTTATAAGTATCTTTTCAGGTCCAGAAGTTTCTGAAAGTGTATGTACATAGAAAGCAGGTGTATGTAGATAGCTGTACACATCCTAAGAAGGTAAAAATATCATAGGCTATTTCACTGTTTCATTGTTTTTTTTCTGCACCATTCTAAACCCTGCGTGTCTTCCTCCAGTTTGTAATGAGGAAGAAAATGGGGGGATAATGGTAAGTGACAATTTTCAAACCAATAATACTAACCCGCTCTAATTCAAGTTTGTGACCTAGTAGGGTGACATGTTCCCCGACTGTCTTTCTTTGATGGAATTTGAATCAGCATGCAGCAGTCTGGTGAAGGAGGCTCCAATCCCAGATGCTTAGGACCCTTTTGTCAATGGTTCCAGGTATTACACCCCAGATGGTAAGCCACGCACAGGTTATGCAGTGACCACAGTCATTGAGTTAGGTTTGTTTGGAGGTCAACCAAAAACGGGGTTGTACTTTCCTCAGCAGCTGTCAACATTCTCAGCTGATGGGGTGGGTGCAGTCACTGTAAAATGAACTTCAAAAGGTCCAGCACAGGGTTCATGGGCCCCTCAAGGACTCTGACACAAAAACCGGTTAACATTCTTTCCAACCAGGCGACTGTGTCTTTGTAATGAAGCTTGATGGACGAGACAACTGGATCCACGCCAGCCACTGCAAGAAGCTGCTCAACTACACCAAAGGATGAGGAGTATCTTTGTTTTTTTATATTTTTTAGCTAGTATATTTTGGAAAGGGTAACAATGAAAAGCATCCCAACTTATTGTTTAACCTCTTGCTGCCCGCCGTCCATTATGACGTCCAGGCGGCGCGGCTCTCATTCTGGGAGGGCGTCATATGACGCCCTGCCCATTTAACAAGGGGTGTGCGCGCATTCCTGTACCCTCGGTGGCGGCGTGTCACGGAGACACTGCTCACCACAGAGGGGGGTAAACAGCCATTGGGCATGGCTGTTTACCACGTGATCGGCCGCGATGAAGTCACGGCCGATGACAGATGGTACCGCCCCCAATGTGCATGGCGCATGCGCACGATCAGGAGCGCGCCGCACGCACGTCGGTAGCGGCGTGTTTCCGGGAACACTGCTCGTCACCGACGATGGTAAACAGCCATTGGCCGGCAGCTGTTCACAGCCGATCACTAAATGTAAACACAGAGCAGTAACTAGCTGTTACCAGCTCTTCTCTCCTCACACCGTTTCCAGTGTGAGGAAAGAAGAGCCAGGAGCAGTGAGTTACCGATCTGTGTCTGTATTGTACTGCAAAAAGCACAACACTTATCCCATCACCCCCCCATTGTCATCTGTCACCCAACAGTCACCAGTCACCCCATAAAGTGCACCTGTCACATAATAGAGTGCCATCAGTGACCGTCAGCGGTGCACCTGTCACCCATCACCCATCAGTGACAGTCAGCCATTACCCGTCACCCATCAGTGACCGTCAGCGATCACCTGTCACCCATCAGTGACCGTCAGCCATCACCCATCAGTGACGTCAGCCATCACCCGTCACCCATCAGTGACGTCAGCCATTACCCGTCATCCATCAGTGACCGTCAGCCGTTACCCATCAGTGACAGTCAGCCATTACCCATCAGTGACCGTCAGCCGTTACCCGTCACCCATCAGTGACCGTCAGCCATTACCCGTCACCCATCAGTGACCGTCAGCCATTACCCGTCACCCATCAGTGACCGTCAGCCATTACCCGTCACCCATCAGTGACCGTCAGCCATTACCCGTCACCCATCAGTGACCGTCAGCCATTACCCGTCACCCATCAGTGACCGTCAGCCATTACCCGTCACCCATCAGTGACCGTCAGCCATTACCCGTCACCCATCAATGACCGTCAGCCGTTACCCATCAGTGACCGTCAGCCATTACCCGTCACCCATCAGTGACCGTCAGCCGTCACCCATCAGTGACCGTCACACATCAGTGACCATCAGCCATCACCCATCAGTGACGTCAGCCATTACCCGTCACCCATCAGTGACGTCAGCCATTACCCGTCACCCATCAGTGACGTCAGCCATTACCCGTCACCCATCAGTGACGTCAGCCATTACCCGTCACCCATCAGTGACCGTCAGCCATTACCCGTCACCCATCAGTGACCGTCAGCCATTACCCGTCACCCATCAGTGACCGTCAGCCATTACCCGTCACCCATCAGTGACCGTCAGCCATTACCCGTCACCCATCAGTGACCGTCAGCCATTACCCATCACCCATCAGTGACCGTCAGCAAATTACCAGTCACCCATCAGTGACCGTCAGCCATTACCCGTCACCCATTAGTGACCGTGGCCTGTTACCCGTCTGTGACCATCACCCGTAACCGTCCGTGGCCTGTCACCCATCAGTGATCATCGCCTGTCACACCGTCATCACCAATCAATGAACATCACCTGCCACCCATCTCACAGCCCATCAATGACCGTCACCTGCCACCTGTCACACAGCCATCAGAGTCATGTCCAAAAGAGTTTACAACAGTGAGGAGGCGTTCCAGATCCTCTCCATGACTGATGAGAGCAACTGGGAGTGCTCATCAGATTCCAATTTTGATTCCGAATCAAATTCGGCATTTGAACCGAATAGTGAATCGGCAAATTATTCGGAGGAAGAATGGGTCCCTCCTAAAAGGGTACGGCACTCTGGAAACCAGGATTATATTCCAAGGCCCAGTACCAGCACTGCCGCCAGCAATAGGCCCCAGGAACAAATTCCCAGGTCCAGTACCAGCGCTGCCGCCAGCGATAGGCCCAGGGAACAAATGCCCAGTACCAGCGCTGACGCTGGTGATAGGCCCCAGGAACAAATGCCCAGACCCAGTGCCAGTGCTGCCACATCACGCCTGAGTACCAGCACAGGATATTCAAATCCCCCAACTACTGGAGCGTCACGTCCCCCAAGAGCCAGGGCCTTTACATATATGCCAGATGGTCTTGCCAACCCAACAAGGCTGCCCTCCGACTCAGGAACACCAATTATTCCCCCTTTCACAGCACAGCCAGGTGTGCAGGCCAACACCCAAAATTTATCAGAGATTGATTGCTTTCATCTGTTTTTGCCCGACACTTTGCTGCAATTCATTGTGGACAGACAAATTTGTATGCCCAGCAGTATATTGCCAACAACCCCCAATCATCCTATGCCCGTCCGTTTGAGTCGAGATCTGAATTTGGAGGAGTTTAAATTGTTTATGGGCCTCATCCAAAACATGGGGCTTACAAAAAAAAAAAAAAAAAAAAAAATGAAGGACATGCCTAGTGGTCCACCAACCCCATCCACCACATGCCCATTTATTCTGCCGTAATGGCCAGGTCCCGATACGAAATGATAATGCGCTTTCTTCATTTTAGCGACAACACCCAGTGCCCTCCCCGCAATCATCCAAATTACGTCAAATTATATAAACTTCGCCCACTGATAAATTTCTTTTCCCAACAATTTGCAGAACTCTATGTCCCCGATCAGAATATATGTGTCGATGAGTCCCTGGTACCCTTTTCAGGCCGGCTAGGAATAAAGCAATATATTCCTAGCAAAAGGGCCAGATACAGAGTAAAATTATACAAGCTCTGTGAGAGAGCCACGGAATATTTGTATGCGTTCCGCATATATGTAGGAAAAGATTCCCAGCTCCAACCCAAGTGCCCGGCCTACATGGGCACAACTGGAAAGATTGCGTGGCATACCGTCTTCTGAACAAAAGTTATCACATATACCTTGACAATTTCTACACTGGCCTGCCACTTTTCAAACACCTATACATTGCAAAAACCCTGGCCTGCGGAACCTCTCGAAAAAATAGGAAGGGTTTCCCACAATCTCTAGCAAACAAAAAGCTGCGAAGGGGGGAAAGAACAGCACTGATATGCAATGAAGTGCTGGCCTTGAGGTGGAAGGATAAAAGGGACGTGCACATGATGTCCACCATCCATGATGACACTACAATTGAGGTTCAAAGAAGACGAGGTCCCATTGAAAAGCCAGTATGTGTCCAAGATTATAATCTCTACATGGGGGGGGGGGGGGAGGAGTGGATTTTAATCAAATGATTCAGGAATATTTGTCGATAAGGAGGTCTCGATTCTGGTACAAGAAGGTAGCAATTTATCTCATCCATTTGGCCATTTATAATTCCTACGTAGGCTACACCAAATCCATTGAAAGCCCCGCCCCCTTCCTACAATTTATAGAAGGTGTTACGTCCCTCATCTATCAACAAAGACCCCCCCCCAGAAGACCTTCGCTCTGAGGCCGTTTGCCGACTTCATGAGCGCCACTTCCCCTTCAACATTCCACCATCTGAAGCAGGCCGAAGACGGCAAAAAAATGTTGCGTGTACACCAAAAGAGGATTTCGAAAAGATACCAGCTACCATTGTCCCCAGTGTCCCTCCCAACCTGGCCTTTGCATCGGTGAATGCTTCCAATTTTATCATACATCCCTAAAATATTAGCCCATATTTTTAACAAATTCCCCATTATCATCTGTGCTGACCATTTTTCATGCTTCCCCAAATAACCATGCTACTGCCTTCCACGTGAACTGACACTGGCCTGTTTTGGGACAATGCCTCTGCCTACCGTTTGGACTGCTTGTACCTGAACTGACCCTGGTCTGTTTTATGGACTATGCTTTTGCCTACCGCTTGGACTGATCTGTTGCCCTGCTACTGTAGTACACAGGGGTCTCACATATGTTAGGAGCTCCAGAAATGTTTTTCCGAATGGAGAAAACTATTTTTTTTGTTTTCTCCGGGTTTTGGAATTTCCGGATTAGGGTCTGAAGTCCGGAGGCTTCATAGAGATTTGGGTGCGTCAAAGCCTCTACCCCTGTGCACAGGTCTTACCTGATTGCGGCCCTCAGCCTGCTGCTGACTTACTGCCATCATGCCTCTGCCTGCTGCATGAATGGACCACACCACTACCTAGGCAAATAATTAGCTGTAGCAAGAGGCAGTATGTATATGAAGGGCTGGAGAGCGGTACAATAAGTGTCTGCAGGTAACAGTGTACCAGGACCAATATTATGGCTGTGCTGGCTGTCTCTGCCTGGACAATTTCTATGGACTGTGCTGTGCTGACAATATCCTTGTGCTGAGTATAAACTAATATTCCTGCCTGCTGCCTGGATAATTACTATTTCTGTCGCTAAGCACATCCTTGCCTGCCACCTGGACCAGTGCTCTCCTCTGTGGATACTACTAAAAGAACAGGTAATGCTTTTTTTTTTACCCTTTCTGCAATATAACTTATTTGGATTGTAATTCTTGGTATGTACATGCTATGTGTTAGAAATATGAAGGGCCTTCAAAAATGATAGGTTGCCAGGAAATTATATATTCAGTCATTTATGCTCCTAGAATGCCTGATACTTGGATGTTGGGCCTCTGTATGTGGCCAGGCTATGTAAAAGGCTCACACATGTGGTATCACCATACTCAGGAGTAGCAGAATTTTGGGGTGTCATATTTGTTATGTACATGCTATGTGTTGGAAATATCTGATAACTGGTAAACTTTGTGTAAAAAAATGCGTTTTCATTTTTTTTCCCACATTTTCCAAAAACTTCTGGAAAAAAATGAACCGTTCAAAAGACTCATTATGCCTCATACATTATACATTGGGGTGTTTACTTTCCAAAATGGGGTAATTTTGGGGGCAATTCCATTGTCCTGGTGCTCCAGGGCCTTTAAAAGTGTAATAGGTGGTTGAGAAATGAGAGGTCTCATTTATGCTTGTAGAATGCCTGAAGATGCTACTTCAATGTGGGGCCTTTGTATGTGGCCAGGCTGTGTAAAAGTCTCACACGTGGTATCGCTATACTCGGGAAGAGTAGCAGAATGTATTTTGGGGTTTGTTGTATGCATATGCTCTGTGAGAGAAATAACCTGTTAATATGACAATTGGCACCATAGTTTGTAGACTCTATAACTTTCACACAGACAAAATTATTTACACTTATTTGGGTTATTTTTACCGAAGATACGTAGCAGTATAAATTTTGGCCAAAATTTATGAAGGAAAAATTACTAATTTGCAAAATTTTAAGACAGAAAAAGAACATGGCATTTTTTTCACAAAATTTACGGACTTTTTTTTTATAGCACAAAAAATAAAAAACCCACTAGTGATTAAATACCACCAAAAGAAAGCTCTATTTGTGTGTGAAAAAAAGGACGCAAATTTCATATGGGTATAGTGTTGCATGACTGAGTAATTGTCATTCAAAGTGTGAGAGCGCTGAAAGCTGAAAATTGGTCTGGGCAGGAAGGGGGTGTAAGTGCACTGTTTTGAGGTGGTTAAAGTGTAAAGTGTATTCTCCAACTAGCTAAGAAAGCGAACAGGACCAATTGCTGGGTCTACTCTGAATCTCCACTGAGGTTTAGTACCCCAGCGATGACAGCGGTACATGCTATATATGATGTTCATATTGGTATGAGGAGTTTTGACGAACTAGTAAAAACTCCAAACAGACACTTGTCAATAGAATTTAACTATACATTTCTAAAGGGTAAAATGAGTTATAGTTTTAACAATAGCTCTGGTTCTTGCCATTTTTGGTATCGGGACAACCAGTGTTAATTTTGTCGACTAAAATATGACTAAAACAACTTAGATGACTAAAATACGACTAAAACTAAAATGGCATTTTAGTCAAAAGACTAAGGCTAAAACCAAATTGAAATTTGATGTCAAAATTAACACTTGTCTGTTCATGTTAATACCTCAGTGATTTTTACACCAGCAGTATACAATGAGTTTGGAAATTGTAGAGAAATGCTTAAATAATGCATTATAATTTAACTACACACATTAGATTTTAGATGACTAAAATGAGTTTTAGTCGACTAAAATGTACTGGAGATTTTAGTTGACTAAAATATTCTAAAAGATTTAGTCGACTAAATAAGACTAAAACTAAAAACAATTACAGAAGACTAAAATGGGACTAAAACTAAAATGCCATTTTAGTCCTAAGACTAAGCCTAAAACTAAATTGAGATTTGCTGCCAAAATTAACACTGGGGACAATCAGGTAGCCCACAAGTGTGCTTCAACTTTAGTTTGGTATTTATGCGGGTCTACAGCTTATAAGGTAATTCCCCCTAATGCAAGAGGTTCATGTGTCCTGGTGAAACTCGTCCCAGCCTCTTATATCACGGCCGATCGTGAGGAACTAATGGTGCGAGCAAAGGCAAGAATGGCAGGGACAGCTAGAAGGGGGTTCACCAACCTCGACCAGGTCTGGGCATAGTTTCCTGCTTGTACACGGTGGGTGCTTGAGCTTATGAAACGATTGAACAATTTCTCATCCATTGTGGATGGGATGTTCAATGTAACTGTTGAAGCTACAAGGAAGTTCCCACAGGATTAACGGCAGATTAAGACCAGTCTATTAAAAGATGGCCCATGATTATCTGTTGGCATCCAAGGGGGGTTTCTGTGAATTCATAGGTAAAGATTGTTGTACCTGGATCGGGGATACTAGTGACAAAGCTCAGGCCCATATGGATAAGGTTTAGGTCCCTGCAAGACAAAGCCGGAGCTATAGATAGTGGAGGTTGAAGTCCTTTTAAGGGTCTGGGAATCTTTGGGGATTTATTTTTTTTTATTTTTCAGCAGATCATGGTTGAAGGAAGTAGGGGTATATATACTCATGTTTTTGTTTCTATTCCTTCTATATGCCGTGATGGGATGCTACTGTTGCCTGATTGGACGAGTGAACAGAGCCCGAGCAGAAGACCACATCTTCCTCTCTGAGATGAGACGCCCCTAAGCCCAACCCACGTACAAGACACAGAGCGTCCCAGACCGACCGGCCTTCATGTCCTCCTCTAAGTCAGTCATCCCTCCTGAAGAACAGAGTCTACAAGTCAAGCTGTGCTTTCCTTTTTATGGACTTAGGGACTGATTAAGAAGAAGATCAAGATTCACAGAGGGACACATGGGAGCATATGACAAAGAGGATCTTCTCAAGCCTGTAAGAAAATGATAAAATGATGTAAAATGATCTTTCTAGATACTGGTTACTCTGAGCAGTATTAAGTGGGCTCCATGCTGACCAAGATGGTGGATGTGGCTGGGTGGAGGGCAGTGTACATGCCTCAAGTGGATGAGAAATGTGCACTTTTCCCTCCCACTCCTGTGGATGCCCTCCCCTTTAGTGTTTTTTCCTGTGATATAATTTCCTGTGAGGTCATTTTGCATGGAGGAAGCGATTGGCTGCTGGGGCCATGACTTCCTGTTTGTCATTCCTTTGTGTTGCCGATATATAAAAGGTGCTTGTACTCGTGAAGGCAAGGCAGAGGAGCGATGGAGCTAAGACGGTGACTACATCTGTTTACTTGGGGAAATGCGGGCGACACGGGTTGTTTAAAGATCTATTATACCAAAAGGATGAAAGGGCGCTCAATGGCGCAAGAGTATAGTGGAATTTCCACAACACCACAGAGGAAGTTATCATGATCCAACGCCCTCTTCACTGCCCATTGAGCATCATCATGATTGATTATAGTATAAAGTGACCCCACGTTGGCAGTCACTAGTACACTATCTGATACCTCCAACCATTATAACTTTTGCAGTAGGTGCTTAGTGTCTCTAAGATAGGCCCTAGTTTGACTAAGGGTTGCAGATAACCATCTACATCAGGGATATGCAATTAGTGAGCCTCCAGCTGTTGCAGAACTACAAGTCCCATGAGGCATAGCAAGACACTGACAGCCACAAGCATGACACCCAGAGGCAGAGGCATGATGGGACTTGTGGTTTTGCAACAGCTGGAGGTCCGCTAATTGCATATCCCTGATCTACATATTGCCCCATACGTGCTGATACAGAACCGATCCCATTAACTATGGGTCTTCCCAGGGGGCCTCTCCAAACATTTATGTATTTTAAGGATGGAATAAATGATAAGGATTATACAGGTGGTAGTGTTGTGGAAATTTGTATTAATGTAGGTTGTCAGATGTCCCCCCAGTGTCCGTTTTACTGTAATACACTCATGTGAGGGTATTCACACATACAAACGTTGGTGGAAGACTATTGGCTGCGGAAACCTTCCTGTGGACACGGCAGATCTGTTTGCTCATTTAAGGATGTTTGTTTATGCCTCACCAAGGGACTGGCCACTCCATGGCGACCGCATCTAAACTCCTAAGTAAGCAGATCCGCATACATGGGAACCATAGCATAACCATACAAAATTATGGCTCACAGAGCCATGATAGAGTATGGCTCGCGTCATTGGTAGCAGTGGGAATGTGCACACGATTGTGTTCAGGGCCATGTAAGTAGTGTTCAAATTGTGAGTCCTTTGTGTCTTGTAAAACACTTGCCACATGGCTCTGCACACGACCGTCTGCACACGTCACGACTGTATTTCTATTTGAATATATACGTGTGTGTGATTGGTTCTTTTGAAAGAATACAAGTGTCTGATTGGCTGATTCTGAAGCCACCACCTTCCTTTGTTATTCATGTTTATAGTATAAATAAAAGGAGCTGCTATTCTCTCGAGGATTCTGCTAAGCTCAAGGTGATACCAGCATCTGTGTCTGTTACTTGGAGACATACAAGCGCGCTTTCCTGGCATTATATGAGAGAGCTGTTTTTGTGCTTTTAAGCACAAAAAAATTATTTGCTTATAGGGAGAAGCTTAATATTTCCCAGACAGTAGGTACCAACTACTGAGCCTCCCCATCATTAGAATTTTTTCTGGACTCCCCTTTTCACCAACCTCTCCAGTTCTTCCTTAAATCTTTCAGTGGGGTTCTCCCTTGAAATGGTATATGTACTCTTATCCTCCAGTAATGTATTCATTTCATCCTTTTTGAACATTACCACAATGCCTCCCCCTTTGTCTGCTGGTCGAATAATTACGTCCTTCTGATCCTCAATTTTTCGAATTCCTTTGGACATATACATTGGATCTTTATATTTTGTAATTTCCAAATCTTCCGCTACCATTCTGTTGAATACATGAACAAAGCAGTTTTCATTGATCTGAGGATTGAAAACTGACTTATTATGGAGTTTGCGGTGTATAATCTCTGGGTTGGTCACATAGTTAGACCTAATCTCTCCTTTTGTGGTTTGTAGCACCATAAATGTCTTAATATTTATCTTCCGAATAAGATTCTGTAAGTTAATGTGTGTCAAACGTATTCAGATTTTTTGAAGGTGCAAATTTTAATCCTTGATCTAAAACTTTCAGCTCTTCTCTTGACAGGGGGATTTGACTAATATTATAAATACCCTCCCCTAATTTGCTCGTCTTTTTTTGCTTCCTCTGTCCTCGGCATAACCTCTTCTTTCTGGTGTGTTTAATTCGGTCCTGGGTTCTTTCGATATTCCATTTGGTTCCCCTGTCTAAAACAGTGGTTCTTAACCTTGTTGGAGGTACTGACCCCCACCAGTTTCATATGTGCATTCACTGAACCCTTCTTAATTGGAAAAATAAAATATGATTTTTTCAAATTCAAAACATAGGTATATATTTAGGTATATATTTATACATAGGTGCACAAAATGAACAAAACCATTAAAGAACAAAACCATTAAGAACAAAGAACAAAACCATTAAATATTAAAACATGATTTTCACACAAAAACATAATGAATATTTACTGCAAATCAGTGTGACTTCTGCTGTTGCCTTTCAGAAACCAGTTCAGAAATGCGCGGATTTACCTTGGCAAGTGCCACTCTCATGTCATTTTGCAACAAAGTCTGTTCCTTTTCTTCGTTTTTATGTCCAGCATCCTCGAAAAGGATTGCTCACAAAGATATGTTGTAACAAACGGTATGAAGAGCTTTCTTAGCAATAACACGGTACGTTACCATTTGTTGACACCAAAACGTTGAGAGCGTTGTTGTTCTGAAGAGTTGCTGTTGAACCTGGCTCTGCTGAATTTCAATGATTTCATCATTGACATCTGTTGTCTCAACATTAAATGTGAACGGCTGTCTCACTCATGCTGGATATGACTCTCTTGTAGGGAAGTATCTGTCAAGAGACTTTGCAAGCGAATCTAAGTGCATGGCAATTGCTTGCTTCAGTTCCGCAGGTACAGAAATGTCTCGGATTCCAGATACATCTTCGATCTTACTTACACAGTCGTCTAGCAGGGGAAAGTTTGCAAAGTTATCGTTCTCTATTCATCGTTTCCATAACGGTAGCTTTTTTGAAAAGCCTTCAGGTTTTCTTCCGCTTCGATGATGTTGACTCCACCGCCCTGCATCTGTTGATTGAGATGATTGAGAGCTGCGAAGATATCAGCCATGTACGCTAAAATGAGAATGAACTCAGAATTTTTGAAGCAATCTGCATGACAATGTTGGTGCTCTTGCAAAAACAGGGCCAATTCCACACGCACGGCAAAAACACGATTCAGCACCTGTCCCCGGGATAACCACCGAACGTTAGAATGGTACAGAAGTACCTTGAATTCAGATCCCATTTCTTTACACAGCTCCCTGAAGATGTGGTGCCTCAGAGCACTATTTCGCACATAGTTCACGCATTCCACTACAATTTTTAATACTTCTGCCAGTTTTGGAGGCAAGGTTTTTGTTGCCAATGCATGCCTGTGCAGAATACAATACGTAACAATGATGTGTGGTGCATCGGCTTTCACTAGCGCACCAAAACCAGACTTTCTTCCCAGCATGGCTGGAGCTCCGTTCGAACAAACTGCAGAAACCATATCCCACGAAAGATTATTGTCTTTGAAGAAGTCATCCACAAGTTTCTTCACATCGGCTGCCTTAGTTGTTGTTGTAAGAGGCTTACAAAATAAAAAAATCTTCCTTTATCACGTCGTCTTTCACATACCGCACAAATACTGCAAGCTGGCTTAGATTGGAACCGTCTGTGGTCTCGTCGAGTTGAGGGCTGAATTTTGCCGGGCTTGAAATCAGATCTGCAACTACTTGAGCCAAGATGTCTTTGCTCATGTCTTCTATTCTGTCGCTGATGGGGTCATTTGAAAGAGGAATTTGGGATAACTTAACTTCAGCCGCTTTTCCCAGCATGATATTCGCCATCTTCAACACAGCTGGTTTTATGAGTGTTTCAGCAATGGTGTGTGGTTTGCCCTGCTTTGCGATCAGGTAAGCAACTTCGTACGATGCTGTGAGGATCGGTTTGTTGATGGGTACAAAGCCGAGAACAGGCAAAGTAGCCTTTTCATCTAATCTAGCTCTCTCCACCTTGAATTCAGCGAGCGTTGTGTTCTTGTATTTTCCATGCAGTTTAACCACTTGCCGACCGCCTCACGCCTATATACGTGAGCAGAATGGCACGGGCAGGTAAAATCACGTACCTGGTACGTGATTGCCTTCCCGCGGGCGGGGGGTCCAATCGGACCCCCCCGGTGCCAGCGGCAGTCGGCATTTGTCTGGGAGCGATCAGAGATGAGGGGGAGGCCATCCGATCGTGGCCCCCCTCGCGATCGCTCCCAGCCAATGAGAAACATCCCCTGCCTCTGTATAGTACACAGAGGCAGAGGATGTGATGTCATCTCTCCTCGGCTTGGCAGTTTCCGTTCCGGCGCCGAGGAGAGAAGACATCTGAGTGAGTGTAAAACACAACACAACACAGTAGAACATGCCAGGCATACTTTACACCCCCGATCCCCCCCCCATCTCCCCCCGATCCCCCCCAATCACCCCTCCCCCCTCCCTGTCACACTGACACCAAGCAGGTTTTTTTTTTTTTTTTCCTGATTACTGCATGGTGTCAGTTTGTGACAGTTAGAAGTGGTAGGGCAGTTAGTATTAGCCCCCTGTAGGTCTAGGGTACCCCCCTAACAAAGTTTTAACCCCTTGATCACCCCCCGTCACCAGTGTCGCTAAGCGATCATTTTTCTGATCGCTGTATTAGTATCACTGGTGACGCTAGTTAGGGAGGTAAATATTTAGGTTCGCCGTCAGCTTTTTATAGCGACAGGGACCCCCATATACTACCTAATAAAATGTTTTAACCCCTTGATTGCCCCCTAGCTAACCCTTTCACCACTGATCACCGTATAAAGGTTACGGGTGACGCTGGTTAGTTTGTTTATTTTTTATAGTATCAGGGCACCCGCCATTTATTACCGAATAAAGGTTTAGCCCCCTGATCGCCCGGCGGTGATATGCGTCGCCCCAGGCAGCGTCAGATTAGCGCCAGTACCGCTAACACCCACGCACGCAGCATACGCCTCCCTTAGTGGAATAGTATCTGTACGGATCAATATCTGATCCGATCAGATCTATACTAGGCCCAGCCCAGCCAAGTGCAGTATCGATCGATCACTGTCACTTACAAAACACTAAACACATAACTGCAGCGTTCGCAGAGTCAGGCCGGATCCCTGCAATCGCTAACAGTTTTTTTGGTAGCGTTTTGGTGAACTGGCAAGCACCAGCCCCAGGCAGCGTCAGGTTAGTGCCAGTAGCGCTAACACGCACCGTACACCTCCCTTAGTGGTATAGTATCTGATCGGATCAATATCTGATCCAATCAGATCTTTACTGGCGTCCCCAGCAGTTTAGGGTTCCCAAAAACGCAGTGTTAGCGGGATCAGCCCAGATACCTGCTAGCACCTGCGTTTTGCCCCTCCGCCCGGCCCAGCCCAGCCCACCCAAGTGCAGTATCGATCGATCACTGTCACTTACAAAACACTAAACGCATAACTGCAGCGTTCGCAGAGTCAGGCCTGATCCCTGCGATCGCTAACAGTTTTTTTTGTAGCGTTTTGGTGAACTGGCAAGCACCAGTGGCCTAGTACACCCCGGTCGTAGTCAAACCAGCACTGCAGTAACACTTGGTGACGTGGCGAGTCCCATAAGTGCAGTTCAAGCTGGTGAGGTGGCAAGCACAAGTAGTGTCCCGCTGCTACCAAAAAGACAAACACAGGACCGTCGTGCCCATAATGCCCTTCCTGCTGCATTCGCCAATCCTAATTGGGAACCCACCGCTTGTGCAGCTCCCGTACTTCCCCCATTCACATCCCCAACCAAATGCAGTCGGCTGCATGAGAGGCATTTTTATGTCCTCCCGAGTACCCCTACCAAACGAACCCCCCCAAAAAAGATGTCGTGTCTGCAGCAAGCGCGGATATAGGCGTGACACCCGCTATTATTGTCCCTCCTGTCCTGACAATCCTGGTCTTTGCATTGGTGAATGTTTTGAACGCTACCATTCACTAGTTGAGTATTAGCGTAGGGTACAGCATTGCACAGACTAGGCACACTTTCACAGGGTCTCCCAAGATGCCATCGCATTTTGAGAGACCCGAACCTGGAACCGGTTACAGTTATAAAAGTTACAGTTACAAAAAAAAGTGTAAAAAAAAAAAAAACACAAACAAAAATATAATATAAAAAAAAATAGTTGTCGTTTTATTGTTCTCTCTCTCTCTCTCTATTCTCTCTCTATTGTTCTGCTCTTTTTTACTGTATTCTATTCTGCAATGTTTTATTGTTATTATGTTTTATCATGTTTGCTTTTCAGGTATGCAATTTTTTATACTTTACTGTTTACTGTGCTTTATTGTTAACCATTTTTTTGTCTTCAGGTACGCCATTCACGACTTTGAGTGGTTATACCAGAATGATGCCTGCAGGTTTAGGTATCATCTTAGTATCATTCTTTTCAGCCAGCGGTCGGCTTTCATGTAAAAGCAATCCTAGCGGCTAATTAGCCTCTAGGCTGCTTTTACAAGCAGTGGGAGGGAATGCCCCCCCACCATCTTCCGTGTTTTTCTCTGGCTCTCCTGTCTCAACAGGGAACCTGAGAATGCAGCCGGTGATTCAGCCAGCTGACCATAGAGCTGATCAGAGACCAGAGTGGCTCCAAACATCTCTATGGCCTAAGAAACCGGAAGCTACGAGCATTTTATGACTTAGATTTCGCCGGATGTAAACAGCGCCATTGGGAAATTGGGGAAGCATTTTATCACACCGATCTTGGTGTGGTCAGATGCTTTGAGGGCAGAGGAGAGATCTAGGCTCTAATAGACCCCAATTTTTTCAAAAAAGAATACCTGTCACTACCTATTGCTATCATAGGGGATATTTACATTCCCTGAGATAACAATAAAAATGATTTAAAAAAAAAATGAAAGGAACAGTTTAAAAATAAGATAAAAAAGCAAAAAAAAATAATAAAGAAAAAAAAAAAAAAAGCACCCCTGTCCCCCCTGCTCTCGCGCTAAGGCGAACGCAAGCGTCGGTCTGGCGTCAAATGTAAACAGCAATTGCACCATGCATGTGAGGTATCACCACGAAGGTCAGATCGAGGGCAGTAATTTTAGCAGTAGACCTCCTCTGTAAATCTAAAGTGGTAACCTGTAAAGGCTTTTAAAGGCTTTTAAAAATGTATTAATTTTGTTGCCACTGCACATTTGTGCGCAATTTTAAAGCATGTCATGTTTGGTATCCATGTACTCGGCCTAAGATCATCTTTTTTATTTCATCAAACATTTGGGCAATATAGTGTGTTTTAGTGCATTAAAATTTAAAAAAGTGTGTTTTTTCCACAAAAAATGTGTTTGAAAAACCGCTGCGCAAATACTGTGTGAAAAAAAAAAAAATTAAAACACCCACCATTTTAATCTGTAGGGCATTTGCTTTAAAAAAATATATAATGTTTGGGGGTTCAAAGTAATTTTCTTGCAAAAAAAAAATTTTTCTTCATGTAATCAAAAAGTGTCAGAAAGGGCTTTGTCTTCAAGTGGTTAGAAGAGTGGGTGATGTGTGACATAAGCTTCTAAATGTTGTGCATAAAATGCCAAGACAGTTCAAAACCACCCCAAATGACCCCATTTTGGAAAGTAGACACCCCAAGCTATTTGCTGAGAGGCATGTCGAGTCCATGGAATATTTTATATTGTGACACAAGTTGTGGGAAAGAGACAATTTTTTTTTTTGCACAAAGTTGTCACTAAATGATATATTGCTCAAACATGCCATGGGGATATGTGAAATTACACCCCAAAATACATTCTGTTGCTTCTCCTGAGTATGGGGATACCACATTTGTGGGACTTTTTGGGAGCCTAGCCGCGCACGGGACCCCGAAAGCCAAGCACCGCCTTCAGGCTTTCTAAGGGCGTAAATTTTTGATTTCACTCTTCACTGCCTATCACAGTTTCGGAGGCCATGGAATGCCCAGGTGGCACAAACCCCCCCCAAATGACCCCATTTTGGAAAGTAGACACCCCAAGCTATTTGCTGAGAGGTATAGTGAGCATTTTGCAGACCTCACTTTTTGTCACAAAGTTTTGAAAATTGAAAAAAGAAAAAAAAAAATTCTGGTCTTTCTTCATTTTCAAAAACAAATGAGAGCTGCAAAATACTCACCATGCCTCTCAGCAAATAGCTTGGGGTGTCTACTTTTCAAAATGGGGTCATTTGGGGGGGGGGGTTTTGTGCCATCTGGGCATTTTATGGCCTTCAAAACTGTGATAGGTAGTGAGGAGTGAAATCAAAAATTTATGCCCTTAGAAATCCTGAAGGCGGTGCTTGGTTTTTGGGGCCCCGTACGCGGCTAGGCTCCCAAAAAGTCCCACACATGTGGTATGCCTGTACTCAGGAGAAGCAGCTGAATGTATTTTGGGGTGCAATTCCACATATGCCCATGGCCTGTGTGAGCAATATATCATTTAGTGACAACTTTTTGTAATTTTTTTTTTTTTTTGTCATTATTCAATCACTTGGGACAAAAAAAATAAATATTCAATGGGCTCAACATGCCTCTCAGCAATTTCCTTGGGGTGTCTACTTTCCAAAATGGGGTCATTTGGGGGGGTTTTGTACTGCCCTGCCATTTTAGCACCTCAAGAAATGACATAGGCAGTCATAAACTAAAAGCTGTGTAAATTACAGAAAATGTACACTAGTTTGTAGACGCTATAACTTTTGCGCAAACCAATAAATATACGCTTATTGACATTTTTTTTACCAAAGACATGTGGCCGAATACTCGCGGGTTCGGCGGAGGTCAAGACACACACCCGACTCATATGATTTGTGATGACACGCCCCGCTTTTCCATCATTGGCTGCAGGTGATAACGCCACATCTCTTGGCCTATCTGTGCTGCAGGGAATTTGGTGCGCCCAGTAGTCGAACTGTAACTGTCGTGATGGTACGTCGTGTGATTTCTTCTTAATATTTTAATCCCTTCATACTAACTATGTCGAGCAAAAAAAAGAAAGTGCTCGGACGAATATGTACAATATGGATACACATGTATAACAGAACGTGATGGGAGTCAATGTCCTAACTGCATGATTTGCAATGCCAAGTTGAGCAATTCTAGTCTAGCACCAGCAAAACTAAGAGAACACTTCCTTAACCACTTAAGCCCCGGAAGGATTTACCCCCTTCCTGACCAGAGCACTTTTTACAATTCGGCACTGCGTCGCTTTAACTGCTAATTGCGCGGTCATGCAATGCTGTACCCAAACGAAATTTGCGTCCTTTTCTTCCCACAAATAGAGCTTTCTTTTGATGGTATTTGATCACCTCTGCGGTTTTTATTTTTTGCGCTATAAACGGAAAAAGACCGAAAATGTTGAAAAAAAAATGATATTTTCTACTTTTTGTTATAAAAAAAATCCAATAAACTCAATTTTAGTCATACGTTTAGGCAAAAATGTATTCGGCCACATGTCTTTGGTAAAAAAAATGTCAATAAGCGTATATTTATTGGTTTGTGCAAAAGTTATAGCGTCTACAAACTAGGGTACATTTTCTGTAATTTACACAGCTTTTAGTTTATGACTGCCTATGTCATTTCTTGAGGTGCTAAAATGGCAGGGCAGTACAAACCCCCCCCCCAAATGACCCCATTTTGGAAAGTAGACACCCCAAGGAAATTGCTGAGAGGCATGTTGAACCCATTGAATATTTATTTTTTTTGTCCCAAGTGATTGAATAATGACAAAAAAAAAAAAAATATTTACAAAAAGTTGTCACTAAATGATATATTGCTCACACAGGCCATGGGCCTATGTGGAATTGCACCCCAAAATACATTCTGCTGCTTCTCCTGAGTATGGGGATACCACATGTGTGGGACTTTTTGGGAGCCTAGCCGCGTACGGGGCCCCGAAAACCAAGCACCGCCTTCAGGATTTCTAAGGGCGTAAATTTATGATTTCACTCTTCACTGCCTATCACAGTTTCGGAGGCCATGGAATGCCCAGGTGGCACAAAACCCCCCCAAATGACCCCATTTTGGAAAGTAGACACCCCAAGCTATTTGCTGAGAGGCATATTGAGTCCATGGAATATATTATTTATAATTATATTTTGACACAAGTTGCGGGAAAGTGACACATTTTTTTTATTTTTTATTTTTTTGCACAAAGTTGTCACTAAATGATATATTGCTCACACAGGCCATGGGCATATGTGGAATTGCACCCCAAAATACATTTAGCTACTTCTCCTGAGTACGGGGATACCACATGTGTGGGACTTTTTGGGAGCCTAGCCGTGTACGGGACCCCGAAAACCAATCACCGCCTTCAGGATTTCTAAGGGTGAAAATTTTTGATTTCACTCTTCACTGCCTATCACAGTTTCAGAGGCCATGGAATGCCCAGGTGGCACAAAACCACCCCAAATGACCCCATTTTGGAAAGTAGACACCCCAAGCTATTTGCTGAGAGGCATGGTGAGTATTTTGCAGCTCTCATTTGTTTTTGAAAATGAAGAAAGACAAGAAAAAACTTTTTTTTTTCTTTTTTCAATTTTCAAAACTTTGTGACAAAAAGTGAGGTCTGCAAAATACTCACTATACCTCTCAGCAAATAGCTTTGGGTGTCTACTTTCCAAAATGGGGTCATTTGGGGGGGGGTTTTGTGCCACCTGGGCATTCCATGGCCTCCGAAACTGTGATAGGCAGTCAAGAGAGAAATCTAAAATTCACGCCCTTAGAAAGCCTGAAGGCGGTGCTTGGTTCTCGGGGTTCCGTACGCGGCTAGGCTCCCAAAAAGTCTCACACATGTGGTATCCCCGTACTCAGGAGAAGCAGCAGAATGTATTTTGGGGTGTAATTTCACATATTCCCATGGCATGTTTGAGCAATATATCATTTAGTGACAATTTTGTGCAAAAAAAAAAAAAAAATTGTCTCTTTCCCGCAACTTGTATCGCAATATAAAATATTCCATGGACTCGACATGCCTCTCAGCAAATAGCTTGGGGTGTCTACTTTCCAAAATGGGGTCATTTGGGGGGGTTTTGAACTGTCCTGGCATTTTATGCACAACATTTAGAAGCTTATGTCACACATCACCCACTCTTCTAACCACTTGAAGACAAAGCCCTGACACTTATTGTTTACATGAAAAAGTTATTTTTTTTTTGCAAGAAAATTACTTTGAACCCCCAAACATTATATATTTTTTTTAAAGCAAATGCCCTACAGATTAAAATGGGGGGTGTTTCATTTTTTTTTTTCACACAGTATTTGCGCAGCGATTTTTCAAACGCATTTTTTGGGGGAAAAAACACACTTTTTTAAATTTTAATGCACTAAAACACACTATATTGCCCAAATGTTTGATGAAATAAAAAAGATGATCTTAGGCCGAGTACATGGATACCAAACATGACATGCTTTAAAATTGCGCACAAACGTGCAGTGGCGACAAAATAAATAGATTTTTAAAAGCCTTTACAGGTTACCACTTTAGATTTACAGAGGAGGTCTACTGCAAAAATTACTGCCCTCGATCTAACCTTCGCGGTGATACCTCACATGCATGGTGCAATTGCTGTTTACGTTTGACGACAGACCGCCGCTTGCGTTCGCCTTAGCGCGAGAGCAGGGGGCGACAGGGGTGCTTTTTTTTTTTTTTCTTTTTTTTTTTTTGCTTTTTTATCTTATTTTTAAACTGTTCCTTTCATTTTTATTTTTTTTAATCATTTTTATTGTTATCTCAGGGAATGTAAATATCCCCTATGATAGCAATAGGTAGTGACAGGTACTCTTTTTTGAAAAAATTGGGGTCTATTAGACCCTAGATCTCTCCTCTGCCCTCAAAGCATCTGACCACACCAAGATCGGTGTGATAAAATGCTTCCCCAAATTCCCAATGGCGCTATTTACATCCGGCGAAATCTAAGTCATGAAATGCTCGTAGCTTCCGGTTTCTTAGGCCATAGAGATGTTTGGAGCCACTCCGGTCTCTGATCAGCTCTATGGTCAGCTGGCTGAATCACCGGCTGCATTTTCAGGTTCCCTGTTGAGACAGGAGAGCCAGAGAAAAACACGGAAGACGGTGGGGGGGGGGGCATTCCCTCCCACGGCTTGTAAAAGCAGTCTAGAGGCTAATTAGCCGCTAGGATTGCTTTTACATGAAAGCCGACCGCTGGCTGAAAAGAATGATACCAAGATGATACCTAAACCTGCATTCTGGTATAACCACTCAAAGTTGTGAATGGCGTACCTGAAGACAAAAAAATGGTTAACAATAAAGCACAGTAAACGGCAAAGTATAAAAAATTGCATACCTGAAAAGCAAACATGATAAAACATAATAACAATAAAACATTGCAGAATAGAATACAGTAAAAAAGAGCAGAACAATAGAGAGAATAGAGAGAGAGAGAGAGAGAACAATAAAACGACAACTATTTTTTTTTATTTTATATATTTTTTTTTTTTTACACCTTTTTTGTAACTAACTTTTATAACTGTAACCGGTTCCAGGTTCGGGTCTCTCAAAATGCGATGGCATCTTGGGAGACCCTGTGAAAGTGTGCCTAGTCTGTGCAATGCTGTATCCTACGCTAATACTCAACTAGTGCATAGTAGCGTTCAAAACATTCACCAATGCAAAGACCAGGATTGTCAGGACAGGAGGGACAATAATAGCGGGTGTCACGCCTATATCCGCGCTTGCTGCAGACACGACATCTTTTTTGGGGGGGTTTGTTGGGTAGGGGTACTCGGGAGGACATAAAGAAAATGCCTCTCATGCTGCTGACTGCATTTGGTTGGGGATGTGAATGGGGGAAATACGGGCGCTGCAGAAGCGGTGGGTTCCTAATTAGGATTGGCGAATGCAGCAGGAAGGGCATTATGGGCACGACGGGCCTGTGTTTGTCTTTTTGGTGGCAGCGGGACACTACTTGTGCTTGCCACCTCACCAGCTTGTACTGCACTTATGGGACTCGCCACGTCACCAAGTGTTACTGCAGTGCTGGTTTGACTACGACCGGGGTGTACTAGGCCGCTGGCGCTTGCCAGTTCACCAAAACGCTACCAAAAAAACTGTTAGCGATCGCAGGGATCAGGCCTGACTCTGCGAACGCTGCAGTTATGCGTTTAGTCTTTTGTAAGTGACAGTGATCGATCGATACTGCACTTGGGTGAGCTGGGCTGGGCGGAGGGGCAAAACGCAGGTGCTAGCAGGTATCAGGGCTGATTTCGCTAACACTGCGTTTTTGGGAACCCTAAACTGCTGGGGACGCTAGTATAGATCTGATCGGATCAGAGATTGATCCGTTCAGATACTATACCACTAAGGGTGGTGTACGGTGCGTGCGTGGGTGTTAGCGGTACTGGCGCTAATCTGACGCTGCCTGGGGCTGGTGCTTGCCAGTTCACCAAAACGCTACCAAGAAAACTGTTAGCGATCGCAGGGATCAGGCCTGACTCTGCGAACGCTGCAGTTATGCATTTAGTGTTTTGTAAGTGACAGTGATCGATCGATACTGCACTTGGGTGGGCTGGGCTGGGCCGGGCGGAGGGGCAAAACGCAGGTGCTAGCAGGTATCTGGGCTGATCCCGCTAACACTGCGTTTTTGGGAACCCTAAACTGCTGGGGACGCTAGTATAGATCTGATCGGATCAGATATTGATCCGTACAGATACTATACCACTAAGGGAGGCGTATGCTGCGTGCGTGGGTGTTAGCGCTACTGGCGCTAACCTGACGCTGCCTGGGGCTGGTGCTTGCCAGTTCACCAAAATACTACCAAAAAAACTGTTAGCGATCGCGGGGATCAGGCCTGACTCTGCGAACGCTGCAGTTATGCATTTAGTGTTTTGTAAGTGACAGTGATTGATCGATACTGCACTTGGGTGGGCTGGGCGGAGGGGCAAAACGCAGGTGCTAGCAGGTATCTGGGCTGATCCCGCTAACACTGCGTTTTTGGGAACCCTAAACTGCTGGGGACGCTAGTATAGATCTGATCGGATCAGATATTGATCCGTACAGATACTATACCACTAAGGGAGGCGTATGCTGCGTGCGTGGGTGTTAGCGGTACTGGCGCTAATCTGACGCTGCCTGGGGCGACGCATATCACCGCCGGGCGATCAGGGGGCTAAACCTTTATTCGGTAATAAACGGCGGGTGCCCTGACACTATAAAAAATAAACGAACTAACCAGCGTCACCCGTAACACTTATACGGTGATCAGTGGTGAAAAGGTTAACTAGGGGGCCATCAAGGGGTTAAAACATTTATTAGATAGTATATGGGGGTCCCTGACACTATAAAACGCTGACGGCGAACCTAAATATTTACCTCCCTAACTAGCGTCACCAGCGACACTAATACAGCGATCAGAAAAATGATCGCTTAGTGACACTGGTGACAGGGGGTGATCAAGGGGTTAAAACTTTATTAGGGGGGGGTTAGGGGGGTACCCTAGACCTAAAGGGGGGTAAAAGTAACTGTCCCAACACTGTAACTGTCACAAACTGACACTATGCAGTAATCAGAAAAAAAAACAAAAACTGCTTGGTGTCAGTTTGTGACAGGGGGGGGGGGGGGGTGATGGGGGGGGGATCGGGGGGGGGGGGTCGGGGTGTTTAGTGTGCCTGGCATGTTCTACTGTGTGTGTGTAGTGTTGTGCACTCACTCACATGTCTTCTCTCCTCGGGCCGGAACGGAAATTACCGAGACGAGGAGAGATGACATCATTTCCTTTGCTGCTGTTTAGCATACAGCAGCAAAGGAATGATTCGATTGGCCGGCGGCGATCGCGAGGGGGGGGCCACGAACGGATGGTCTCCCCCTCACCTCTGATCGCCGCTGGACAAAAGACGACCGCCTCGGGCACCGGGGGGCAAATCACGTACATGTAAGTGATTTTGCCTGTCCGTGCCACCTTGCCGACGTACATCGGCGTGAGGCGGTCGTCAAGTGGTTAAAGCAATCTACTGAGCTGGCCAGAACCACCTCTGGCGGGAGTCTATTCCACATTTTCACAGCTCTTACTATGAAGAAACGTTTCCTTATTTGGAGATTAAATCTCTTTTCCTCCAGTCATAAAGAGTGCCCCCGTGTCCTCTGTGTTGACCGTAAAGTGAATAACTCAACACCAAGTTCACTATATGGACCCCTTATATATTTGAACATGTTGATCATATCCCCCCTTATTCTCCTCTTCTCACGAGTGAATAAATTCAGTTCCTCTAATCTTTCCTCATAGCTGAGCTCCCCCATGCCTCTTATCAGTTTGGTTGCCCTTCTCTGCACTTTCTCCAGTTCCCCGATATCCTTTTTGAGAACTGGAGCCCAAAACTGAACTGCATATTCCAGATGAGGTCTTACTAATGATTTGAACAGGGTCAAAATGATATCGCTCTCTCTGTAGTCCATACCTCTCTTAATACAAGAAAGGACCTTGCTCGCTTTGGAAACCGCAGCTCGACATTGCATGCGATTATTGAGCTTATGATCTACCAAAACCCCCAGATCCTTCTCCACTACAGATTCCCCCAGTTGAACTCCCCCTAGTATGTATGATGCATGCATATTCTTAGCCCCCAAGTGCATAACTTTACATTTCTCAACATTAAACCTCATCTGCCACATAGACGCCGAATCAGACTCGGTGCATTGAGGTCAGCTTGTAAATTGGAGACATCCTGTAAGGACGTTATTCCACTGCATAGCTTGGTGTCATCTGCAAAGACAGAAATGTTACTTTTGATCCCAGACCCAATATCATTTATAAAGATATTAAAGAGTAAGGGTCCCAGCACTGAACCTTGGGGTACACCACTGATAACCCTAGACCATTCAGAGTAAGAATCATTAACCACTACTCTTGGAATTCTGTCTTTTAGCCAGTTTTCTATCCATTTACAAACTGATATTTCCAAGCCTGTAGACTTTAACTTACCCATGAGCCGTGTGTGCGGAACTGTATCGAACGCTTTTCCAAAATCCAAGTATACTACGCCCACAGCCACCCCTCTGTCCAAGGTTTTACTTACCTCTTCATAAAAAGAAATCAGGTTTGACTGACAACTTCTGTCTTTTATGAATCCATGCTGTCTGTTGCTTAAAATGTTTTTTTCCAGCAAGAACTTGTCTATGTGGTCTTTTATTAAATGCTCCAGTAACTTCCCAACTATAGAAGTTAAACTAACAGATCTATAGTTACTTGGTAAAGACTTTGATCCCTTTTTAAATATAGGCACCACGTTCGCCCTGCGCCAATCCAGTGGTACTATTCCCGTCATTAACGAGTCCCTAAAAATTAGATACAATGGCTTTGAAATTACAGAGCTCAATTCTTTTAGGATCCGTGGGTGGATGCCATCGGGCCCAGGTGCTTTATCCACCTTTATTCTGTCTAAGTAATTCTGGACCATATCACTTTTGAGCCATTGTGGATCATTCGGGGCTGTGTCAATACCACCCCCATTATGGACATGAGCTCCCCCATGCTCTTTTGTATACACAGAGCTGAAGAAAGTATTTAATTAGCCTTCTCCTTGTCCCCAGTCACCCACTCTAGATTATTTTGTAAAGAGCCTACATGCTCAGACCTGACCTTTTTACTATTAATATATTTGAAGAATTTTTTGGGGTTTATCCTACTATTTTTTGCGATCTGTCGTTCATTTTGAATTTTTGCATCCTCGATTTCCTTTTTACATATTCTGTTAAATTAATTGTAGCATTTAAATGACACTAGTGCTCCTTCATTTTTATATTTTTTAAAAGCTCTTTTCTTATTGTTTATAGCTTTTCTAACTTTGACCGTGAGCCACATAGTTTTTATTTTTAGCCTTTTAAACTAGACTGGTTAGAGTTATTACAGGTTAGCTTCCTATTAGTTTCGGTTCAGTAGTAGCTTAGGGGTTGTGAGCAAATTACTAGTATGGGTTTATGGGCTGGTATGTATGTTCCCCAGGTGGGGTCTGTTACAATATATATAAAAAAAAAACTTCTAATTGTCATTTTTACTCATTCTGTATCTGACTGTCATTATGATGTAAAAATATGAAACTATGTAATCACTAAATCATCTGCATGCCTTGGCCATGTAAATAGGATTAAGTTATATTAGATTCGCCCATTCGGTGGTATATTAATTTTTTTATAATTTTTTTATACATTTTTTTACTAATTTTTATTCTCCCATTTGTTTCCCCTTTTTTTTGGTTGGTCCCATCCCCCCTTTTTATTCTTGAGGGATTTTTTAGTACCCTCTGTCTTAATAAAGTTTTTTAAGTAAGGGTAAAATTAATATTTATTTTATGGCAATTACCTTATTTGATTAAATATTAAAGAATTGATGGTTGGGGACTTTAAGTTCCTCCCGTCTAGGTTAATATATATACGGTTTAGGTTTCATATATATGAGATTAAGCCTTTTTATATGTCCACATTTTGTCCATATAATCGCTGTTGCAGTAGTTTATATCAAGAAGGACATAGGATACTGTTTAAGCCTGTCATTAGCCCCTATGGAGGTTTATTCATTGGAATATCACCAGTAAAATAGCCACAGTGGGGCTTCTAGAAAATGGCCACCGTTGTGTATTGAAATATAAGTATTCATATTGCCTTTTGTTGAATCAGATGTACAGTTTTTGACCCCAGATGAGTGTCAGCCCCGCTGGACTGTCATAACTTGCATTCAAATTCAACATTATTCATCATACACTTATTTAATTGGTGTTTCTTAAGAACATTTGTTTTTATTGCTATTATGTTTCATATGGCTGATAGACTAGTCAGCCATGTGAAACGATGAATAGAATGGTCCCTGCGAGATGTTTTAATATAGGGGGCCGGTTCATACCTATTCACCAATTGCCATTTTAAGAATATGGACGTGCTGTTGTGGGTTTTTGGCCATTTACCGCCCTTTTGGGGTGTCTTTGGTTTACATTTAATTAGGTTGGACCATTATTTTTATCCCCTTTTTTTCACTATGTGTTTTGGAACATCAATGTAAAATGTAACACATTTATCGATGTGCAAAAAAAATCCGCAAAATAAAAATACAATATCTAATTTCTAATCCCTGTGCAAATTTAGCCAGAACTGCCACTTCTGGGACTGTTCATTCTGGATTGTCGAATCCATCTTTGTTTAACCCACCTGTCCCGGTTGCGCCGGCTGTTAACATCTTCAAACAGTTGATACTTAAAGATCTAGCCAAATTAGCTGTAATGCGGACTTACCACCATTCCTGGTCACAATCTTGGCTTAGGACCTAGTGATTTGCCCTGATGACAAGGGTGGTGGAATTGTAGTATTAGACAAAACTTATTATGAGACAGAAATGCATAGGATTTTGAATGATCATGATACGTATAAGGAGTTACCCAATAATCCAACCCTTTCATACAAAAGGGAACTACAAGATCTCATCACGAAGGGATTACGACCTCAATATCTTAAACAAAAAGGAAAGAACATTTTTAGTCCCATTGGCACCCAGAATACCCACAGTGTATTATTTGCCTAAAATCCACAAAGATCCACTACATCCACCTGGACGGCCTATCGTAAGTGGCATTAATTCAACTGAATATATATACTTCACATATAGGCCGTTACATCTATTTTTACTTTCAACCTTTGGTCAGACGGACACCCTCATATCTCAAAGACACAGGGGATACTATTAGACTATTGGAAAGTTACAGGGTGATTTCATCATGGCTACTGCCGATGTCGCCTCCTTGTATAAATGCATACCCCACCAGTTGATAGAAGCAGTTCGCCATTTTTTGAGTTAGGACGTGACCCTCACCGACATCCAGAGTAGTTATATTATCGATCTTTTAGAGTTTGTTACACTTCTGGTTCGACAACCGTTTTTATCTTCAGCAGAGAGGTGTGGCAATGGGAGCTAAATTTGCTCCCAGGCTCGCTAATCTGTTTATGGCCAAATGGGAGGAGGATGTCATCTATGCCCAAGATTTACCATCTTTGGTTCTATGGGCTAGATACATCGACAACTTCCTCCTCCTATGGAATGGCAGTGAGGACACTTTGAAACAGTTTTTTGTCTCTCTGAACTCAAAGGAGAGAGGCATTTCTCTGTCATACGAGTCTAGTTGAAGCAATATCGACTTTATGGAGCTAGGACCCGCACTGTCCCAGGACCCCAGCTAGGACCATAGCTACATACACCCAGCTGCCAATAGGATCTCGCAGAGTCGGCAAGCGTGGATATAAAGACGCATTAGAGACCCAGGATCCTATGGTTAAGCAACTCATTATGCGGTTGACCTAGCACCGCTAGGTAAGGGGCCATTACCTACACTAGCGCATGCTGCATGAAGAGGACACAGAGTGTTTTTTGTATCCCATCACCTCACTGTCATCTATTGCTGTTTTTTGAGCACTGTTTTATGTGCACCATTGATAAGATTTGTTTTTTGCACGTATTCACTAATACAACATATATTATCCTTTGGACACTATATATTATCTTTGGACACTAATATTTGGATTGTATCATTATATTTATTTATTTGACCATCCACACCGGACTTTATACACCGTACTTTTTTCACCACTAGGATTTGGTGATTATTCCTTCTTTCCCACTGGATTTATTTATTATTTACTATTTATCGGATTTCTTTCCCACTGGATTTATTTATTATTTACTATTTATTTATTTATTCATGCACTTTATGATCTGTTATTTATCAGTCTGCATAATTGTATTTAGGTCACTAGAGCACCAGCACTTTCATATATTTGGTTTGCAACACTCACTTATTTATTAGACGATTATAGATATATGTTTTATTGTTCATATTAATTTATTCCTACCATTCTTTTGGATCAATATATTTTTTCTTATCCCACTAGGTTTTTAGTAATCACACTAACCTATGCGATTTTAATATTCTATATCCATGCGATTTCTATATACTATTTTTTATCTAATTTCGCTGATGCTTTTCTTACATCACATGGCTCTTTTAGCAATGAGTAAGTGACCATATATAGAGACTTTCTGGTTAGCGCAGCACCCCCCCCCCCCTTTTTTTTGGTTCTATTGTTTTGGGCTTTTGTTTGGGCCCTTGTCTTGGTGCGTGCAGCTGTCCAGTTGCATATGCTCTCTGCGGTCCCCAATTTTGTTCTGTTTTTCCACTTCTTTTTTCCAATTTGGTAGCGCAGGAATAGCTCCCATTTCATTTCAATGTCATAATAGATATCCCACAGGGACTGAATTTCTAGTCATTGACAGGTATATTCCCCCCTGGAGGGGGGGGAGCCATGACCAGAGGTGTCTCACGCCTTGAGACCTTTTGGATCTATCGGTTGCAGTCCCACTTCCCGTTCGGAATGAACGTGGAGTGGGACATTAACGTTTTTATTAATAGGGCGTAAAAAATATTAATGTGGTTATTTTGGGTCTTCTTTCATATTGCCTTTTGTTGAATCATATGTACAGTTTTTGACCCCAGATGAGTGTCAGCCCCGCTGGACTGTCATAACTTGCATTCCAATTCAACATTATTCATTATACACGCATTCAATTTTTTTTTTTAAGATCATTTGTTTTTATTGCCATCATGTTTCATATGACCGACAGACTAGTCAGCCATGTGAAACGATTAATAGAATGGTCTCTGCCCGATTTTTTATTATAGGGGGCCGGTTCATACCCATTTACAAATTGCCATTTTAAGACTGTGGACGTGCTGTTGTGGGTTTTTGCGCGTTTACCGGCCTGGGGTGTCTTTGGTTTACATTTAACCACTTCAATACCGGGCCTATTCTGGCACTTCTCTCCTACATAAAAATCATCATTTTTTTGCTAGAAAATTACTCAGAACCGCCAAACATTATATTTTTTTTTTTTTAGCAGACACCCTAGGTAATAAAATGGCAGTCATTGCAACTTTTTATCTCGCATGGTATTTGCGCAATAATGTTTCAAACGCCTTTTTTTTGGAAAAAAAACGGTTTCATGAATAAAAAAATAACACAAGAGTAAAGTTAGCTCAATGCTTTTGTATAATGTGAAAGATGTTATGCCGAGTAAATAGATACCTAACATGTCACGCTTTAAAATTGCGCACACTCATGGAATGGCGCCAAACTTCGGTACTTAAAAATCTCCATAGGCGACGCTTTAAAATTTTTTACAGGTGACCAGTTTAGAGTTACAGAGGAGGTCTAGTGCTAGAATTGTTGCACACACTCTAACGCACGCAGCGATACCTCACATGTGTGGTTTGAACGCCATTTACTTATGTGGGCGGAACTTGCGTGTGCGTTCGCTTCTGAGCGCAAGCTACCGGGGACAGGGGCGTTTTAAATTTTTATTTTACTTAATTTTTTTATTTTTACACTTTTTTTTACATTTTTATTTTTTTTGATCACTTTTATTCCTATTACAAGGAATGTAAACATCCCTTGTAAAAGGAATCTATTGTGACAGGTCCTCTTTATGGAGATATGCAGGGTCAACAAGACCCCATATCTCTCCTGCAGGCTGAAAAGCACGAGATCGAGAAAAAAAATTTACCGATCTCACGGGCCTCCGATGGTCATAGAGATGACTGGTGACCACTTGGTCACCGGAAATGTCTATCGTCGTCATCCAGCGCCGGACGATTCTTTCTCCAGGCCCCCGATGGCACGGACATCCCCTCCCGTCGCCTATAAGAACGGTCAAGCGGTGGAACTGCCGCTATGATCATTTTTATCGTGCACAGAATTGCCGGCTGGAAAGAATGATATCTGAATGATGCCTGTAGCTACAGGCATCATTCAGATATCCCCGCACCAAGTCAAGGACGTCATATGACCATGTGCGGTATTGAAGTGGTTAATTAGGTTGGCCTATTATTTTGATCCCCTTTTTTCACTGTGTTTTGGAACATCACCCAATAAGGGCTTTTTTAGGACATTTTTGGACGTCACGTTTGTTTCCCCTGTGGAGGGCATGGTGCGCACGTCATCACGCCAGTCCATCGTGGGTGATTCTGTGCGCATGGCTCTATGATAGAGGTGCGCAACGTACGTCCTTCCGATTTCAACAGGAAGCGATGTTCCTTTACTATATACGCGCCTTGCCATCCAGTGTGAGGCATCTAGTTTTCCTCATAACGAGGCGTAGAGTGCACGTTTTCACGCACATGCGCTCTTTGTTTTTTGTTTTTTATTTCATTGCGAGGCGTGGAACGCACGCTGATTCGCCATTTTAGTTTGATAGGAAGTGACCGCTGATTTGCACTTCCGAGTTTGAAGACGCATTACGGGTCTGTTGCTCATTATTGGGGTCAAACTTCATATATAAATCAGAATGGCTACAGTGGACTGCAACCCCAGATGATATCTATGAAGATGAAACACGTCGGGACGGCTCCACTGCCGTCATACATACTTTTAAAAGGCTGTTTATTCTTCTCAAATGTGAGTTTTTTGCCTTATTAAATTTCTATTTTTTTTTATACGGAATTACGCTATGTGGCCTTCCTTTGTTCCCCTTTCTTTGTTCCCCTTTCTTTGATATACATGTGAATATATGGGAGAAACCATCCATTTGTCTTACTCTCTATGGATTATGTTTGTGGTGCACTAGGGAATTTGTGAATGTGGTATACTGAGTCATCATTATTCAACTCTTTGAACGTTGTACCTTGTTACCTATCTATTAATTGTACGAACATTACAATGTATGTTATATTTCATCTAATTATATGCTTTTACCTATTTAATTATGCATGTATTGTTTGACTGTATGTACTCTACGGTTACAACGTGTATGCTTGAATATTATGTCAATAAATTCCTCTATGTTCATCCTATTACCCTCTTGCTGTCACATGCTTCATTTAAAGTCCCAACCTTCCTTCTAGTTATTCCCCTTGTTTTGTTACTCTCTATGGAGATCACTACCCCAATGACTGTATGAGGATTTGGTTTACGTGTCAAAGGTTTCCAGATCTGATGTTTTCAACTTCGACATTTGCCAATACAAGCTTGTTTGACTCATAGGATGTACGTCCTTTTGAGTTCAAATCATTTGGTAAGCCTTCATCCTATTGGTGGCAGACTACTCACTTTCACATATAATCTCATCACCCATTCATTAATTTTTTGATGTCTCAATGATGTTATGAACATTTGGCGTCTGTCCCTTATTAGGGATATTCAGCTTCACTACATATTCCATTTCACCTGTGGACTTTTTGTTTATTTAAAACACTTGTTCTTTTCTTGATTTACTTATATCAAATCACTGTGTTTCTATTTCACTAGAGTCCCACATTTGTTTTCACTAACCATTGTGAGATCCACCCAATGACCTTAGTTCATTTAAAGGTTTTAGCGCTGCACTTTTTACTTTTATTTCCATATTGCAATTGTCTGTTTGCCATGTTAGCTGCTTCATTTTAAGGCGTAGCGCGGTAATATATTTGCACCTTTTCACCATTTTGTATTGTCATATATATCTAGTTCCTATGAAGGATGATTTATTAGAATATCACTAGTAAAATGGCCATGACGGTCTCCTAGAAAATGGCCACCGCTATGTAAAAGCATAGACACTGAATTTTGGCCTCTTGTTTTTCCCAGCAAAATCACCAGTAAAATGGCCGTAGTGAACCACAGGAAAATGGCCAGAGCGTCTGCCCGTTTTTAATTGATTTTGTAGTATAAATACTAGCGCGATGACTACAGGCTCATACCCTTTGATAAAGTCACATGTGAGTGACAAAACGCATCAGGGCGGGGCTTGTGACGCTATTGCGTCATTGTAGGAAGTACACGATCACCCATGAGAGCAACAGGGCCGATCACAAGCAGACGATTTTTTGACCCCAACCTGTATGCACCAGGGCTAGTGCATTCCTAAATGTGAGTTGTATAGCTTGCTTGTGTTTTAAATAAATTTTGTTTTACACTATTCTAGCTCCTTTTTTACCCTTATGTTGCCATCATCTATGAGAGACCATGCTCGCAGGAGCCCACTGTTGGGAGCTTAGAAGACACTGGATTGAGACCCAAAAGGGGAAGGTGCTACTTGGCCTAATTGGGGGCCTTTCTGGGAGGTGAGCGCATAGTGTGACTGGTGGAGGGTCCACCTGGTGTCATTTACTCATTTGTTATCTATCAGCGCTGGAGTGTGTGTGGACAGCATTTGTTTATAGAAGATCTCACTGGATATATGGACTTCATTTGATATATATATATATATATATATATATGTGTTATATTTATTGTTTCCACTAGAGGTCACTGGTTGCACATATTCTATTGTGGTTCATGCAATATTAATTGTGCTATATTTAACACTCATATAAATTTTTTAGTTAGTGTTTATATTACCTAGTATTTCTTTAGCTTTGCAAGAAGGGAAGCGCTTCACATATATCTTCTTTTCTACTGAAACTGTTGGGCCGCATAAATTACTTAAAATTATTTATCTCCCTAAACGTAACTATGTTTTACAAAATTGCCCTATTTGGATAGCTGGTTCTTTTTTCAGGGAGGTTGACCTTTTTGTTAGCTCCTTCCTCTGGGAAGGGTTCCCTCTCTCACTTGGTAAAGCAGCACTTCTGGAACAAAGCAACTTGGTGTATAGAGGACCTAGGGCATATGCTTCCCTTCCATACCCTACTAGAGTTACGATTCGAGTCTGGGCTGTAGCTAGGAACCATTTTATGCAACCTAATCAGTGGTCCCTGTATCACCCTCTATGGGATAATACTTTATGCCATTTCAGATTGCTGCCGGACCCCCAGGTGTGGGCCTGTTATGGAAAAGACTTAGAGACATTATGCACACAGGTACTTTATTAACTTGACTGGAACTTTCCTCTAAATAAAGATTGCCTATATGTATGTACTTTTATTACCATCAATTGAATCATGCGGCACAATCGCAGTTCCCTACTCCTCCTTATTTGAAGGTTGTTATATTCTTAATATCTAAATTTTAATTGGCTCTATAAAAAGAATATGCGTTCTCTACAATTGTATGAATGGCAGACTTTGAGTTAATAACTTTCAGATGGCGACTCATTAACGGAGACTGCAAGTCTAGAACCTGTCAGGATTTTGATGGATTTTGTAAATAATATATGTATGGTTTTAACATATTCCTATGTAACCGATATTCTGTTTTGGAATAGGTATATTTTTTAAGTGGTCTGATGGTCTCTCTCACACATATCCTGTTTCATGTTTAGAAGGTTTGTTAAAGTTAAAGCAGATGTTAAAGAGCTCGTATATCTAATCTAGCCCCCACTCTAAGGAAGGAGGAGAAAGGGGAGTGTATGGGAGGGATTTGTGTTTGGGCGCGAATTTGAAAAGCCTGAGTTCATATAAGCAGAAGCAAAATAGCTTTCTTTCTCTTGCTACTTCCTGCTTCCAAGCTACACACATCTCCCTTTTCAAGACACACAGCTCTCTCTTCTATGCATACAGAATTTCTTCCAGGGTACAAGAAGTTAATCGGCCATCTTTAAGAAAGCCAAGACAAAGGAAAAGCAACTCTTTTCAGATCTTTGAAACAAATGAACTATATTTGAACATTTTTTGCATATATGAAACACTAATTCTGAATATGAATGTACTATTTTTGTAAGTATTTTCCAAGTTTATGTGTGTACAATAAAACACACAGTTTGATTTAAGCTGACTCAGACATAATTAAGGAAATTCGTCTCACAATCAATCATCATTATTGAAAGCTTTTTATACAATATTAAGCTATGTATTACAAAGGTTCACCCGATGGACCTTCTCTTTCATGACTCCCTCTCTAAACCCCTGTCTTAACTCTATCCTGCTCTCCTCAGTGTGGAGTTTCCTAAAATGGACAGGTTGTGGGTGCAGTGGAGAAGGGATATTTCAACTTTGGACAAGGAGTCCTGGGAGGAATGTTTTGAGGATAGCTTTAGGTTGGTTATTTCTTTGCAAAATAAATTGATTATTGCAAAATGTTTGCATACAATACAGTATATTACACATCTCTCAGACTGCACAGAATTTATCCACAAAGGTCTCCTGAATGTCCATGCTATCACTCGTGTGGTGGAACCTATTATCACGTTTTGGACGTGTCCTAGAGTGGCACAGTTCTGGGCAGAAGCATTTGCATGTATCATGTGACATGTATTTCTTTGCAAAATAAATTGATTAATGCAAAAAAATGATTTTTAAAACAGCTTACCTGTAAAATCCTTTTCTTGAAGTACATCACGGGACACAGAGCACCATAATAATGACTATGTGGGTTATACGCTTACCTTTAGGTGATTGGACACTGGCAACCGATAGTAAGACGGTTCCTCCCATATAACCCCTCCTATACCGGAAGCACCTCAGATTTGTAGCAAGCAATGACGATCCCAGAAAGAGGGGAGGGACCTCTGTGTCCCCTGATGTACTTCAAGAAAAGGATTTTACAGGTAAGCTGTTTTAAAAATCCATTTTCCTTTATCGTACATCACGGGGCACAGAGCACCATAATAATGACTATGTGGGATGTCCTAAAGCAATGCATCTGAGGGGGGGGGGGGCACATTATCCCTAAGCCCAACGGGCCTGAGACTTTAAAGCTGCCTGCAACACGCTGTGGCCAAAAACAGTCTCCCTTTGAGATCTCACATCCACCTGGTAGAACCTGGTGAACGCATGAACTGAAGACCAAGCGGCCGCTTTGCAAATCTGAGCCATAGGACACCTGCTGGCGTACTGCCCATGATGCACTAATTCCTCTAGTGGGAGTGTGCTTTTGATAATAGTCTGACAAATCCACCTGGATATAGTTGAACTTGTTGCCGGCTGTCCTTTTTTAGGACCCTCAGGCAAGACAAAAAAACAGTCAGTCTTCCGAAAGGGAGTAGACATTTTCAAGTAAACTTTGATCGCCCTCACCACATCCAGTGAGTGAAGCGACCTTTCCTCACTAGTCTTAGGGTTTGGAAAAAAGGAAGGTAAAATATCCTGATTCAAATGAAATTTGGAAACTACCTTCGGTAAAAAATCCGGACGAGGGCGCATGACCACTCTGTCCTGATGAAGAATCATAAAAGGTTCTTTGCAAGAAAGGGCGGCCAATTCTGACACCCTTCTAGCCGATGTTATAGCCACCAAAAAAACTAATTTTCTGGTCAATAGGACAAAAGGAATATGCCTAATAGGTTCAGATGGTTGACTCTGTAAGGCTGACAGTACCAAATTTAAGTCCCAGGGACATAAAGGTGGTTTAACCGGCGGCCTCAGGTGTGTTACTCCTTTGACAAAGGTTTGCGCCAAAAAATGGGATGCAATTGCTCTTTGGAAAAAAAAACGATAAGGCCGAAATCTGTCCTTTAATTGTCCCTAAAGCGAGCTGCAAGTCTACTCCTGCTTGAAGAAAGGCAAGAACTCGTCCAATCGTATACCTACGAGGGTTCCATTTCCTCTCCTCACACCAAGAAATGTACGACTTCCAGACTCTATAATAGATAGCTCTACAAACCGACTTTCTAGCGATTATTAAGGTAGACAAGACTGAACCCATAATAACACGGTCTTTCAACAGTCTGGTCTCAATAGCCAAGCCATCAAATTCAGCAACCGTAAAGAAGGATGGAATATGGGTCCTTGAGACAACAGGTTTGGACGGCATGGAAGGACCAATGGGTCCCCTACTGCCAACTTCACAATCTCCGAGTACCAGGATCACTGGTTTTTGCTCCTCCTGTATTCTGCGTAATAAGTGCGGCAGAATTTGGATCGGGGGAAAGGCATATATCAGAATACTGATCCCAAGGAACTACTAATGCATCTATCCCGACAGCAAGCGGATCCCTGGTCCTGGAAACAAACCTGTCCGGCTTGGCATTGAATCTGGATGCCAGCAGATCCACATCTGGGGTCCCCCAGTATTGGCAGATCTGTAGAAAAACCTTGGGGTGCAGGGACCGTTCCCCTGGCAACAATTTTTTGTCGACTTAGGAAATCTGCCTGCCAATTGTCCACCCCCTGGATAAACACTGCCGAAAGGAACGGCACATGTTTTTCTGCCCAAGTCAATATATGGTTTACCTCTCTCTGGGCTGCCCGACTCCTGGTACCTCCCTCATGGTTGATATATGCCACCACCGTGGAGTTGTCGGACTGGACTCTGACAGGAAGACACCGCAATCTGGATGTCCAGAATCGCAGAGCCAGACGAGCTGCCCGAATCTCCAATAGATTGATGGTCAGGGTCCTTTCTGTCTGGGACCATACTCCCTGAACAGACGCCTCCTCTAGGACTGCTCCCCAGCCGAGAAAACTGGCGTCTGTAGTTACAACTTTCCAGGCTACTGATGGGAAAGATGTCCCTCTTTTCAAATTGCTGGTTCTTAACCACCAAGAAAGGTTCCATAGTACCTGTGGAGATAGAAACATCGGCTGATCCAAGGTTCGAGCCGACTTGTCAAAGGCCTTTAGAATACTGTTCTGGAACACTCTGGAGTGGAACTGTGCATATGGCACAGCGCTGAAGGATGACACCATCTTGCCCAGTAACCTCATGCACAGCCAAATAGATGGTGTTAGTTCTTTTTTCACCTTCTGGACAAGTTCCACTATGAAGGCGACCTTTAAGGGGGGCAGAAACACCTTTTCTTGGGCGGTGTCCAAGACCAGACAGATACACCAAGGCTTAGGTCAGACAAAGAGCTGACTTGTCCAAATTTAGAATCCAACCTAGGCGTTGTAAAACCCGTACTGTTCTCGACACGTTTCGAATCAGCATGGGGCAAGAGCAATCCCTTAGGAGAAGATCGTCCAGGTATCCTACTATGGAGACCTTCTGAGACCTTAGGGAAGCCAACACCGGGGCCAGAATCTTTGTGAAAAACCTGGGGGCTGTGGCCAGACCGAATGGTAGTGCCACAAATTGAAAATTACTGCCTTCTACAGCGAAGCGTAGGAACCTCTGATGTGGACTGAAGATTGACACATGAAGGTACGCGTCCTTGATATCTATGGACGCTAAATAGTCTCCCTTTCTCAGGGATTTTATTATCGAACGAACTGACTCCATGCGGAAGGATCGAACGTCTATAAAGACGTTGAGAGCTTTGAGGTCCAAAATGGGCCTTACCTCCCCATTTGGCTTCGGCACAGTGAATAGGTTTGAGTAAAACCCTTTGAACCTTTCCTCGTGCGGAACCTTTACAATTACCCCCTGCGTCAGCAGATGCTGTAAAGCTAGGAATAGGCATCTTCTTTTGTTTGGATCCGGCGGAACCCTTGAGTATAGAAACCGATTTGGGGGAAATTCCCGAAACTCTATTCTATAACCGTATTTTACAGTGGAAATGACCCATCTGTATCGAACTAGTTCTTCCCAGGCATCCCCAAACAGCCGAAGTCTGCCCCCCACCCGTGAGAGCGGGGGCGCCCCTTCACAAGGTAGACTTGGAGTTGGGCTTGGGTGTCTTTTGGGTCCAGAGTTTCTTCTGACCCTGGGGTCTTTTAAACCCAGACGGCTGAGGTCGTCGATACCGCTTAGGGGAAGAAGCACTAGGTCCTGGAGTATTGGGAATTTTAAAAGAGGGTTCCTTCCCCTTCTTTTTAATAGGGAGTAGGGCACTCTTTCCTCCAGAGATCTTTTGGATATATTTATCCAGATCTTCGCCAAACAAGCGCTCTCCATGGAATGGAAAAGCTGCGAGTAGCCTTTTACATGGCGTCTCAGCAGACCAGTTCTTTAGCCACAAGACTCTGCGCATATGGATTGACAGTAACGCAAAACGAGACATCTGTTGGATTGAGTCCTTCAATGCGTCTACTGCAAAACATAAGGCATGAGGAATCTCCGATAACTCCTCGGCAGATTACTTCTGGCAAGGTATGTTCTTTACCAACCTTTTAAAGCGATCCTTTAGTGATTGGCAAATCCCAATAGCTGCAACTGCTGGCTGAACTGCTGCACCAGCCACTGAAAAGGAGGCCTTTAATAAGGACTCTAGCTTTTTATCAGCTGGATCCTTGAATACCTGGGCATTAGCCACTGGACAGGTTAAACTTTTATTTACAGAACATATGGCAGCGTCCACCAAAGGTGTGCCCCATTTCTTCTTGAACTTCTCCTCCATAGTATATAAGACAGAAAACCTTTTTGGAGGTAAGTATATCCTGTCAGGGTGCTCCCAGTCTGCGTAAACCACCTGCTCCAGTAACGGATGCAAAGGGAACGCTTGGGAAATTTGCTGAGGTCGCAAAGATCCCAAAGTAGAACAGGAGAGTGCAGACTCTTGAACTGGGGGTAACTTAAACCCAATTCGTACCACATCAATTAGAGATTGGATAAACAATTTTTGGGAATGGGAGGCTGAAACTGGCTCTTCAGAGCCAGAGTCCTCAGCCGAGGATCCTTCAGCCTCTCCTTCCTCTCGGTCTTTTATGACCACCTCTTCCAAATCCTCTGCCCATTCTGGTTCCAGATCACCTGGACCCATCTGGCTATAAGAGTCCTGGTGCTCTAGTGACTCTCCACTTGGCCCAGGCTCAGGGGAGGGAGATCTATTACGCTTCCTCCCCCCCTGTGTTACAGAGGCAATCATGCCAGCTATTTTGCCCTCAAGGCCCGCTAAGGCAGATGCCAAATCATCCTTTGTAACAAAAGCAGAGGCAGGTATATTGGTAGTGGCCACTATGCCTGACAAATGCAATGGCTCAGCCCGGCCGGATGCCGCAGGTCTTTCAGGAGAAACTGAGGCTGCATCAGCATGGGGTTGGTCTCCTGTTTTTAAAGGAGGTACTCTAACCCCTGTGCTAGCCTTGTTCCCTATACCTCGTTTTCTGGAAGACATTGCTTACACACGAGGAAGAAAAGGAGTACTCCCCACAAACTACAACCAGCCTTCAACCTGTCACCACTGTGTCCAAGACCTGCAGACTCACGTGCCCAAATATCGCTCTGTGTTGTCCACGCGCACGCCAGGAGCTCCATCCCTATAAAGCCTTAGCTAGAGAGTGAGCGCGCGCATCAGCGGCATGCCCACCGCACGGCGCATGCGCCATCCTGACGCATGCGGCGCATCCGTGATGCGCACAGCAGCACCGCACGCATACACCGACGGCATGCACACCGAAGGCACACACACACGCCGGCGGCGCGCATGCGCACGCCATACCAGGCATCTGTAAGACACAGGTTTCAAGGTTTACCAGCAAGTTTCAGAGGGAATACATACATACATTTTATATATATATATATATATATATATATATATATATATATATATATATATATATATATACACACACACATATAATAAATTCCCAAAGGGAGTACTCACCATCCCAAGCAGCAGGGTCTGTTTTACCAGGCCCAATCTTCCCCCATCATGGTAGCGCCTCTAAGGGCCTTCAGGGACCGGGTCCCCCATATTTTGTGGTCCACACCCCTGGACCTGTAAAGCACCCTTTCTGGTTTTACCTTGGGGAAGATTGATCCGGAATACAAGCTTAACAAGGGTCCAGCGCCTATATAGGTCACATTACAAGCAATACCTCATTCTTGAACCGAGGTTCGGGTACCATTCACTTTAGCTTTTGTTATGCTATCCGAATGGATCCGATTATGACGTCCTCATTGGGACATCTTTGAAGAAAATTGAAGAGCTACAACAGCCATGACCATCACCTTTAAGACACTGGCGAAAAAACTGAGGTGCTTCCGGTATAGGAGGGGTTATATGGGAGAAACCGTCTTACTATTGGTTGCCAGTGTGCAATCACCTAAAGGTAAGCGTATAACCCACATAGTCATTATTATGGTGCTCTGTGTCCCGTGATGTACGATAAAGAAATGTTTGCATATAATACAGTATATTACATGTCTCTCAGACTGCACAGAATTTATCCACAAAGGTCTCCCGAATGTCCATGCTATCACTCGGGTGGTGGAACCTATTATCACGTTTTGGACTTGTCCTAGAGTGGCACAGTTCTGGGCAGAAGCATTTGCATGTATCAAGACCGTCTACAAATGTACCTCCCACTCTCTTCTGAGCTTGCATTGTTGGGCATCCAGAAAGATGAACAGATTGCCTCGCTACACTAAAATACTGATTTCTTACATACTATATTATTCTAAGAAAGAAGTACTTAGTAAATGAACCTCCCCAGCCCCCTATAATGGCCTCAAAAAATAGCTTTCTATTAATGCAGTGTTGTATAAATTGACATACATGAATAGGGACTGCCCTAGGAAATATGAGAAGGTCTCAAAACTATGGACGACACAATAAGCATTTTCTTTTCACGTTTACTAGCTGCATTAACCTTGAGTTTTCACTGTAAATATTCTGTGAGGGTCCCCTATTTATTTTGCTTTTTTTTTTTCTTGTGTTCCTAGTAAGCTACTCTAACCAGTTCTGAACTCCCTGCAGATTACATTTAATTACTAATGTCTCACAATGTTGCTAATAATTGGCATACAATACATATCTCACAAAAGTTAGTACACCCCTCACGTTTTTGTAAATATTTTATTATACGTTTTCATATGACAACACTGAAGAAATGACACTTTGCTACAATGTAAAGTAGTGAGTGTACTGTAACTTGGTTATGTATATTTGATTTTGCACTTTAAATAAACTTTATGTTAAAAAAAAAAAAAGTAGTGAGTGTGCAGCTTGTATAACAGTGTAAATTTGCTGTCCCCTCAAAATAAGCTCACACAACCATTAATGTCCAAACCGTTGGCAACAAAAGTGAGTACACCCCTAGGTCAAAATGTCCAAATTGGGCCCAAAGTGTCAATATTTTGTGTGGCTACCATTTTCCAGCACTGCCTTAACCCTCTTGGGCATGGCGTTCACCATAGCGCCACAGGTTGCCACTGGAGTCCCCTTCCACTCCTCCATGACGACATCGCGGAGCTGGTGGATGTTAGGGACCTTGCGCTCCTCCACCTTCCGTTTGAGGATGCCCCACAGATGCTCAATAGGGTTTAGGTCTGGAGACATGCTTGGCCAGTCTATCAACTTTACCCTCAGCTTCTTTAGCAAGGCAGTGGTCGTCATGGAGGCGTGTTTGGGGTCGTTATGTTGGAAGTACATGTTGGCATTCATGGTTCCCTCAATGAACTGTAGCTCCCCAGTGCTGGCAGCACTAATGCAGCCCCAAGACCATGACATTCCCACCTTCATGCTTGACTGTAGGCAAGACACACTTGTCTTTGTACTCCTCACCTGGTTGCCGCCACACACGCTTGACACCATCTGAACCAAATAAGTTTATCTTGGTCTCATCAGACCACAGGACATGGTTCCAGTATGGTCTGAGCACCGACAGGCTGAGCCCCCACCCCTTGCAGCAATGCTGGCAGAACGCATATGTCTATTTCCCAAAGACAACCTCTGGATTTGACGCTGAGCACATGCACTCAACGTCTTTGGTCGACCATGGCAAGGCCTGTTCTGAGTGGAACCTGTCCTGTTAAACCATTGTATGGTCTTGGCCACCATGCTGCAGCTCAGTTTCAGGGTCTTGGCAATCTTCTTATTGCCTAGGCCATCTTTATGTAGAGCAACAATTCTTTTTTTCAGATCCTCAGAGTGTTTTGCCATGAGGTGCCATGTTGACCTTTCAGTGACCAGTATGAGAGAGTGAGAGCAATAACACCAAATTTAAAACACCTGCTCCCCATTCACATCTGAGACCTTGTAACGCTAACGAGTCACATGACACAGGGGAGGCAAAATGACTAATTGGGCCCAATTTGGACATTTTTATTTAGGGGTGTACTCACTTTTTTGCCAGTGGTTTAGACATTAATGGCTGTGTGTTGAGTTATTTTGAGGGGACAGCAAATTCACACTGTTATATAGGCTGTACACTCACTATTTTACACTGTAGCAAAGTGTAATTTCTTGAGTGTTGTCACAAGAAAAGATATAATAAATTTTAAAAAATGTGAGGGGTGTTACTCACTTTTGTGAGATACTGTATTTCAATAAAGAGCAATCCTGGCTGTCAAAAAAAAAAAAAGAAAGTAACTGAGCCAGGAAGTCAAAGAAGGACATCAATAATTTTTTTGTAACATATAAAATGTCCAGCGCTCAGGCTATTGTTGGAAAACAAAATACAACAAGTATAAAAGTTTATGATTTTTAATGAACCAATAATGAACCAGTGGTTAGCAATAGTCCAAAGTAACAATATTTACTGCAAAAAAACAGGTTCAGAGGCTCTGTTTAAAAACAAAAAAGCACACGATAAAAGCTATTAAAAAATTACAGACTCTTAGTGATGTTGTAAGTGATCAAATAGACATCAAAAAGGTGACAGAGGCATCAAACAGCAGGAGGTTACCACCGGAGATCCATCTAATGAAAGTATACGGAGACTGCTGTGTAAAGTGTGAAAGCAAACATATGGGCTCAAAGCAGGTGAATGAAGGCAGGGTGGTGGAGATATGTCAAAGTACTCACAGGCAGGTAAGAGGGCTCAGAGCTGCCTCATATGGTGAAGACCTTGGCGCCATAAGGAATAACCGGGCTGAAGTAGAAGTGAAGTGGCCGCCGTGTGGAGATGTGTAGCTCCGCCGTGCGGAGAACAGTCTGGCCGGAGCTGTGTGTCGATGGAGGATGACGTCAGCACGGGGGAGCCGCTGTAGCATCTGAGAAGTAAAACGGAACCGCTGCTAGGCTGGGACGTGTCTCCACAGAGGTGAAGTCTCATCAGTGAGACCTGGTGACACTGCGCTGAGGTCAAAACTGACACTGAGAGGCCATCTGACGGGGGAATTGGTGGCGGCAGGCTGATGGAGCTCACATCAGCCTGACCTGCCTGGGGAGATAGCCAACAGTCATATGAAAAAATGGATATTGCAATGGGTAAAAAAATATATAATAAAAATAAAATAATTGAATCACTGGATGTAAAAACGAAGCTGCCCCACCCAGATGGGGTAGTGGAGATGGTGAATTTGCAGGAAACGCTTGCTGGTGAAAAAAGCGGCTTCACAAAAACAAAACAAAAAAAAAAAAAAAAAATGGATAAAAAAATGTGAATGGATGAAAAATCGCAGTGAAGAACTCAAGCTGGGGCCTCTGCCATATAGGGGGGGGGAGAGAGGTTGCCTTGACGACGCGTTTCGCGCATGAGCGCTTTGTCATAGTCAAGGATAATAGGCAACTCGCAGGGTTTAAATAGGTAAGTGGGGATTGAGGGGAGGGGAAAGGGGAGGGGCTTAGTGGGCAAAAAAATAAAAAAATGAAGTAGGCACAGGGAAGAAACAAAGATCTCCAATGTTAACCCCCTCAGCTCCAAGCAATTTACCAATGGGTATACGTGCCTTACTTCACATAAAAGTATGAAAATAAACACAATATATAACCAAGGAACACATAGTTTATACTTAACATAAAAAAATGACATTTTTCTATAAAAAACATAATCAAACATATTAAAAACATTTTAAAAACCTATTAAAATCAATATTAACCCAGAGATGATCTAAAAGGTGTATATATATAGACTCTCATTAAAATTACACAAAACAACATGTTTCTAGTTCTTCGTTCAACCCCTTGGGGGCAAGCGAGTCAAATATGTAGATCCAAAAAACCTCACGCTTGCACAACAGGGAGAATCTTTCATTATTGGTTAGCGTGCCCTTGGGGATAGTTTCGATAACAAAGACCTCCAAGAGTCTAATGTCCTTGTCATGGAAACGCAAGAAATGACGGGGTACACTATGTTCATCGCACCCCTTCGAAATTAGTCTCCGGTGGTCACCTACTCTAGCCCGTAAGGCACGAATAGTCCGGCCAACGTAGACCAACCCACAGGGGCAACGCAAAACATATACAACAAAATCTGTAGAACAGGTAATGAATTGTCTAATCTCATATTTTTTGCCTGTATTGGTTGTGATGATATTAGTGCCATGAGTGATAAATTGGCAAGTAAGGCACCCCTTCTTTTTGCACTGGAATATGCCCTTTCTGTCATGAAAATAGGACCTGATATCAAGGAAAGATTTGGACGGTTTATTTGTTATTTTATTGGGTGCTAGCAAGTTTTTTATGGTGCGTGCTTTACGGAACGTCACTTGTGGGATCTCGGGTAGCACCGGGGCAAGGCGTTGGTCCAGATGAAGAATACCAAAGTGTTTTCTAACTATATTAGAGATGGATTTGTAATTCTCATTAAAAGTCGAAATAAATCTGACTGTCTGATTAGTTCTTAAATTGTCACTCGAATGCTTGTCTCTAATAGGGGGATTCAGATGAGACAGGAAAGCGTCATTAATAAGATCAGGTGGATAACCTTTCTCTTGGAATTTCTTAGTCATCACTGTTCCCTGTTCAACATAGTCTTCCAATTTCGAGCAATTGCGTCTAAGTCTATAAAATTGGCCACTAGGGATATTGCGTTTCCATACTGGGTGGTGGCAACTTCTAAAATGAAGATAGGAGTTGCCACTTGTTGGCTTAACATGATTTCTAGTGAGAATCCTCTGTTGGTCATGGAATAGGACCAAATCTAGGAATACAAGCTCCCGAGAATCTATAACATGGGTGAAAGCCAGACCAAGTGTATTGGAGTTACAATGGGCCACGAAGGAGAAAAACAACTCTGGGCTCCCACTCCAAATGACCACAATGTCATCAATGTAGCGCCCAAAAAAGACAATGTGTTCAGCAAAAGGATTGTTAGCCCAGATGTTATGTTCCTCCCAGTAGCCCATAGTAAGTATGTGGGTTGGTCTACGTTGGCCGGACTATTCGTGCCTTACGGGCTAGAGTAGGTGACCACCGGAGACTAATTTCGAAGGGGTGCGATGAACATAGTGTACCCCGTCATTTCTTGCGTTTCCATGACAAGGACATTAGACTCTTGGAGGTCTTTGTTATCGAAACTATCCCCAAGGGCACGCTAACCAATAATGAAAGACTCTCCCTGTTGTGCAAGCGTGAGGTTTTTTGGATCTACATGTTTGACTCGCTTGCCCCCAAGGGGTTGAACGAAGAACTAGAAACATGTTGTTTTGTGTAATTTTAATGAGAGTCTATATATATACACCTTTTAGATCATCTCTGGGTTAATATTGATTTTAATAGGTTTTTAAAATGTTTTTAATATGTTTGATTATGTTTTTTATAGAAAAATGTCATTTTTTTATGTTAAGTATAAACTATGTGTTCCTTGGTTATATATTGTGTTTATTTTCATACTTTTATGTGAAGTAAGGCACGTATACCCATTGGTAAATTGCTTGGAGCTGAGGGGGTTAACATTGGAGATCTTTGTTTCTTCCCTGTGCCTACTTCATTTTTTTATTTTTTTGCCCACTAAGCCCCTCCCCTTTCCCCTCCCCTCAATCCCCACTTACCTATTTAAACCCTGCGAGTTGCCTATTATCCTTGACTATGACAAAGCGCTCATGCGCGAAACGCGTCGTCAAGGCAACCTCTCTCCCCCCCCCTATATGGCAGAGGCCCCAGCTTGAGTTCTTCACTGCGATTTTTCATCCATTCACATTTTTTTATCCATTTTTTTTTTTTTTTTTTGTTTTGTTTTTGTGAAGCCGCTTTTTTCACCAGCAAGCGTTTCCTGCAAATTCACCATCTCCACTACCCCATCTGGGTGGGGCAGCTTCGTTTTTACATCCAGTGATTCAATTATTTTATTTTTATTATATATTTTTTTACCCATTGCAATATCCATTTTTTCATATGACTGTTGGCTATCTCCCCAGGCAGGTCAGGCTGATGTGAGCTCCATCAGCCTGCCGCCACCAATTCCCCCGTCAGATGGCCTCTCAGTGTCAGTTTTGACCTCAGCGCAGTGTCACCAGGTCTCACTGATGAGACTTCACCTCTGTGGAGACACGTCCCAGCCTAGCAGCGGTTCCGTTTTACTTCTCAGACGCTACAGCGGCTCCCCCGTGCTGACGTCATCCTCCATCGACACACAGCTCCGGCCAGACTGTTCTCCGCACGGCGGAGCTACACATCTCCACACGGCGGCCACTTCACTTCTACTTCAGCCCGGTTATTCCTTATGGCGCCAAGGTCTTCACCATATGAGGCAGCTCTGAGCCCTCTTACCTGCCTGTGAGTACTTTGACATATCTCCACCACCCTGCCTTCATTCACCTGCTTTGAGCCCATATGTTTGCTTTCACACTTTACACAGCAGTCTCCGTATACTTTCATTAGATGGATCTCCGGTGGTAACCTCCTGCTGTTTGATGCCTCTGTCACCTTTTTGATGTCTATTTGATCACTTACAACATCACTAAGAGTCTGTAATTTTTTAATAGCTTTTATCGTGTGCTTTTTTGTTTTTAAACAGAGCCTCTGAACCTGTTTTTTTGCAGTAAATATTGTTACTTTGGACTATTGCTAACCACTGGTTCATTATTGGTTCATTAAAAATCATAAACTTTTATACTTGTTGTATTTTGTTTTCCAACAATAGCCTGAGCGCTGGACATTTTATATGTTGCTTCCTGGTATGATCTGTTTTCACCAATTACAGTTTGTCTAGCAGCACGGGATATTACTATTATGTTTATTGTAGTTTCTAGTTTTCTGTTTCATCCCTGTATATGCATTAACAATTTTTGAATGGATGGTACAGGCTTTACATCTATTTTATATGTTTGTTACATTCTCTGGGTGACCTACCACTGGCGCTAGGTTACTCTTTTCTGTGTTTTTCCCAATAATTTTTTTGTAATGTTTATGTTGTAACATCAAGATTGGCATTCTCAAACTGGAACGAACGGCTTTTGTAATGTAACATCTTTGAAATGCAATTATTATATTAGAAAATGCAAAGCAAAATGCAGTTTCCTTAAACCTGCAATGTAGTGCAAAAATATGAATGGGCCCGATTTATTTGCATTTTTCTTGTGGTTCTCTTGCTGTGGCTGAATTTTACCACTGGTAACAGCTTAGGTGTGAACATAGGCTCAAAAACTCAGAAAATAAGCATGGCATGAAAGCAACTAGTATTTTCATAAGCAAACTACATCATATGTAGTTTTCTCACCATGTTACCTTTATTAAATGCACCAAAGAACAGACAATGTTCATGCAAGATATAACTTTTTAAAAAAAACAAATGTGTCTTATATTTATGTATACCGGTAACTTTAATTTTGCTTGTGTAAACATAGGTTTTTGGTTTTTTTTATCAATTTACTCCACCACAGATTTTGCAAGTGATGATGTACCTGAATGCCACTGGATGCATAAAAACGTTTCTATTATTATTACAGAAGAAAGCAAGCTTAAAGCATCCCTTGAGGGAAATGATCTCACATGCTGAACATGATCTACCACTTTTGACATTTAGGTTACAAAAATTGAAGACTGTACAAAGCAGAGGAAATTATTAAGCAAAATCTCACCTGTCCTCTTTGGTGACTTGAGAATAGTAGGAACGCTGTCGAATAGCAGAGTAGAATGAGAATGCTTCGTTAAGGTAGCTTGTCTCTGAGGTGCGAAGACTGTAGGGGGAAAAAGAAGCTCTTGCTACAGGATATAACTAAAATTAGTGATAACACTACATGACTTTGCATAAGTGAACATGCAAAAATATAGTAATCCTTTATAAATGTGTAATATAATTAAATAGAGTGAAAACAGTGCAACGCTAGGAATCAAATGTTGAGTATTGAGATTGCTAATTGTGATTAGCATATACAAAACACACTAATGCCGCGTACACACGATCGGACATTCCGACAACAAAACTGTGGATTTATTTCCGACAGATGTTGGCTCAAACTTGTCTTGCATATACACACGGTCGCTTAAATGTTGTCGGAAATTCCGATCACCAAGAACGCGCAGACGTACAAGACATACGACGAGCTGAGAAAAATGAAGTTCAATAGCCAGTGTGGCTCTTCTGCTTGATTCAGAGCATGCATGGAATTTTGTGGGTCAGAATTGTCTACACACGCTCGGAATTTCCGACAACAAAATTTGGTGTCGGAAAATTTCGACAGCAAATGTCCGATGGAGCCTTCACACGGTCGGAATTTCCAACAACAAGCTCACATCGAACATTTGTTGTCGGAAATTCCGACCGTGTGTACGCGGCATAACACCATCATCTGATTGATCGTGTCTCTAAATAAAGTGCACTGGGCAAATTGTAAATCAAAATTGGTAGTATTTAGTGATTAACCACTTACTGCCCGCCATATAGCAAAATGAGGGCGGCAAAGTGGTTTTAGTATCCTGACCAGACGTCATATGAGGATATCAGGATATTAAGCCGCTGCGTGCCCCCGGGGGCGCGCAACACGGTGATCATTGTTGCAGCGTGTCAGCCTGACACAGTGCAACTCCGATCTAGGTAAAGAGTCTCTGACGGAGACTCTTTATCACGTAATCAGCCGTGTCCAATCACGGCTGATCACGATGTAAACAGGAAGAGCCGCTGATCGGCTTTTTCTCACTCGTGTCTGTCAGACACGAGAAGAGGAGAGCCATTCAGCTGCTCCTCTGACAGGGGGGTCTGTGATGACCGATTATCAGCGCAGCCCCCCCCCCGCCCCAAAGAATCCCCACACTGGACCACCAGGGGCGCCACTAGGACCACTAGGTATGCCACCCTAGACCACCAGGGATGCCAATCAGTGCCCAAAATAGATGCCAATCAGTGCCCACAGTGGGCATCACTGATTAGCATGCATTATTGTTTGCCACTGATTGGCATTCAAGAGTACCCATCCGTGCCACCAATCAGTGCTCATCCGTGCCGCCTATCAGTGCCCATACGTGCCGCTTATCAGTGCCCATACGTGCCGCTTATCAGTGCCCATACGTGCCGCCTATCCGTGCCCATCCATGCCGCATATCAGTGCCACCTATCAGTGCAGCATATTAGTGCCCATCATCAGTACCCATCAATGCCACCTCATCAGTGCCCGTCAGTGCAACACCATCAGTGCCCATCAATGAAGGAGAAAACTTACTTATTTACAAAGTATTGTAACAAAAAAAAAAACAACTTTTTTTTCAAATTTTTCAGACTTTTGTTTGTTTAGCTGAAAATAAAATTCCCAGAGGTGATCATAGTTACATAGTTACATATTAGGTGAGGTTGAAAAAAGACACAAGTCCAACCTATGTGTGTGATTATGTGTCAGTATTACATTATATATCCCTGTATGTTGCGGTCATTCAGGTGCTTATCTAATAGTTTCTTGAAGCTATCAATGCTCCCCGCTGAGACCACCGCCTGTGGAAGGGAATTCCACATCCTTGCCGCTCTTACAGTAAAGAACCCCCTACGTAGTTTAAGGTTAAACCTCTTTTCTTCTAATTTTAATGAGTGGCCACGAGTCTTGTTAACCACTTGCCGACCGCCGCACACAGATGTACGTCGACAAAGCGGCACGGGCAGGCAAAAGGGCTTACCTGTACGTCCCTGCCTGCCCGCGGGTGGGGGGTCCGATCGGACCCCCCCCGGTGCCTGCGACGGTCGGCAAATGTCCCCCGGCGATCGGTGGTGAGGGGGAGGCCATCCATTCGTGGCCCCCCCCTCGCGATCGCTCCCAGCCAATGGGATCATTTCCCTGCCTCTGTATTGTACACAGAGGCAGAGGAAATGATGTCATCTCTCCTCGGCTCGGTATTTTCCGTTCCGGGCCGAGGAGAGAAGACTGGAATGTGAGTGCACAACACACACACACACAGTAGAACATGCCAGGCACACATTACACCCCGATCCCCCCCCCCCGATCGCCCCCCGATCCCCCCCCAATCACCCCCCCCCCCCTGTCACAAACTGACACAAAGCAGGTTTTTTTTTTTTTTTTTTTTTTCTGATTACTGTATTGGTGTCAGTTTGTGACAGTTAGTGTGTTAGGGCAGTGAATGTTAGGCCCCCTTTAGGTCTAGGGTACCCTCCTAACCCCCCCTAATAAAGTTTTAACCCCTTGATCACCCCCTGTCACCAGTGTCACTAAGCGATCATTTTTCTGATCGCTGTATTAGTGTCGCTGGTGACGCTAGTTAGGGACATAAATATTTAGGTTCGCCGTCAGCGTTTTATAGCGACAGGGACCCCCATATACTACCTAATAAATGTTTTAACCCCTTGATTGCCCCCTAGTTAACCCTTTCACCACTGATCACCGTATAACTGTTACGGGTGACGCTGGTTAGTTCGTTTATTTTTTATAGTGTCAGGGCACCCGCCGTTTATTACCGAATAAAGGTTTAGCCCCCTGATCGCCCGGCGGTGATATGCGTCGCCCCAGGCAGCGTCAGATTAGCGCCAGTACCGCTAACACCCACGCACGCAGCATACACCTCCCTTAGTGGTATAGTATCTGAACGCATCAATATCTGATCCAATCAGATCTATACTAGCGTCCCCAGCAGTTTAGGGTTCCCGAAAACGCAGTGTTAGCGGGATCAGCCCAGATACCTGCTAGCACCTGCGTTTTGCCCCTCCGCCCGGCCCAGCCCAGCCCAGCCCACCCAAGTGCAGTATCGATCGATCACTGTCACTTACAAAACACTAAGCGCATAACTGCAGCGTACGCAGAGTCAGGCCTGATCCCTGCGATCGCTAACAGTTTTTTTGGTAGCGTTTTGGTGAACTGGCAAGCACCAGCCCCAGGCAGCGTCAGGTTAGCGCCAGTAGCGCTAACACCTACGCACGCACCGTACACCTCCCTTAGTGGTATAGTATCTGAACGGATCAATATCTGATCCGATCAGATCTATACTAGTGTCCCCAGCAGTTTAGGGTTCCCAAACACGCAGTGTTAGCGGGATCAGCCCAGATACCTGCTAGCACCTGCGTTTTTCCCGTCCGCCCGGCCCAGCCCACCCAAGTGCAGTATCAATCGATCACTGTCACTTACAAAACACTAAACGCATAACTGCAGCGTTCGCAGAGTCACGCCTGATCCCTGCGATCGCTAACAGTTTTTTTGGTAGCGTTTTGGTGAACTGGCAAGCACCAGCCCCAGGCAGCGTCAGATTAGCGCCAGTACCGCTAACACCCACGCACGCAGCATACGCCTCCCTTAGTGGTATAGTATCTGAACGGATCAATATCTGATCCGATCAGATCTATACTAGCGTCCCCAGCAGTTTAGGGTTCCCACAAACGCAGTGTTAGCGGGATCAGCCCAGATACCTGCTAGCACCTGCGTTTTGCCCCTCCGCCCGGCCCAGCCCAGCCCACCCAAGTGCAGTATCGATCGATCACTGTCACTTACAGAACACTAAACGCATAACTGCAGCGTTCGCAGAGTCAGGCCTGATCCCTGCGATCGCTAACAGATTTTTTGGTAGCGTTTTGGTGAACTGGCAAGCGCCAGCGGCCTAGTACACCCCGGTCGTAGTCAAACCAGCACTGCAGTAACACTTGGTGACGTGGCGAGTCCCATAAGTGCAGTTCAAGCTGGTGAGGTGGCAAGCACAAGTAGTGTCCCGCTGCCACCAAAAAGACAAACACAGGCCCGTCGTGCCCATAGTGCCCTTCCTGCTGCATTCGCCAATCCTAATTGGGAACCCACCGCTTCTGCAGCGCCCGTACTTCCCCCATTCACATCCCCAACCAAATGCAGTCGGCTGCATGAGAGGCATTTTCTTTATGTCCTCCCGAGTACCCCTACCCAACGAACCCCCCCAAAAAAGATGTTGTGTCTGCAGCAAGCGCGGATATAGGCGTGACACCCGCTATTATTGTCCCTCCTGTCCTGACAATCCTGGTCTTTGCATTGGTGAATGTTTTGAACGCTACCATTCACTAGTTGACTATTAGCGTAGGGTACAGCATTCCACAGACTAGGCACACTTTCACAGGGTCTCCCAAGATGCCATCGCATTTTGAGAGACCCGAACCTGGAACCGGGTACAGTTATAAAAGTTAGTTACAAAAAAAAAAAAAAAAACCACATACAAAAATATAAAATAAAAAAAAAATAGTTGTCGTTTTATTGTTCTTTCTCTCTCTATTCTCTCTCTCTATTGTTCTGCTCTTTTTTACTGTATTCTATTCTGCAATGTTTTATTGTTATTATGTTTATCATGTTTGCTTTTCAGGTATGCAATTTTTTATACTTTACCGTTTACTGTGCTTTATTGTTAACCATTTTTTTGTCTTCAGGTACGCCATTCACGACTTTGAATGGTTATACCAGAATGATGCCTGCAGGTTTAGGTATCATCTTGGTATCATTCTTTTCAGCCAGCGGTCGGCTTTCATGTAAAAGCAATCCTAGCGGCTAATTAGCCTCTAGACTGCTTTTACAAGCAGTGGGAGGGAATGCCCCCCCCCCACCGTCTTCCGTGTTTTTCTCTGGCTCTCCTGTCTCAACAGGGAACCTGAAAATGCAGCCGGTGATTCAGCCAGCTGACCATAGAGCTGATCAGAGACCAGAGTGGCTCCAAACATCTCTATGGCCTAAGAAACCGGAAGCTACGAGCATTTTATGACTTAGATTTCGCCGGATGTAAATAGCGCCATTGGGAAATTGGGAAAGCATTTTATCACACCGATCTTGGTGTGGTCAGATGCTTTGAGGGCAGAGGAGAAATCTAGGGTCTAATAGACCCCAATTTTTGCAAAAAAGAGTACCTGTCACTACCTATTGCTATGATAGGGGATATTTACATTCCCTGAGATAACAATAAAAATGATTTAAAAAAAAAATGAAAGGAACAGTTTAAAAATAAGATAAAAAAATAATAATAATAAAGAAAAAAAAAAAAAAAAAAAAAAAAAAAAAGCACCCCTGTCCCCCCTGCTCTCGCGCTAAGGCGAACGCAAGCGTCGGTCTGGCGTCAAATGTAAACAGCAATTGCACCATGCATGTGAGGTATCGCCGCGAAGGTCAGATCGAGGGCAGTAAGTTTAGCAGTAGACCTCCTCTGTAAATCTAAAGTGGTAACCTGTAAAGGCTTTTAAAGGCTTTTAAAAATGTATTTAGTTTGTCGCCACTGCACGTTTGTGCGCAATTTTAAAGCATGTCATGTTTGGTATCCATGTACTCGGCCTAAGATCATCTTTTTTATTTCATCAAACATTTGGGCAATATAGTGTGTTTTAGTGCATTAAAATGTAAAAAAGTGTGTTTTTTCCCCAAAAAATGCGTTTGAAAAATTGCGGCGCAAATACTGTGTGAAAAAAAAAAATGAAACACCCACCATTTTAATCTGTAGGGCATTTGCTTTAAAAAAAATATATAATGTTTGGGGGTTCAAAGTAATTTTCTTGCAAAAAAAATTTATTTTTTTATGTAAACAATAAGTGTCAGAAAGGGCTTTGTCTTCAAGTGGTTAGAAGAGTGGGTGATGTGTGACATAAGCTTCTAGATGTTGTGCATAAAATGCCAGGACAGTTCAAAACCCCCCCAAATGACCCCATTTTGGAAAGTAGACACCCCAAGCTATTTGCTGAGCGTCATGTTGAGTCCATGGAATAATTTATATTGTGACACAAGTTGCGGGAAAGAGACAATTTTTTATTTTTTTTATTTTTTTTTGCGCAAAGTTGTCACTAAATGATATATTGCTCAAACATGCCATGGGAATATGTGACATTACACCCCAAAATACATTCTGTTGCTTCTCCTGAGTACGGGGATACCACATGTGTGAGACTTTTTGGGAGCCTAGCCGCGTACGGGACCCCGAAAACCAAGCACCGCCTTCAGGCTTTCTAAGGCCGTAAATTTTTGATTTCACTCTTCACTGCCTATCACAGTTTCGGAGGCCATGGAATGCCCAGGTGGCAAAAAAAACCCCCAAATGACCCCATTTTGGAAAGTAGACACCCCAAGCTATTTGATGAGAGGTATAGTGAGTATTTTGCAGACCTCACTTTTTGTCACAAAGTTTTGAAAATTGAAAAAAGAAAAAAAAAATTTTTTTTTCTCGTCTTTCTTTATTTTCAAAAACAAATGAGAGCTGCAAAATACTCACCATGCCTCTCAGCAAATAGCTTGGGGTGTCTACTTTCCAAAATGGGGTCATTTGGGGGGGGGTTTGTGCCACCTGGGCATTCCATGGCCTCCGAAACTGTGATAGGCAGTGAGGAGTAAAATCAAAAATGTACGCCCTTAGAATTCCTGAAGGCAGTGATTGGTTTTCGGGGTCCCGTACGCGGCTAGGCTCCCAAAAAGTCCCACACATGTGGTATCCCCATACTCAGGAGAAGCAGCTAAATGTATTTTGGGGTGCAATTCCACATATGCCCATGGCCTGTGTGAGCAATATATCATTTAGTGACAACTTTGTGCAAAAAAAAAAAAAAAAAAAAAAAAAAATTTGTCACTTTCCCGCAACTTGTGTCAAAATATAAAACATTCCATGGACTCAACATGCCTCAAAGCAAATAGCTTGGGGTGTCTACTTTCCAAAATGGGGTAATTTGGGGGGGTTTTATGTCATCTGGGCATTTTATGGCCTTCAAAACTGTGATAGGTAGTGAGGAGTAAAATCAAAAATGTACGCCCTTAGAAATCCTGAAGGCAGTGATTGGTTTTCGGGGCCCCGTACGCGGCTAGGCTCCCAAAAAGTCCCACACATGTGGTATCCCCGTACTCAGGAGAAGCAGCTAAATGTATTTTGGGGTGCAATTCCACATATGCCCATGGCCTGTGTGAGCAATATATCATTTAGTGACAACTTTTTGTAATTTTTTTTTTTTTTTTTTTTTTTGTCATTATTCAATCACTTGGGACAAAAAAAATGAATATTCAATGGGCTCAACATGCCTCTCAGCAAATTCCTTGGGGTGTCTACTTTCCAAAATGGGGTCATTTGTGGGGGTTTTGTACTGCCCTGCCATTTTAGCACCTCAAGAAACGACATAGGCAGTCATAAATTAAAGGCTGTGTAAATTCCAGAAAATGTACCCTAGTTTGTAGACGCTATAACTTTTGCGCAAACCAATAAATATACGCTTATTGACATTTTTTTTACCAAAGACATGTGGCCGAATACATTTTGGCCTAAATGTATGACTAAAATTGAGTTTATTGGATTTTTTTTAGAACAAAAAGTAGAAAATATCATTTTTTTTCAAAATTTTCGGTCTTTTTCCGTGTATAGCGCAAAAAATAAAAACGGCAGAGGTGATCAAATACCATCAAAAGAAAGCTCTATTTGTGGGAAGAAAAGGACGCAAATTCCGTTTGGGTACACCATTGCATGACCGCGCAATTAGCAGTTAAAGCGACGCAGTGCCGAATTGTAAAAAGTGCTCTGGTCAGGAAGGGGGTAAATCCTTCCGGGGCTGAAGTGGTTAAACTCTCTTCTGCGAAAAAGTTTTATTTCTATTGTAGGGTCACCAGTATGGTATTTGTATATTGAAATCATATCCCCTCTCAAGCGTCTCTTCTCCAGAGAGAATAAGTTCAGTGCTTGCAACCTTTCCTCATAACCAAGATCCTCCAGACCCTTTATTAGCTTTGTTGCCCTTCTTTGTACTCGCTCCATTTCCAGGACATCCTTCCTGAGGACTGGTGCCCAGAGCTGGACAGCATACTCCAGGTGCGGCCGGACCAGAGTCTTGTAGAGTGGGAGAATTATCGTTTTATCTCTGGAGTTGATCCCCTTTTTAATGCATGCCAATATTCTGTTTGCTTTGTTAGCAGCAGCTTGGCATTGCATGATTGCAAAAATTAGGAACAACGGTCTGGCAATCACTTGAATGAGTTCCCTAAGTACCCTCGGATGCAAGCCATCTGGTCCCGGTGATTTATTAATGTTAAGTTTCTCAAGTCTAATTTTAATTCTGTCCTCTGTTAACCATGGAGGTGCTTCCTGTGTTGTGTCATGAGGATAAACACTGCAGTTTTGGTTACTGAAGCCCCTCGATTCACTCGTGAAGACTGAGGAGAAGAATAAATTCAATACCTTCGCCATCTCCCCATCCTTTGTAACCAGATGTCCTTCCTCATTCTTTATATGGCCAATATGGTCTGTCCTCCCTTTTTTACTGTTTACATACTTAAAGAATTTCTTGGGATTTTTTTTTGCTCTCCTCCGCTATGTGTCTTTCATGTTCGATCTTAGCCGTCCTAATTGCACCCTTACATTTCTTGTTGCATTCTTTATAAAGTCTGAATGCTGAGGATGATCCCTCAACCTTGTATTTTTCGAAGGCCTTCTCCTTTGCTTTTATATGCATTTTTACATTGGAGTTAAGCCATCCAGGACTTTTGTTCGCTCTTTTAAATTTATTACCCAATGGGATACATTGGCTAATGCCCTTATTTAATATGCTCTTAAAGCAAACCCATCTCTCCTCCGTATTCTTTGTTCCTAATATTTTATCCCAATTTATGCCTTTTAGCAAGGTTTTTTAGTTTAGGGAAGTTGGCTCTTTTGAAATTCAGTGTCTTTGTATTCCCTTTAGGTTTCCTATGTGTGATTTATACTGAAACTAATTGACCTGTGATCGCCGTTACCTAAATTGCCCCGTATTTCCACATCCGTGATCAGGTCTGTATTGTTGGTAATCAGTAGATCCAGTAATGTTTTATTTCTAGTTGGTGCGTCTACCATCTGACCCATAAAATTGTCCTGCAAGACATTAAGGAATTGGCGAGCCTTAAAAGAATGCGCAGTTCCTTCTGCCCAGTCTATGTCTGAATAATTAAAATCCCCAATTATGATAACACTTCCCATCCTTGCTGCTAAACCAAATTGTGATAGGAGATCTGTCTCCACTTCCTCCCTCAGGTTAGGGGGCCTATAGCATACTCCCAGTATTTTTTTCCCCTTAGCGTCATCCCTTTGGAGCTCTACCCATAAGGATTCCACCTCCTCCTTAGCTCCCTCAGCGATGTCATCTCTCACATTTACTTGTACATAATTCTATATATATAGGCATACCCCTCCCCCTTTTTTACCCTCTCTATCCTTGTGGTATAGGGTATACCCTTGAATGTTTGCCAGCCAATCATGAGAGCTGTTGAACCAGGTCTCTGAAATTCCCACAAAATCCAAATCCTCCTCGTACAACAGTATCTCTAGTTCACCCATCTTGTCCGCCATGCTCCTGGCATTGGTGAACTTGCCACATAGTTTAGACTGGTCGCATATTGTCCTCGTATTGGGTGTTTCGAGATTGCAACTAGGACTTGCTACTATATTTACCTTGTGTTTTTGTGCTTTGGTTAACCTACCACTAATGCCCCCAATACTACCCTCTGGAATATCTTCCACGCTGGCTATCTCTACCTCTGGACCCTCCCCCCCATTGCCTAGTTTAAAAACCTCTCTAACTTTTTGGCCATCTTCATTCCCAGCAGATCTGCATCCTCCTCATTTAGGTGCAGTCCGTCCCTTCTATAGTACCAGTTATCGACTGAGAAGTCGCCCAGTGCTCCAGGAACCCAAACCCCTCCTTACTACACCAGCTCTTCAGCCACTTGTTTACTTCCCTAATCTCCCTCTGCCTTTCTGGTGTGGCTTGATGTACTGGTAGTATTCCTGAGAATACTACCTTGGAGGTCCTTTTCCTCAATTTAGCTCCTAAGTCCCTAAAATCGTTCTTTAGGACACTCCATCTGCCTCTGACATTGTCATTGGTGCCAACGTGCACCATGACAGCCGGGTCTTCCCCAGCCCCTCCCAGTAATCTGTCCACAAAATCCTTGATGTGCCGAGCCCGAGCGCCTGGTAGACCCAAGCGTCCCTAGATTCAGAACCCGGGCTTCCAGGGAAACAATGTGCTTACATTTTGCACAGATCAAAATACCACCAAAAGAAACCTTTATTTGTGGAACAAAATTATAAAAATTTAGTTTGGGTACAGTGTAGCATGACCGCGCAATTGTCATTCAAAGTGCGACAGCGCTGAAAGCTGAAAATTGGTCTGGGCAGGAAGGCGTGTAAGTACCCAGTATTGAAGTGGTTAATATATACTGATGGGAGGGAATCCAGGAGTGCAGGACTAAAGGAGTCACTGCCGAGGGGAGAAGATTAAATACGCTTACCAGAAGGTAGCATCAATCAGGCATGTTATATCAAAGCTCTGAATAGCGAGTGGTGCAATTCCTCCTCAGCTGAGCCACATCAGGCAACCTCGACCCGGCATGTGAGAATATAGATCAGGATGGCAATGTTCCAGACGGTAAAAAACCTCCTTCCACCATAGAACTGTTTGGTAGGTTTATGGCTAACAAAATCCATAAAAACAGAAAGCCTCCACATTGTGAAAAACCATATGGTTACGGGTTTATTTGGAATAAAAAGGCTTTACATAGATTCCAAGATGTATTGCATCAAGTAAAAATTCTCCACTGTGATCACAAAAGCATAAAATTCAAAAAGGCGCAATGGCATGGAAAGGACTCAAAACTGACGCGTTTCGTCTACAAAAACTTCAACAGGAGTCCTTTTCATAATATGTTGATTTTGTTAAGATTGTAGTGCTGGCTGCTATTGTTTGTGTGTATAGCGCAGTAATTTTATATTAATTCCCAATATAAGTAAATGACAACTCATTTAAGTTAATTTAAACTGGTTATAGATCTTCATTTTTGTTATAAAAATAACAAACATGCATATACTTACCGGTTCTGTGCAGTGGTTTTGCAGAGCAGCCCCGATCCTCTTCTTCTGGTGTCCCCCGCAGGTGCTCCAGGTCCCTCTTCTTCATTGGGTGCCCCCAGGAAAAGCCGCTTTCCCTGGGAGCACCCTACATGCTCGCTTTCAAGTCCCACTACTGCGTCCATTGACACAGACAGCGGGACTCGGTCCCACACCACGCTCCCGTGTCACAGGATTTGATTTATAGCAGCGTCAATCTGTCCAATGAGGAGAGAGACAGTGGTGGGAGCCACTGTGGTCATGCACATTGCTGGATCAGATAGGCTCAGGTAAGGAAAAGGGGGGGGGGCTGGGGGGCAGCTGCTGTAGAGAAGGTTTTTCACCTTAAAGCGGGATTCCAGTCAGCTAAAAAAAAATTTTAAAGTCAGCAGCTACAAACACTGTAGCTGCTGACTTTAAATAAGTAGACTTACCTGTCCTGGGTGCCCGCGATGTCGGCCGCCCGAGGCCGACCCGTCCCTCAGCTCTCGGGTCCCAGCACCGCCATCCTTGTGGCTTCACTGCCAGTTTCCTACTGCACACACGCGAGCGGCACGGCGATCTGTGAATGGCCCCGTGGTTTTCTGGGAACACACACAGTTAGGAGCAGAACACGCCGCGGAATAGGAACAGGCAGATTAGGAAGACTGCCTAGCAACAAGGGTTCAGGTAAGTTTAATTTTTTTTTTTTTCAAATGGTTTTTTTTTTTAATTTTTTTAGGATTTTTGGTGCAATTTTTTTTTTTAGGGTGGCCCTCCACTTTAATGCATAGAATGCATTAAGGTGAAAAACCTTAAGGCTTTAGAACCACGTTAACCACTTCCTGCCCGGCCTATAGCAAAATGACGGCCAGGCGGTGGTTCAGTTATTCTGACTAGGCGTCATATGACGTCCAGCAAGATAATGCACGATTGTGCACCCTAGGGGGCATTCAGCACGGCGATCGGTGGTGCAGCGTGTCAGTCTGACACACCACATCACGATCTCGGTAAAGAGCATCTGACGGAGGCTCTTTACTACATGATCAGCCGTGTCCAATCACGGATGATCACGATGTAAAACAGGAAGAGCCATTTATCGGCTTTTCCTCACTCGCGTCTGACAGACGTGAGTAGAGGAGAGCCGATCGGTGGCTCTCCTGACAGGGGGGGTCTGTGTTGATTGTTTATCAGCGCAGCCCCCCCCGGCAGATGCCTGCCCAGGACAACCAGCCACCAGGATGCTGCCAGGACCACCAGGGATGGCCACCACACAGGACCACCAGGGATATGCCAATCAGTGCCCAGGCAGCTGTCAATCGGTGCCAGCCATCAGTGCCGCCTATCAGTGCCCAGCAGTTTCGCATATCAGTGCCTATCAGTGCCACCCATAAGTACTCATCAGTGCAGCCTTTCAGTGCCCATCAGTGTCACCCATGAGTGCCCATCAGTGCCACCCATGAGTGCCGCCTATCAATGCCCATCAGTGCTACATATCAGTGCCACCTACTAGTGCCCATAGTTAGTGCCGCCTATCAGTGCCCATAGTCAGTGCCGCCTATCAGTGCCCATCGTCAGTGCCCCCATCAGTGCCCATCGTCAGTGCCGCCCATCAGTGCCCATCAGTGCCATCTCATTGGTGCCGCCTTATCAGTGCCAGTCAGTGCAGCTTATTAGTGGCCATCAGTGAAGGAGAAAACTTACTTTTTTACAAAATTTTATAACAGTAACAAAGAAAAACTTTTTTTTTTTTTTTTTTAATTGTCGGTCTTTTTTTATTTGTTTAGCAACAAATAAAAACCGCAGAGGTGATCAAATACCACCAAAAGAAAGCTCTATTTGTGGGAACAAAATGATAAAAATTTTGTTTGGGTACAGTGTAGCAATAATGCACAACGGTCATTTAAAAAGTGACAGCGCTGACAGCGGAAAATTGGCTTGGGCAGAAAAGGGGGTAAGTGCCTGGTATTGAAGCGTTTAAAGTGTTTCTAAAGTCACAATCTTAAATTGCTTGCTTCCTATAGGCCCATATCCCTCCTCAATTAGGACGCCAAAATTGTCGCTAAAGTGTTAGCCTTTAGGCTGGTAAGTGTCCTGCCTACCTTGGTCAGTATAGACCACACACGTTTTATACCGGGCAAGTCAACAGAAATTAATCTACATAGAGTACTGACTCACTTGCAGCTTACCACTTCTAATTCTTCCACTCGGTAATTGGTACTTTTAGGTAGAGTGAATTTGATTATGCCGATTGGACTTATATGGCAACAGTTTTTGGGATTATGGGGTTCGGTATACACTTTCACAGGTGGGTTGAGATACTGTACCCAGCTATGTCAGCACAAATTAATCTAGGAGGGGATCCTTCTGAACCCTTCTCCATAGGCCGGGGTACGAGGCAAGACTGCCCCCTACCCCCGACTCTGTTTGCACTTCTGGTGGAACCCGTAGCCCAAGCTATATGAGACTCAACTTACATTAAAGATATTAGAGTTGGGTCTATAACTGAAAAAGTGGCTTTAAATGCCAACTACCGTATATACTCGACTATAAGCCGACACACCTAATTTTACCACAAAAAACTGGGGAAACTTATTGACTCTAGTATAAGCCTAGGGTGGGAAATGCAGCAGAAACTGGGTAAACAATGCCCATCTGCAGCCTCACTGTGCCCATCTGCAGCCTCACTGTGCCCATCTGTATCATCAGTGCACATCTGCAGCCTCACCTTTGATAACCAAAACAGCGGGTGTCTCCCCCTGTATCATGCAGTCTGTTTGGCAGCCACCCACTGTAACTATATCCTCCTAGTCCGTGATAGACGGAACATTGATTCAGTTTCCCAGCATGGAATCAGTGTTCCGTCTATCACGGACGAGGAGGCGGCGGGGCTTTGTTACAGTGGACGGCCGCCGAGCAGATTGCATAACACAGCGGGAGACACCCACTGTTTTAGTTATCAAAGGTACAGCTGCAGATGGGCACAGTGAGGCTGTACCCCCACTCGAGACCCTCACTCGAGTATAAGCCGAGGGGGGCTTTATAAGCATAAAAAATGTGCTGAAAAAGTCGGCTTATACTCGAGTATATACGGTACTTAGTTTTATGTTTAAATGACCATGGTTCCTCCCTAAAGGCAGCCCTGGATTTAATTTTATTATTTTATCCATTCACCAGTTTAAAAGTAGACTGGGAAAAATCCCTTATCCTTCCAATGAGCATGCGCAGGTAGCTGGGGACCCCCATCTCTACCCCTAAAATTGACCTCCTCTCTAAAGTATTTGGCCATAGTGATATCACCTAAGGTCACAGGGTATAGCTCCCTTAATTTTATTTCCTTACTTCAATCAGCAAAACGGCAGTTGAAAACGTGGGCCAAACTTCCCGTAACCGATAAGGAAAATTAACCTTATAAAAATTAAACGGCTTCCCTCCCTTTTATATGTCCTACGGCACCCCCCCCCCCCCCCCCGATGTGGATACCACTAAAATATTTCAAACAATTAAACAGCTATGCTCTCCTTTCTATGGGGCTCCTCCCAAACTAGGTTCAATTTACATTGCTGCTGTCCGGGATTCCGACAATTGCTGACTTGGCCCAAGCTTATTGGTGAGCATGAGATGGTTTACTCAAGACCCTTCTGACCATTTACCACAATCCTGCCATTGTATATATTTTCCTTTGTATTTTTTACAGATATACTATACCCGCATTCACCCCTGAAGAAGCGAGCCTTGGATCGCGAAACGCATAGAGTATTATTGATGCCTGTATCTGCAAATTGCCATATATATCATTGTACGTGGAATGTAATTTTGTATGTATTACCACACCAGCTTGGCTGTTTACTGTTTACTACGTATGACAGTTTTAAAATAAAATCTATATTGAAGTTATTCTTGGTATATGTACTGGCCAAACCATACTCGCCTCATTTAAAGTCCCTTGGGCGATTTTCTTGTTTTTATGTATATTTTGGGATGGAGGTGATCTATGGGTGACACTAGACCTTTCCCTTTTTTCTATTCCTGGAGTATATCCCTTTTTTTATGCATGCTAATATTCTGCCGGATTTGGTAGCTGCAGCTGGCAGATTGAGCAATAGCATGCAATCTACTAGTACCCCCAGATCCTTCTCCATCCTTCATTCCCCCCAGAGGTTCTCCTGCAAAGGTGCTTCAGAGGCAATATATCATTTAGTGACAACTTTGTGAAAAAGAAAAAATATGTATGGTCATTGTCCCGAAACTTGTGGCAAAATATAAAATATTCCATGGACTCAACATGCCTATCAGCAAATAGCTTGGGGTGTCTACTTTCCACAATTTGAATTTTGAAATACTTACTAATTTTCAGAGCAACTATATGCAATTTGAGATCACGTCTATAGTCGCATATCTGAAGGTTTACCCAATTTCTCATCCATTTCACTTTTTTCTATTGCAATATTGCACTCTCTATACACTCTAAACAGAGTGTTATAAAATTGTATCTATAGCACAATCCGTCTCCAAATTTCCATTCTGGTTAGGTTTTTGTGCAATATATACATCACTAGCACCACACTTTTGTTTTACACAGCACCTGCGTTTAGCCCCTCGGCCCAGCCCAGCCCACCCAAGTGCAGTATCAATCGATCACTGTCACTTATAAAACACAACACACATAACTGCAGCGTTCGCAGATTCAAGACTGATCCCTGCGAACGCTAACAGTTTTCTTGGTAGTGACTGAAGCAGGCTCTGACAATCAGGTGCTATTTTTGCCAGTGAGTCGCACTAGTTGTACCTGTAAATTTGGAGGCCAAAATGTCCAATCAGAGGTACATTAGTGAAGAGGCCTACACGTTGCTGAGCATGACAGATGAGAGCGAAGGGGAAGCCACCACACTGGCAGAATCAGGCTCGGTATACAAACTGGTAGACAGCAGCGGCACCCTGACCGATAGCTCTGATGACGGAGTAGTGGTCCCTGCTAGGGTCAGGCATACCCGACCCCATTCTTCTGTTGTTGAGGTGCAAGAACCCCAGGGCTCTAGTACGGAGCAGAGAGCCAGTACTAGTGCCGCTCATCCTTCTGAACTGGCAAGCACGAGGCGACGTGGCAAGTTCCATAAGTGCAGTTCAAGCTGGTGCAGTGGCTGGCACAAGTAGTGTGCCGCAGCCACCAAGAAGACAAAGACAAACCTGTCGTGCCCATAGTGCCCTTCCTGCAAAATATGCCAACCCTGATTGGGAGCCCAATACTTCTGCAGCACCCGTACTTCCCCCATTCGTTGGCCAACCAAGAGTTCAGGTGGAAACAGTTGATTTTACGTCACTTGATTTTTATTCACTGTTTTTCACAGAAGATCTCTATAGATCTACTGTGGACCAAAGCAATTTGTATGCTGGTCAATTCATCGCAGTTAATCCCCATTTGACCCTTGCCAGAGAATGGAAACCTATTACGGTTTCTGATTTTAAGACCTTTATGGGCCTTCTCTCCTCATAGGCATACCTAAAAAAAAAAGTGAGTTGTGGTCATATTGGTCCACTGACCCAATTTACCATATGCCCGTGTTCTCTGCTTCCATGACCAGGACACGATACGAGCAGATCTTGTGGTTCATGCATTTAATGACAATGAACTCTGTCGTCTTCTGGGTGACCCTGGATACGACCGGCTCCACAAAATTCGGCCCCTCGCCCCACTTCAACTAACAGTTCGCAGCCTTGTTTACTCCCGATCAAGTTGTCTGCGTTGAAGAGTCCCTGATTATGTTTTATGGCCGCTTGTCTTTTAAACAGTACCTTCCCAGCAAGTGTGCCAGATATGGGGTCAAGATGTATAAGCTCTGTGACAGGGCAACAGGCTATACATATAGTTTTATGGTTTACGAGGGAAGAGATAGTCACGTGCAGCCTGAGAACTGCCCAGACTACTGAGGGAGCGCTGGCAAGATTGTTTGGGACTGTCAGGGCCGGGTGTGCAGGAGGGGTGGCTGCCCTGGGCGCAATGGTTTATAGCAGGTATGGGGGGGGCACCCTAACCCTAAAGGAAGGGAGGGGGCTCAGTTTGGCATCCTTGCCCTGGGACCTGGATGCCCTTGTCCGGGCACTGCTTGGTGTCACCCTTATTCGGAAAGGGGTACCACTTGTACGTGGACAATTATTACATGGGCATGCCACTTTTTAGTCACTTGTTTGATCATGGAATTGGCGCATGTGGCATTTTGCAATCTAATCGCCGGGGCTTCCCCCAACGGCTTGTAGAATCCCGACTTGGGGAGAGAGCTTGCTTGAAGTGTAATAATTTGCTTGCAGTGAAGTGGAGGGATAATCGGAATGTTTTTGTTCTGTCCTCCCTTAATGCAGATACGACAGTCCAAATTTCAATGGCGATTGGTGTTGAAGAGAAACCCTTCTGTGTCCACAAATACAACCTTAATATGGGAGGGGTGGACCTCAACGACCAGTTGATGGCGCTGTACTTAAGTGCCCATAAGGTCAGACGCTGGTACAAAAAAAGTGTCTGTAAATCTAAATTGGCTCAGCTGAACACTTATGTGCTATACAAAGCATCAGGACAAACTTAATCCTTCATTAAATTCCAGGAAGAGATCATCACAACCCATCTGTTTCCAGATGGTGCTGTGCCCCAACTTTCTAATGCAAATGCAGTGAGCCAGCTGCATGAGAGGCATGTTCCGTATGTCCTCCCTGGTACCCCTACCCAACAATCACCACAAAGATGATGTTGTGTCTGCAGGAAACGTGGATATAGGCGTGACACCCGCTATTATTGTCCCTCCTGTCCTGGCCAACATGGTCTTTGCATCAGTGAATGTTTTGAACGCTACCACACACTAGTGGAGTATTAGCGTAGGGTACTGCACTGCACAGTCTAGGGCACACTTTCACAGGGTCTTCAAAGACGCCATCACATTTTGAGACCTGAACCTCGAACCGTTACAGTTATGAATAAAAGTGTAAAAAAAAAAAAAAAGTAAAAAAATATATATATAAAAGCCAAAAATAGTTGTCGTTTTGTTCTTCTTTCTCTATTCTCTCGCTATTGTTCTGCTCTGTTTTACTGTATTTTTTTTAACTGCAATGTGTTATTGTTACTGTGTTTTATCATGTTTGCTTTTCGGGTATGTAGTTCTTTTATACTTTACTGTTTACGGTGTTTTATGGTTAACCGTTAATTTCTCTTCAGGTACGCCATTCAACTGCTGCACTGATTTATTTATCTTGACAGCAACAGTGTTTGTTCTCACTATACGTAAATCAGCGACTCCAGCGCTGTAGAAGGCGATTTCACCACCACAGTTAAAAAAAAAAAAAAAAAAAAAAAAACCTGCAGCCCCAAGGCTGCATGAAAAAAAAAAATCTTACTAAGCATCCATATAACAGCTTATTAAGTTGGTGTTCAGATCATATCCTGGGTCCAGCCTTCGTGATTATTTTAATCAGCTTCAATCAATATCTGATCCAGCGGACTGAATCCGTCTATATGCACAAAATTACACATTAAATGATTTATATGTTAGAAATTGAAAAATAATTTTGTAAGTGTCTGATATGACCTCATTAGTAAAATAATGCAATAAAATAATAGAATAATCAAGGATAAGTGAGAAGAAAAGGAAAGAAAAGTGGAAAAGAGAAAGGTATGGGAATGGGAACATTTTAGCTCCATGTCTGTTGAACCAGCATAGGGTAAAAAGATAACAGACCATCTAGATCAACTCTGATGTATTCTCTGCCGTGTATTGAAGATATGTGGAAAACAAGGTTGTCATCAGTTAGCCATTCTGCATCTTGGCAAAGTCATCTGAGTATTTGAAAATGAACCAGGCTCTCCATAGTTTATGAAATTTGTCTGTTCTTTCTGTTGTCATTGCCACTGTTTCCTCCATCCTGTATAGCGAGTCAACCTCAGAAAGCCATTCTGCTAAGGTGGGTGTGTGTGTTGTTTTCCAATGTCTTGGTATGATGGTTTTTGCAGCGTTTAACATATGGCGTACTACTGATTTTTTGTACCTACTGAATGAGTAATTGGAGATATGTAACAGACAGCATTCTGGGGAGAATTCTAGTTCAGTTTCTGTTATAGCATGTATCCTGGAACAAACCCCATCCCAGAAGGTACGTATTAGCGGACAATTCCACCATATGTGCAACATGTCTCCTTTTTCGGAGCCACATCTCCAGCAGACCTCAGAGGTCTCTGGATACCATGCGTGCAGTCTGACCGGGGTGAGGTACCAGTTTGTCAGAACCTTGTATGAGGTTTCCTGATTACTTGTGCTAATGGAGCACTTGTGTGCCAGGATACATGCGTTGTCCCATTGTACCTCTGTAAAAGATTTTTTGAGCGCAGTTTCCCATTCTTTTTCATGTCTGCTCGGTTGTCTGTTTTGGCTGGTCTACAGCCAACTATATATTAGTGAGGTTGCTTTACTCACCTGCTCTCCAGTAATGCATAATTGTTCAAAATTCATTTGTCCTCTCAGGAATTGCTCTCTGTTAGCAGTGCAAAGAATGTAATCATGTAGCTGTCTATACTGCCAATGGGTGAAGTGTTTGGCCTGTAATTCAGTCTGCAGTTGGGAAAATGTTTTCAATCTGCCATTCTCTAAACAATGGGCTACTGTAATTGGGGTTTTACCATCCCTATGTGGGAAGGATGCTGTGGTGTTGCCTAATGCAAACTCATTATTAATTAGTGGGGTTAAAGGGCCTGGGGAGGATGTGAGATTGTAAAGATGTGACACTGTCTGAAAGACCATATGCGTTGGGCCAATTGTAGGGTGTCGGTCTAAGTCAGGTGAGTAGACTCCTTTATTGACCCACGGTAAAAATCTTAGGGGTATCTCTGTTTGTAAGCTTTCTAGACTGACCCATGCTTTTGATGAAGCTTGACAGTTCAAATCAAGAATGCGAGTCAGGTGTGCCGCATAATAGTAGTGTTTAAAATGTGGTAAGTTGATACCCCCCCTCTGCTTTCGTGCTCATTAATGTTTTCATGCTGATACGTGATTTCTTCCCAGCCCAGATAAAGTCTCTTATTATAGAATGTAGTGTGGAGAAGAACTTTTTAGGTAATCTGATGGGCAATGTATGGAACAAGTATAGTGCCCTGGGCAAGACCGTCATTTTTATTGCCGCCGCTCTCCCAAACCATGACAGCGGTTTAAGATTCCACTGTCGAAGTTCCTGTTGCAAACTGTGTATGAATGGGAGAAAGTTCTGTATGTAAATGCTGTTTAAGTCTGGGGTGAGCCATATCCCCAGGTACTTAAGTTTGGAGTCAACCCATTTGAAGGGGCAATTTGATTTAGTATTTAGGAGCTGTTTCGGGTTTAAGGAAATATTGAGTGCTTCCGACTTTTCATAGTTGATTTTAAAATTGGAGATATATCCAAACATATGAAATTGTTTTACAAGATTGGGAATCGACGTGTGTGGTTGTGTGACCACAAACAAGTCGTCTGCATAAGCCATTGTTTTATGATATGTCCGATCCAGGGATAAACCTTTTATAGATGTTTTCCCATTTATTGTGCGTATACAGGGTTCTAACGTCAAAATGAATTGGATTGGAGACAGGGGGCAGCCCTGTCTCGTACCATTATGAATTTGTACTTTTTCTGAGAGGGATCCATTAATTTTTAATCTAGCCGTCGGGTTCTGATATAGCGTCGAGATCCATGTTAGCATGTTAGTCCGAAGACCTATGTGCTTGCATACTTCAAACATAATCCCATGCCACCCTATCGAAGGCCTTCTCCGCATCCGTGGATAGGAGAAGGCCTCCGGTCGAGTTCCCTCTAAGGGAGTGAATGAGATTCAATGCTGTAATCACGTTATCACGTGCCTCTCTTCCCGGTATAAACCCCACTTGATCTGGGCCAATTACATCAGCCAGAAGTCTACTAATTCTTGTTGCAATAATTTTGGATAAGAGTTTCATATCCAAGTTAAGTAAGGATATTGGCCTATAGCTTGAGCAGATGTTGGGGCCCTTGCCAGGTTTGGGGATTACCGTTATATGTGCCGTATTAAATGAAGGCGGGAGGTTTTGAGGGGTCGTGAGAGAGTTTAAGGCCTGTAGTAAGGGTTTTGCTAGAAGGTGTGCAAATGTCTTATAATATATGGCTGTGTAGCCATCTGGGCCTGGGCTTTTCCCTGTTTTTAAAGACCTAATCGCTTGCATGAGTTCCATAAGCTCTATTGGCCTATCAATTTCCATCGCGTCATTCTCCGTGAAACTAGGCAATCCACTTTGTGTTAGGTATTGTGTTATAATCTGCTTTCTAGAACCCTCCATTGCCTCAGGCTTATGTGGGGGTGGGAGGTTGTACAATTTCGTGTAGAACCCATGAAACTCAGCCGCGATCCGGTCTGTGGCATGTGTCAGTTTGTCTTCTCTATTTTTAATACTCGTGATGGTGTTGGTTGAGCGTATATCTCTCAGGGCCCTCGCCAAAAATTTGCCACTTTTGTTCCCGTGTTCATAGAAAAAGCCCTTGCGAAAGAATAATATTCGTTTTGCTTGTAAATCTAATTTTTCCTGTAATTCTTTACGGGCTAATAAAAGCTCCTGGGCCGTATTCACGGCCAACGATCTTTTATGTTGGGTTTCTAAGGCCTGCACTTTGTCAAAAGTGGCTTTTAGTTCTTTCTCTGCGTTCTTTTTTAGTGAGGCTAGGCTAATGAGTTTGCCTCTCAGCACACATTTATGGGCCTCCCATATCATATGTGATACATCCTCTGTAGAGTTTTCTCTGAAATATGTTGTTATGGCCTCCGTCACAGGTTCCAGGGTCACGGGGTCTGTCAGCAAGGTCGAATTTAGTCTTCAGCATCCCTGTCTTTTAGGTGTATTTTGGATTTGTAGTGTTAAAGAGGTCGGGGCATGGCCTGACATTGTCCTTGTTCCTATGTGTGCTTCTGTCAGAATATTCAGGTCTCTTTGTGTTATAAACACAAAGTCTATGCGAGAGTACTTGTTGTGCATCGTGGAAAAGTACGTATAGTCCCTCCCCTGTGGATGAGCTATGCGCCACGTATCTTTAAGAGTTAATTTATTAAGTAATACTCTAATCTTCTTAAGTACGCGATATGTTATAGATGATCTACCATTTGATGTATCCTGAAGGGGGTCCAATGGAGCATAGAAGTCCCCTCCAAGGATTATACACCCAGAGGCAAATTCTGTGAGTACATCAATCAGTTTTTGGCAGAAGGTTTACATGCGCTATGTTCGGAAAATACGCATTCGCTAGCGTGACTGGATGTTTCCCAACTGTCCCCTTGAGAAGAAGAAACCGGCCTCCCGGGTCCGCTAGTTGTTGGGTGAACTCAAAACCTGAGTCTTTCCCAATTAGGATTGAAACACCTTTTGTTTTAGATTCTGTGTTAGCGGCATGGTAAGCCTTAGTGAAGTACTTGTCCGTTAGTTTGGGGATAGAGTTAGTTTTAAAATGAGTTTCCTGAAAGAACACAAAGGCCGGCCTCCTCTTCCCCAGGTGTCGCAATAGTTGTGTGCGCTTTTGGGGAGTATTAAGTCCTCTTACATTATGTGATATTACTGTTGGGCTCTTGCCCAATGCGGAGTAAACCATGATGACTGAGGCTGACTCACTTAACACTGCAGTTTAGAACACAAGAATAGGGGAGTGTGTAAGGATCAGGAAAGTAAGAAGGAAGGAAAGGAAAAGAGAAGTAATAGTAGAAGAGAGTTATGGTCCCACTCCCGACACTAAGAGAGTAAGATCCTTCTATGTAGTAATTAACCTCTAAGTAAGAGCCCCTAGAGGAATTTATATAATTTGGGGCCTTGAACGGGCGCACCGATGGGAGCCCCACCGAGGTAGAGCGTCACCAGCGCATCCGCTGTTCGGCACCCACTGTGGGGGAGGTAGGGGGGGCGACCAGAGTTATGTCCGCAATCACTTCCCCAGTGAAACTTAACACTCTATGGAAATGTTCCACTAAATTTAAAGAACTCCTCCGACCCTCGAACTCCTATAATTTTTGCAAAAGATTAAACCTTAACAGTTATAAACGGCAACCGACATCTCTATAAAAGATAAACCAAATACAGAGAGGATATAACATCAATTAGGTTAGACTCAGGCAAATAAACCTATTTTCTGATGTCCGGTATATTGCGTGGTGTCTCCTATGTTACAAGCGTAGCTGCAAGCAAGGTTCTTATAAGGCCCCTTTCACACTGGGGCGGTAGGGGGCGTCGTCGGTAAAACAGCGCTATTTTTAGCGCTGTTTTACCGCGGTATTCGGCCGCTAGCGGTGTGGTTTTAACCCCCCACTGGAGGCCAAAAAAGGGTTAAAACCCCTCGTACAGCGTGGCTATAGCTGCGGTATAGCCGCGCTGTCCCATTGATTTCAATGGGCAGGAGCGGTGAAGGAGCGGTGAATACACCGCTCCTTCACCGCTCCAAAGATGCGGCTTGCAGGACTTTTTTTACCGTCCTGCCAGCGCACCGCTTCAGTGTGAAAGCCCTCGGGCTTTCACACTGAACAAACAGCGGAGGCTGTTTAGGGGCGGTTTGCAGGCGGTATTTTTAGCGCAATAACGCCTGCAAACCGCCCCAGTGTGAAAGGGGCCTAAGTGAGCATTAGGTAGGAAGACACAGTCAAGTGTGTGGATGCCGACAGACAAGGATCTATCACAGTTTATGTGTCATTGTTGGTTTACCTCTTGTCTGCAGCAATCCGTAATAGCAGCTCTTACCCAACTCTGCTTGTGCAAATAAAGTCCACTCCTTCACCAGCCTGTAAAGCCGCGTGTGTTTGTATAAACTGCCTCTGCTGGAAGGCGTAACAAAAAAAACTCAAATGAGAAGAAAAATAAAAAAATGGCGGCGGCGGTAATGTCTCCTTAGAGCTCCGCTCCTTGGGATTGTTAACCGGAGGACTACAGGTCCCAGCGCTACTAATATTTATAGAAAACGGGTCACTGCTCACCCCAACTCAGCCAGCAACCTAAATAATGGTCCTAAGAGGTCAGAAATCTACTTTTAAAAAAGGTATTTCTAAAGAAAAGATACACAGACTGACGGCCAAGATGGCGGCATCTTCCTCTCCCTCACAGCGCAGCAGCTCACACAGGACACAGCCTCTGCCTCACAGCAAAATAACACAGGCTTCTAAGGGTGAGTCAGTGTGTGACCAAAATGTTTCACAAATTATAGCACAGCCTGATATGTTTGAATATATGCTCCAGAAAGCTCTTAAACAGACTTCTGACCACATTGCAGATATGTTAACTAGAGAAATTAGAGAGCTGGGTCAAAGGACTGCAGACCTAGAATTGAGAATGGATGAAATTGATACACGCACTCACAATTCTATGACTGAAATTATGCCACTGAAGGAAGAAAACCTCACACTTCAGTCACGTTTGGAAGATCAAGAAAATAGAAATTGTCGATCGAATTTGCGCATCAGCGGAATCCCTGAATCTTATTTAGACTTGCAGACAACAGTCACAGCGCTGTTTCAGGAATTAATACCTGAAATTCCCATTGACAGGCTTGAATTTGACAGAGTACATAGAGCCTTAGCTCCACGCAAATCCAATGGCCCTCCTAGAGATATCATTACCAAATTACACTACTACAGAACCAAAGAACAGCTTTTAACAGCAGCCAGAGGTAAAGATCTCCTCAGCTTTCAGGGCCACAGTTACCAGCTTTTCACTGACCTTTCCCCACTTACAGTGGCTAAGAGACGTGCACTCAAACCTCAATTACAGATACTTCAGCGCAATCAAATTGTTTACCAATGGGGATTTCCTTTCTCTCTTCGTTTTACACATCTGGAAACCAAATATGTTTGTCGCTCCTCAGAAGATTTACAATCGATCCTAATCGACATAGGGTTAGCCGAAGAAACCCTGACAAAAAACCAGCCCAGCAGAAGTTTCATCTCTCGATAATCACAGCAAAATAAAAAAAAGGCAGCAAAAAATTCCTATGGGATTAACAACACCGGAGGACTACAGGAATTATTAGAATATTAATATATTATTAAATAACTAATAGTTTTATTACCATTTTTTACCCTTTTTTTATTTATTTATTTTTTTAACAAAAAAAAAAAAAAAGGTAGAATAAAGAGGAAAAAGAGAAATGGGGAAAAAAAAAAAAAAATCGACAAAAAAAAAAAAAAAATAATAATTTTACTCAATTTTTCCCCTTTCCCTTCCCCCTCCCCTCACATACTAATATCATAACTAAACCATATAGTCAGAACTCATTTTATTCATGAGCTTAACACTTAAAGGAAAATAACCAGCATAAGAAGCTGGGAATCTGAAGAAAGTATGAGGAATTTGTGTGAACTGGAAAGTCAGTCCATTGAGTCCACAATGGTGGGAAGTGAATGTTCATAACGACCACGCTTGCTGAGATTTTGATATGACGAGGATGATCCAGTTCTGCATCCTCGTCATATCAAAATCTCAGCAAGCGTGGTCGTTATGAACATTCACTTCCCACCATTGTGGACTCAATGGACTGACTTTCCAGTTCACACAAATTCCTCATACTTTCTTCAGATTCCCAGCTTCTTATGCTGGTTATTTTCCTTTAAGTGTTAAGCTCATGAATAAAATGAGCTCTGACTATATGGTTTAGTTATGATATTAGTATGTGAGGGGAGGGGGAAGGGAAAGGGGAAAAATTGAGTAAAATTATTTTTTATTTTTTTTTGTCGATTTTTTTTCCCATTTCTCTTTTTCCTCTTTATTCTACCTTTTTTTTTTTGTTAAAAAAAAAAATAAATAAAAAAAAGGTAAAAAATGGTAATAAAACTATTAGTTATTTAATAATATATTAATATTCTAATAATTCCTGTAGTCCTCCGGTGTTGTTAATCCCATAGGAATTTTTTGCTGCCTTTTTTTTACCACCTACAGAGACCCTCTATTTTTTCTATGGGGGACTCTGCGGGTGGTCCAGGATCCTCTCAGGGAGTATTATATACTCTCCTGAGATGGAGATGCTCCCATACCCTATACTCTAACTTTAGTCTAATGATACTTGGTCTACATATGGGGTTTTTGTTTATGTACTCTCTTACTTCTTCTTTTTCTAACTTTTTCTATTCCCCCTTGATCCTCCGGCTGGTCGTCCTGGCTCTTGGTAAGCACCTTATCTACTATGATATAATGTTTATTCTACTTGTTTTTAGGCCCCTATAAATGTTTTGTCATTAAATGTACAAGGGTTTAATATTCCACATAAAACGTACAAAAGCATTACGCTCATTTGCATTAAAGAAAGCTAACATTATCTGCTTACAGGAAACCCATTTCACTGATAAGATTTATCCCAAGTTTCTTTCATCCTCATATCCACAATTTTATACAGCCTCTGCCACGGTTAAACAGCGTGGAACTCTGATTGTTTTTCACCGTTCCACTCCGTTCAATCTGAAATCACAATTATCTGACCCCGAGGGACGTTATGTACTTTTAACAGGTTTTATTTCTGATAATCCTATTACAATTGTTTCATATTATGCACCTAACAAACATCCAACTGCCTTCTCGTCTCATCTTTTACATGTAATTGAAGCTCATAGGAGTGGTACAGTTGTTATCTGTGGAGATTCCAATGCAACTATATTCCCATTTCTGGATAACTCTCCCTCAAAACCTAACACGGGTATTAAAAACTTGACTTTTCAACACCTACTTAACACGCATGGTTTAGTTGACACTTGGCGAGAGATGAATCCTGACAGTAGAGGTTTTACTCACTATTCATACCCACATAAGTCTTTCTCACGAATAGATCATATTTTTACTCCATCCAGTATGTTACCAGAAATCATTTCATCCAAAATTGTTCCTCTTCCGTGGACTGGCCACTGCGCAGTAATTACTACTATTGCTTCCACAATTCCCAGATCACATGACACAACTTGGTGCATAAACGACTCTATACTGACTCATCCCTCTCACCGTGTTGAGATTAAAAAAGCATTATCAGATTATATAACGTCTAATGACACAGGTGATATCTCTGCTCTTACATTATGGGAAGCCCATAAAGTGGTTATTAGAGGTAGATTCATACAACAAGCTATTATTCTCAAAAGAGAACGTAAAATTCTGTTTGCAAAACTTGAATCCACCTTTAATGACTGTTACCAGACATTTAAATCCTCGCCAAATGCTAACAACAGCACTAAACTTGAAAGAGCTCGCCTAGATTTAGATCTAGAAAACATGATTACTGACAATGAAGTGTTGAAAGCTATAAAATCCTTAAAAAATTACGTAAGAGACCAGGCCCAGATGGCTTTTCAGCAGCTTATTATAGACAGTATGCACACATCTTAACACCAGTCTTAACCAAAGCCTTTAATTCGATTCTTGAAGGGCATTCCTTTAGAACAGAAACGCTTACTTCTATTATAGCAATGATTCCCAAACCACACTTTGATTCTACCTCTTGGACTAATTACCGTCCTATATCTTAATCCAGATATAAAACTATTGGCTAAAATCATGGCCACCAGACTAAATTCTATTATAGGACATCTAATTCATAAAGATCAGACAGGCTTCATGCCAAAACGCCAGGCAGGTGATAATATCAAACGTACACTTTTACTTATCCATGCAGCTAAATCTAGACAGATCCCAGCTTGCCTGATGTCTCTAGATATAAGGAAAGCATTTGACTCTGTCACATGGCCATACATGGAATATACTCTCCAAAAATGGGGTTTTGGTGATCACTTTCTATCCTGGATTTCCTCTTTATACAATAATCCCAGAGCATATATTAAATATTCCGGTTATAAGTCAACAATGTTTGACATCAAAAGAGGTACCAGACAAGGTTGCCCCCTTTCCCCATTACTTTTTGCCTTATTAATTGAACCTTTAGCACAATTAATTAGAAATACCCCCGATATCAAAGGTATTGAATTAGGTGGTCACCATCATAAATTATGTCTCTTCGCAGACTATATTCTCGTATTTTTGTCACGTCCACATATATCTACCCCTAATTTATTACTCACACTTGAAAACTTCGCCCAAATCTCAGGTCTATACATCAACCCTACAAAATCAAATGCGTTAAATATCCCTTTATCACAAACTGAATTTAAACAAGCCCAAACCTCCTTACCTTTCAACTGGGTTCCGAAACAACTCCCATATTTGGGAATACAAATCACAACTTCCCTTAAAGATCTTTTTGCAGTTAACTACTTGCCTCTTCTAAAACAAATTACTGCTCTCATGAAACAATGGGCTTCTCTTCCGTTATCCTGGTTGGGAAGGATTAACGCTATTAAGATGTCAATACTAGCAAAATTTCTATATTTATTTAGGGTACTTCCAATACCAATACCATCCTATTTTCTAAGACTTACTCAACGTAGAGTTATGTCATTTATTTGGGGTAACACCAAACCTCGCATATCTAAATCTACATGGTAATTGAATAAACTGAATGGGGGTTTGGGGATACCCAATTTTTCTTCTTATTATAATGCTGCGCAAATTGCACTTCTACCCAAATATCACGCTATGGTTGAAACACCCCTTTGGGTTGCTGTTGAATCAGTAGACAGTGATCCTATCTCCGTGGCAAATATATTATGGCTTAACCCTGCTGATAGTATCCACCTTACTAATCCAATAACAAAACATACCTTGACTATTTGGGATAAATTCAAACAATCTTAAATCTCCACATAATCCTCTGCTTTCATTTCTCCATAATCCAGCCTATTATCCTGCTTGAAGATTTCCAAGATCATTCTCTGCATGGTCCACGGTAAATCTTACCCGTTTATATAATCTATCATCCTCATCTAATATTCATGCCTTTCCTGTATTATGTGAAACTTACGGTTTACCTAAAAAAGAAATATTTCGCTATCTACAGATTAAAATTTTTTATGAACCACTACTTAATACAGGTTCTACTCTCAATCAAATGACTCAATTTGAACGTATCTGTATGAGCGACCCGCACATCAGAGGTCTTATCTCACTATTATATCACCAATGTAAATGTGACTTCAGGAGAAACTCTACCCTCATATGCTATTAAATGGGCACAGGATATTAATCAAAAACTGGATGATAAAGATTGGTCTAATATATGGTTAGCTACCAAAACTTCCTCTCCTAACTGTTTTGCTGTAGAAACGATTTATAAAGTTTTAACGCGATGGTACATGGTACCAGCTAGAATAGCTAAATTCGCTCCCTCATATTCTCCTAATTGTTTTAGAGGTTGCGACATGCCCGGTACACATTATCACATATGGTGGCAATGTCCTGTTGTTAAAATATTCTGGAATAACATATTTCTTATGGCCTCTAAAGCCTTAGAAATCACAATTCCTCCAGATCCCACCATGGCTATTCTAAACCTAAAACCTACCAGGCTCACTCACACTCAATTTCTTTTATTTATCCAACTAAGTACTGCAGCCAAACAAACCATTGCCAAGGCATGGAAGTCTCAAACTCTAATCGTGAACGAAGCTAAACACAGAATGAATAAAGCACTCATACAAGCAAAGATGACAGCTATTGAAGATAATAAAATTGATCTATTTAATAAGATATGGCAACCATGGGTCAAACACTACTTTCCTGCTGACTTTGACCAATCTTTGTTATTACCACACTAGGTTATATAATATATTCACTAAATTTAATTGTATATATGCCATGAGCCAGGACGCCACCCCAGGTTTCCCTTTCCTTCTCTCTTTCTTCTCCCCCCCCCCCTTTTTGTTGTGTAATATTTTCTAGGGTATATACTGTTTGAATATATGAGATACATATTCTTTTCATACTTTTTCTATTGCTCATCTTACAACTAGACAACTATATCTAGTCAAATCATTTTATGTTTTCCTTTATTTCTATGCCATACTTATAATGTCTATAACATAATAACAGTTGTAAGACGGTTCTATGTATAATATTATACTGTAAAGCTTCTGGAAATATGTGATATATATCCATGTATTATATTCTTTTATTCTTTTTTCTTTCTTTCTGAAAACTCAATAAATATATTTAACAAGAAAAACAAAAAAAATAGAATAAGGACAATCTCAAAACATTTATCCAACTGATCAGTAACCCATTTGGGCAAACAAAGTTGTGTTCCTAAGCTTTCCAGTAAGCCTTAGAATGAACAGGCCTCATACGTTCTCCTCCTCACTCTGGATCAGAGTCAGGTAGCAAAGCTATGGAAACATTAGGGCGTTTCTTAGTGGAGCTAGGGCCCGGAGCATTTTGTTTCTGATATTTCCCTTTCTTGTGAGGTGGTTTCGTGGGGGTCGCATGAGGTGATGCCTGCACTTCCAGTATCGCTGGGGGAATGCGAAACTCCCCATACCAATCCGGCAAGTCAATGAGTGGTATCTGCAAGTCTCGACAAAAGTCGGGCAGGTCAATGGGCGTGTGTAGGAATAGTTGTTTGCCCTGGAAGGTCGTGTTTAGGGCAAAAGGAAATTTCTATCTGTATGGAATGCCTTGTCTGCGCAGTGCCTCCAGCAGAGGGCGCAGAGCTCTCCTGTTTAAAGTGATAGGCGAAAGGTCTTGGTAAATGGAGATTTCAGTGTCATTAAACGTAATGTGATCATTGCGCCTTGCTTTCGCCATGATATCTTCCTTTAGTTTAAAGTTGGGTATGCAACAAATTATGTCCCGTGGGGGAGCAGTGTCAGCCGGTCTTGCTCTTAAAGCTCTATCAAAATCTATCGGTGTGTCTGTTTGGTGCTCTAGTAATTAATTGAACACATATTGTAATGCAGATGGGATGTTGCCTGGCTCAACTGATTCGGGTACACCCCGCACCCTTATGTTGTGCCTTTTCCCCCTGTTATCAAGATCTTTCAGCTGACGATTCATCTCAATGAGTCGTGCCGAGTGAGTGTCCGTGATTGTATCGAGGCATGCAATAGCTTTATCTCTTCTCAGGCCCGCCATCTCTACCCCCTCCATTTTCCCTGATAGGGACAGCACATCGGCTTTAAGTTCTGTTATGGCTAAGAAGAGGGTGCCCTTGATATCTGCTGCTATTTTCCTCATGGCAGTGAGTGTAAGAGGCAAGTCTGGAGTCAGGGTATCCCTTACCTCATCTTCCTCTGCGTACTGCGAGTCCTCACTGAACTCGTCTCCACGAGGCAGCGCCATCTTGGACTGGGCCTTGAGACTCCGGGGTTGAGTTTTAAAAATGTCCGGGATGTTTCTCGAGCCAGATAGAGGTGCTGAGCGGCGGGGGTGATTGCCAGAGTTATGGCGAGTGAGTCTGCTCATCCTTGCTGTTAGCGTCGGTGCCGTTTTCGCTGAAGGAGCCAAGGGTTTAGCGGAGCTCTTCTAGTCTGCTGCCATCCTCTCCGCGCGCCAAGCCACGCCCCCTTTATATTCTATTCTTAAGTCAATACTAGTATTCATTTCCTATTCCTCTTTATTTATTGGAATACCACCTAATCAGCCACACATGGGGCTGTTGTGGATATTGGGGGCTCTCAAAGCCCCCGTGTCTGCCCTAGTCTGCCCTACATTGATATGTGCCATATATCAGACGATACACGTTGACCTTTGGAACTGGATCTAAAAATATCTCTAACGAATGTCTAGGACATTTAACATTGGGTGGGAGAAGCCTCTACCCGTCTCCACATTCTTTCCTGTTCGAGGCCCTAAGCTTGATGTTCCTTCCTGCTGCCTGGACCAATACTTTGGCTGTACTGCCTATATCTCTGCCTGTACTGACTAGGGACCGTATTGCTGCCTGGACGATTCCTTTTACTGCTGCTGACCACATCTCTGCCTGCCAACTGGATCAATGCTTTGGCTGTGCAGACAGTATCTCTGCCTGCTGCCTGTATTGACTGACTATGGACAGTATTTCTGCCTGCTTCCTGTATGATTCATTTTGCTGTCACTGACCATGTTCCTGCCTTCTGCCTTGACTAATTGCTCTCCTCTGTGTACCACTGCACTACTAATACCACAGGTAATCTTTTGTTTACCTTTTGTTCAGCAGACGAAATTTTGGGGTGTAATTGGTATGTACATGCAATGTGTTAGAAATATGAAGGACCTTCAAAAATGCTATAGGTTGTCAGGAAATTAGATGTGTAATTTATGTCCTTAGAACACCTGATGGTGCTCCTTGGATGTTGGGTCTCTGTATGTGGCCAGGCTGTATAAAAGTCTCACACGTGATATCGCCGTACTCAGGAGGAGAAGTAGAATGTATTTTGGGGTGTATTTTTTTTCTATATACATGTGTAACAGATATTCTGTCATTGGCCCATTCAGGACATGCATAGATTATAATGTAAGACTATTTGATTCAACCAAACATGCAGTTTCTCCTTTTGGCCACAAGATGGACATATGGAGATGCTGACCCTTGCTTCCTGAACACGAGGAGACAGAGAGGACACTGAGAAGTCAGGGGGGGTTTCAGGAAGTGCTGAGGTGATTGAAGAGAGAGACAGACTTCCACACAGCACTACAGAGAGAGTGAGAGAGTCTTCCACACAGCACTACGGAGAGAGTGCCGTCAGCAGAAGAGAGAGTGGAGGAGAGGTGACAGGACTGTGTGGTGAAACTCCATCTGAAAGAGACAGTCACACTGTCTAGCGGCACCTGCTAGCCACGCTTTTCCGGAGACTACTGTGAGAGTGCTGACAGGTAGCTGGGGGGAGTCAGGAACAGTGACAACTACACAGTTCACCACCGTTCAGCCCAGGCACTCTGCTCAGCAACCCAGTGCCGCCCAGCAGACAACACCCAAACCTTGCCAGTTTAGCTACCAGCCATCCAAGGTGATCTGATGCCTTACAACATTGCGAGGAGCCTGAATCAGCATTGGGAATCTCTGTTGTGTCATCACACAGAGGATTGGTGAGCGGGTGTAAACCCAAACATCCTTAACACAGTACAGACACTGTATGCAGACATCTATTCCCCTTTCTAGTGTCAGAGGATGATTGTTGGTAGCTGCCACCTTTAGCCACTACCTAACGGAAAATATCCTAGACTATTACCGTCTCCATTTTGCTTGATTAAATCTACTCTCTTTACAAAAGGGCCCCAAAGTTTGCTAGCAGAAGATACTAGTACTCTTCACCCTAGGACCTATAACATTACGGAACTGTGCTTACTGCACCTGTTAACCCATTTCTTCATATTTTTTTGTTTTGTTACTTTCCATGGCGATTGTGGCCCAGAAGGAGCTCAGAAGTTGATAAACCGTCTCTTCTCCCTCTCAACGCCCATGCAATAGACATGTAGATTATTGTGCTTTGTTTTCTATATTTACAGTTGCTAAATATTAGATGTTGTCATTACTATTGTATTGATACTCTGCAGCAAGGTTTACCATGCTGTAAGTTTCCACATTTCTTTCCGACATAATATACTCGAACTTATTTATCACTACCAGGTGTGTCTGTCTGTTTCTGGTAACAATCCACAGCCAGGATATCAGTATTTTCTACTTGTATTTTTGAAAGTGTTTGTAGTGATTTTATATCTAACCAGGTGTGCCAGAGGGAGTTGAGGCGGAAGACAGAGGACCCAAAATGTAACCAGTGGCTCCTCCGGGGGTGGCGCTACGCATGGGGTAACTCGTCCGGGATCCTCTATTCTACTAACAGACCTCCAAGAAAATGTCCCAGAGAATGGAGCCTGCCGCTGCAACCCAGTGGTGTAAGGAGGAAAATGGCCAATGGGAGTTAAGTGTTGAAATCAACATCCCTGGTGTGGCCTGGACTGAGGAAAAGACCAGGCAAGCTATGAAGGCACTAGTCCCAGATCAGAAGGTGTGGGTGATGGACATCAAGCCCGATCAAGGGAACTCCCACACGTATGCCTTAATAGAGTGAAGGAAAGGGATCCCCCCTTCCAAAGGCAGAGCTTACGGTTGACTGGCGAGGTCGAAGCTCATCTAATCAAGCTGCATGTGCCCGACATGAGTCCAGAAAGCTCAAGCAAAGCAGCCCCAGCAGAGGAAGCCACCTTACCAGCACCAGTACCCATGATTGGGCCAGAGTTCATTTCAGCCTTGGGAGATTTTGTGATAAAATGTCAGGAGGACATCCCAACATACATTGGGACCGGGTATCGGAAGCTGAGAACATTTTCGGGGAAACACCCAGTGCCCGCTGGGGAAGAGGAGTATGAAACCTGGATGGAGCAATCATGCAGGCCCTGGAAGAATGGGATGTGCCAGAAGCCTAAAAGAAACAGCGCATCAGTGAGAGTTTGATAGGAGCTGCTGCAAAAGCTATCAGAAATCTCAAGTTCGGTCGAACGCACTGCAAAGCCTATGACTACCTCGCCATGTTGCAGGAGGAGTTCGGACAAACGGAGAAGGCTGCAGACTTGATTTACCAATTCTGGTGCACATTCTCTCTCTCTCTATATATATAAAAAAAAAAAGAAAAAAAGAAAGAGAGAGAGAGAGAGAGAGAGAGAGAGAGAGAGAGAGAGAGAGAGAGAGAGAGAGAGAGAGAGAGAGAGAGAGAGAGAGAGAGAGAGAGAGAGAGAGAGAGAGAGAGAGAGAGAGAGAGAGAGAGAGAGAGAGAGAGAGAGAGAGAGAGAGAGAGAGAGAGAGAGAGAGAGAGAGAGAGAGAGCGCAATGCACCAGAATGATCCCCTTGGACTTTATAGGCAGAAAGTTGAGTAGTAGACAGTAGAATACGTTTAAAAGGCAGTGACACGTCACTTTAATACAAAGCATTAAGCACAAATTTTCACTGCTCTTACTATATCAAGACAAAGTAGTACCTTATCTTCCCTGAAACATAGTCTTGGGAAAAATGATGGCAGGACAATGTCTTCATTCCGATGAAGGTCTGAAATCACTTTTGGCAAAAAGCTGGGACGAGGGCGCAACACCACTGGCCTCGTAAATATTCAAATATGGCTCCTTACAAGAAAGAGAGAGCAGCCAAATCTGATACCCTCCTACCTGAGGATAGCAATAAAAAATATCAGCTTCCTAGTCAGGAGGACCAGCGGAATATGCTGTAAAGGTTCCAAATGGCTGTTTGTAACACTGACAAACTAAATTCAAGTCCCAAGGGCTTTAAGGGTGATTAAATTGGCGGATTAATCTGCATCACTCCCTGCAAGACAAAACCTCGGACTAGAGCATGCATGGCAAGCGGTCTTTGATATAAAACCGATAAGGCCAACTTCATCCCTATGTCCAATAGTAGAAAGGCAATAATTCTGCCTATAATATATCTCCGAGGGTGCCAACTCTTGGTTTTACACCAGGAAACATAAGTTTTCCAAACTATAATATAGCTCTGGAAGCTGGCTTCCTTACGCTGAATAAAGTCGAGATAACTGACCTGGAAAATCCACGTTTCAGAATGTGGGTTTCACTAGCCAAGCCGTTAAATTAAGCGTTCGTAAAGTAGGATGGAATATCGCCCCCCATGAGAGCAGGTCTGGCCCTTGTAACACCTCCTGGGAGAGGCCAAGGACCCTCCACTGCCATCTTTATGACTCCTGCATACCATGACCTTCTGGGCCCTGCTGGAGCTACCAGAATTATCGGCTTCCTTTCCAGTTTGAACCTGCAAGGAAGTCGAGGTAGCAACTGAATCGGGGGCATGCCTAGATCAGTGAAAACTGATCCCACAGGGTTACCGGCGCATATGTTTTGTATGCGAGTGGATCCCTTGACCTGGATACGAAGTTGTTTAACTTCATGCTGAATCTGGAGGCTAGAAAATCTATGTCCGGAGTCCCCCATCCTTGGCAAACAGCACGAACACTTCGGGTGAAGAGACCATTTCTCTGGGAATAACTGCTGGCGACTTAGATAGTCCGCCAGCCAATTTTCTACTCCCGGAATGAAAACTGCCCATAGGGATGTGACATTCCTACTGCCCAAGTAAGGATATGGTTCACCTCTCTCTGAACTGAGAGACTCTAGGTGCCCCCTTGGCGATTGATGTAGGCCACAGTTGTGGCATTGTCGGTTTGAACAATTCTCTAACCTGGAGGTCCAGGTTTCCAGAGCCAGCTGCACTGCCCAAATCTCTAGGATATTTATGGCAGGGCTCTTTGAGTTTGATCACTGTTTCTGGACAGTTGTCTTTCTAGTACCGCTTCCCAGTCTGAGAGGTTGGCATCTGACGTTACTACTTTCCAGATTATTGGACCGAAGGATTTCCCTTTCAGTAAATTCTCGCCTCGTAACCACCAACTGAGGTTTTAAGACCTTCTTGGGGTCAGCCTGCATAGATAAGCCCAAAGCTTGGATAGTCTTGTTCCAGGCCGAGAGGATTCTGTTTTGCAACAGTCTTGAACGGAACTGGGCATAAGGGAATGCTTCGATTGAAGCGACCATCTTCCTAACCTCATGCAAAGGTGAATTGAAGGATTTGTTTTGACCTGACCATCTGTACCAGCTCTTGTATGGAGCTGATCTTTGCTGGAGACAGGACACCCCTTTCAGGACTGTATCTATGATCAGTCCTAAGTAATCCAGCCTTCTTACTGGTTTTAAGGAAGACTTCTCTAGGTTGAGCATCCGAGATTTTCCAGGTAACTGGTTGAAATACGAAAGCTTTGCTTTAAGCGGGTCATTGACTGGACTATAATAATAGATCGTCTAGGTATGCCAACACTGTTATGCCCTGTGCCCTCAACCTGGCTAGAGGTGGGGCCAGTATTTGTGAATACCCGTGGTGTTGTGGCTAGCCCGGAGGGAAATCCGCAAACTGAAAGTGCTGTTCTACTTTGAATCGCAGAAACCTTTGTGGCGAGCAGGAAATATAGGGACATGCTGGTATGCATTCCTGATGTCGATGGAATGCCAAAAGTTCTTCCTCCAGAAGGATGGAGACCACTGACCCGATCGACTCCATGCGAAAGGAGCAAATTCTCAGGAATAGATTCAGATTTTTTAGATCCAGAATGGGAGCATTTGATCTTATCACATGAGATGGTGGAAACTCCTGATACTCTAGTCTAGGTTGTATCCTAGAGTCACTGTGGAGAGAGCCCATCTGTCCCGAGTTTCCATTAGTCAGACCTCCACATAATGCAGAAGCCTTCCTCCCATTCTCTTGAGGGGTGATGCCTCTTCATTATCTGCTTTGCAGTTTTGCTGCTCCAGGTCTTCCATGAGTCTGACCATGCAATTTTCCTCTGGATTTTGACGTGGAAGCCATCGCCACTGCCTAGAGGTGGAAGCGCTTGACGCAGGAAAGAGAGTCCGTTTGAATGAAGGACGTTTAAGCTTTCTTAGACTGGCAAAAAATGTACTCTTTCCACTGGAAATTTGTTTGGATATATTTATCCAAATCATCGCTAAATAGTCGCTTCCCATGAAATTGGAAGCTAGACAGAAACTGTTTGCAGCGTGCTTTAGCAGACCCACCCTTCCACATGTGTGCTAACACAAGGGCCAGGCGAGACGCCTCGTAAATAGAGTCTTTCATTGCATCTATGGCAAACATATGCTCTTGTAATTCGGGCAACTCACGGGCCTGTTGTGCAGGGAGCTCGTTAAGAGCATCTGTGAACTGGTCCTTTAAGGACTCACAGGTGCCTATGGCTGGAATTGCAGGCTGAGCTACAGTACCTGCTAAGGAAAAGGAAGATTTTAACAGTTATTCCAACTTGTTGGATCCTTTAGGATTTGTGCATTGAGCCCTGGACAAGATAAACTCTTATTCACACTGGAAATTGCAGCGTCTACTGCTGGAACTTTCCATTTTGGTGAATATTTCCTCCATAGGATAGAGAACTGACAAAACTCTTTGGAGGGAGAAAATGCTTATCCGAATGGATGCCTTCGGAAAATAAGCTTCTCTAGTAATGTGTGGACTAGAAACGCATGCCCTGGTTGTGAAGGATTTAAAGAACCCAAAGAAGGAACCAGACTTTCAGCTGACTCTGTTAGGAGTGGTATGAAAGTGGAGCGCTCCAAGTCCGTAAGGATTTGTACCCTAGATTGTAAAGCTGGAACATCAACTGTTTCCTCTGCAGAGGAATAATCGGTTTGTTTTTCCCGATCGTTTGAAGGTAATACCTCATCCTGTCTCCACTGTTCCCCTGTTCCTATCCCCTTCAATGGAGGATGTGATTAAAGCGGCTAAAACTTCCTCTAAGCCTTGCAGGGCAGAGGAAAATACAATCTCAGTCCCATATACAGGGGCTGAAGTGTGACAAGCAGTAGCACCACCAGCCGGTTCTAACGGCTCACCCTGGCTTGCCATGCCAGGTATCCCCATAGAGGATGACAATGTGGAGGCATGACTGGAGTTCCAGCGCCTGGGGGTGGTTAGAACTCTAGTAGTAAGCCTTGAAGCCATAGTGCAAAGCACAAAAACAAAGGCCCTCTAAGTTTGTTCTATTTATTTGAACAATAGTAGCAAAAAATCAATGGCATCATAGAACGACAATAAGTTTTTTCCTGTACTGTATATGCCTGTGTAAACCTCTCACCTGCACCAGCGCGTTTGTGTGTCAGGCTTGCTTTTGCTGCTCTTATAGACACCGTCTGTTACAGAGTATCACCTCTAAAAGCTTTTAAGTTTTTTCAGGTTTGAGCCTGATTACTGTGCATCGTGTGTTGTAAGGACACTGGGTCCGCACACAGCGCCAACTGCTAAAGCCACGCCCCTTCCTTGCCCTCCTTTCTCTGATGTCAGCTTAGCGCGCACGTGCACGGCGGCTTGCATCGTACATAGCAGAGAAGGAGAGGAGACTGCAGCCATGCTGCGAAGTCTCATATTACCGGCAAGTATTGTGTATAGCAACAACTTAGACGGGCGAGCGAGCAGCAGGGGGAGGGGGGGTGTAAAGTTTACATATATCCTACGCCACTCATTTTCCCATTAGGGGGAAAGAAACCCCCCTCTACTTGCCGAGACACGCGCTGTTTTAAGCACTTTTAAACAGGCATTTACACTTTTTTTAAAAACTCCCTCTAGAGGAGTACATAAGGCATTACAATATATCTTAAAGAAAAGCCATATGTAGACTTTGCAGTTCCTATGCTTTTCTCTTACCTTTTCCTCGCTGCAGGATACTGCTGTAAACAGACAGATCCAAACTTCACCCATCACGGCGGGCAGCGTGGTTAAACCTTCAAACACTGGGGCCCATTTTATAGGGTTTCCACTCCTTTGGGACATGTATAGCACCCCTCAGGACAACTTAAGGTAATGTAGCAAGACCAAAAAAAGAGTCCTGGTTCCTAGGGTCCAGCCCTCAAAGAGGAGCATTACAGGCAAAACCTTGTTCTTCTATTCGAGGCCCGGTACCATCTCGGAGCCGCAGTGGCAGGATGGATCCGTTTGTGGAGGCTTTTTAAATCCAGAATGGATTCCTCTTGGAGCTCCACAGAGCACATGTTAACTCGTGACAACACCTTTAGACACTGGCAAAAAACTGAGGACTCCTGGAAGGAGGAGGGGTTATATAGGGGAGTCAACTTCCTTTATTGATTGCCAGTGTCAACACCTGAAGGTAGGCTATAACCCAATAAGTAATTACTTGAGGCTCTTTGTCCTATGATGTACGATAAAGAAATTATATATATATATATATATATATATATATATATATATATATATATATATATATATATATATATATATATATATATATATACATATACATACACATACATATATACATATATATATATATATACACACATATACATATATATATACACACACACACACATTGGGGACGGAAAGTATTCAGACCCCCTTACATTTTTCACTCTTTATTATATTGCAGCCATTTGCTAATTAAGTTAATTTAAGTTCATTTTTTTCCTCATTAATGTAAACACAGCACCCCATATTGACAGAAAAACACAGAATTGTTGACATTTTTGCAGATTTATTAAAAAAGAAAAACTGAAACTGACCCTTTGCTCTGACACTCATATTTAACTCAGGTGCTGTCCATTTCTTCTGATCATCCTTGAGATGGTTCTACACCTTCATTTCAGTCCAGCTGTGTTTGATTATACTGATTGGACTTGATTAGGAAAGCCACACACCTGTCTATATAAGACCTTACATCTCACAGTGCATGTCAGAGCAAATGAGAATCATGAGGTCAAAAGGAACTTCCTGAAGAGCTCAGAGACAGAATTGTGGCAAGGCACAGATCTGGCCAAGGTTGCAAAAAAATTCTGCCGCACTTAAGGTGCCTAAGAGCACAGTGACCTCCATAATCCTTAAATGGAAGACGTTTGGGACGACCAGAACCCTTCCTAGAGCTGGCCGTCCAGCCAAACTGAGTTATCGGGGGAGAAGAGCCTTGGTGAGAGAGGTAAAGAAGAACCCAAAGATCACTGTGGCTGAGCTCCAGAGATGCAGTCGGGAGATGGGAGAAAGTTGTAGAAAGTCAACCATCACTGCAGCCCTCCACCAGTCGAGGCTTTATGGCAGAGTGGCCAGACGGAAGCCTCTCCTCAGTGCAAGACACATGAAAGCCTGCATGGAGTTTGCTAAAAAAAACACCTGAAGGACTCCAAGATGGTGAGAAATAAGATTCTTTGGTCTGATGAGACCAAGATAGAACATTTTGGCCTTAAGTCTAAGCGGTATGTGTGGAGAAAACCAGGCACTGCTCATCACCTGTCCAATACAGTCCCAACAGTGAAGCATGGTGGTGGCAGCATCATGTTGTGGGGGTGTTTTTCAGCTGCAGGGACAGGACGACTGGTTGCAATCGAGGGAAAGATGAATGCGGCAAAGTACAGGGATATCCTGGACGAAAACCTTCTCCAGAGTGCTCAGGACCTCAGACTGGGCCGAAGGTTTACCTTCCAACAAGACAATGACCCTAAGCACACAGCTAAAATAACGAAGGAGTGGCTTCACAACAACTCCGTGACTGTTCTTGAATGGCCCAGCCAGAGCCCTGACTTAAACCCAATTGAGCATCTCTGGAGAGACCTAAAAATGGCTGTCCAACCACGTTTACCATCCAACCTGACAGAACTGGAGAGGATCTGCAAGGAGGAATGGCAGAGGATTCCCAAATCCAGGTGTGAAAAACTTGTTGCATCTTTCCCAAAAAGACTCATGGCTGTATTAGATCAAAAGGGTGCTTCTACTAAATACTGAGTAAAGGGTCTGAATACTTAGGACCATGCAGTTTTTCTTTTTTAATAAATCTGCAAAAATTTCAACAATTCTGTGTTCTTCTGTCAATATGGGGTGCTGTGTGTACATTAATGAGGGAAAAAAAATGAACTTAAATGATTTTAGCAAATGGCTGCAATATAACAAAGAGTGAAAAATTTAAGGGGGCCTGAATTCTTTCCGTCCCCACTATATATATATATATATATATATATATATATATATATATATATATATATATATACACATACATACATACATACATACATACACACACACACACACACATACTATTTTTGGGTAGAACATACCCGCTATATCCCCTCTCCATGTTTCCAGGGAATTAGTGTTATTATATCATAGCCCAAGACCAGAACACTTTTTGCGTTCCGGCACTGCGTCGCTTTAACTGACAATTGCGCGGTCGTGCGACGTGGCTCCCAAACAAAATTGACGTCCTTTTTTTCCCACAAATAGAGCTTTCTTTTGGTGGTATTTGATCGCCTCTGCGGTTTTTATTTTTTGCGCTATAAACAAAAATAGAGCGACAATTTTGAAAAAAAAAAGCATTATTTTTTTCTTTTTGCCATAATAAATATCCCCCAAAAATATATAAAAAAACTATTTTTTTTTCCTAAGTTTAGGCCGATACGTATTCTTCTACATATTTTTGGTAAAAAAAAAAAAAAAAAAAAAAAATCTCAATAAGCGATTATTGATCTGTTTGCGCAAAAGTTATAGTGTTTACAAAATAGGGGATTGTTTTATGGCATCTTTATTAATATATATATTTTTTTTAAATGGCACCGATCAGCAATTTTTAGAATGACTGCGACATTATGGCGGACACATCGGACATTTTTGACACATTTTTGGGACCATTGTCATTTATACAGCAATCGGTGCTATAAAAATGCACTGATTCCAGTGTAAATGACACTGGCAGTGAAGGGGTTAACCACTAGGTGGCAGTGTAGGGGTTAAGTGTGTCCTAGGGGCACGTTTCTAACTGTCAGGGGGATGGGCTGTGTGTGTGACGTCACTGATCTCTGCTCCGATGACAGGGAGCAGAGATCGAGTGACACTGTCACTAGGCAGAACGGGGAGATGCTGTTTACATCAGCATCTCCCCGTTCTTCCTCCCAGTGAGGCGATCGCGGGTATCCCCGTGGCGATCGAGTCCGCGGGACCCGCGACCCGACTCACTCGCCCGCCCGCCTCTTAAAGAGCAACGTACAGGTACGTGGTTTTGCCTGTACGAGCCCTTCTGCCGCAGTATATCTGCGTGAGGCGGTCGGCAAGCGGTTAATTTGTTACAAATTATTAAGGACATTCATGTGGGTGATGACACAGAACTTGTGGCTATAACCTTCTATAGTACAATCTCCCATGACAGGGGCCTTGCAGTGGTACATCATGTACTTTCTCAATCTACACAATATGAGCCCCAATACAATGAATTTGTTTTGAGGGCTCTTTAACATACAGTATAGTGGAACCTTAGATTACGAGCATAATCCGTTCCAGGAGAATGCTTGTAATCCAAATCACTCGCATATCAAAGCGAGTTTCCCCATAGAAGTCAATGGAAGCAAAGATAATTAGTTCCGCATTGACTTCTATTACATGCAATATCGCATGTGGCCAGAGGTGGGGGGTGCCAGAGAGCCTCAGAAATACTCGGGGACAGCTCGGAAAGGCTCAGAAACTACGTTTTTCCGAGTCATTCAGAGTATTTCTGAATCGTTCAGAGTGTTCCTGGCGCCCCCGCACGTCTGGGCAAATGCGGTACTGCACTGCTCATTAGCTTGAATTCTGCTTGTTTTGCGAGACAACACTCGCAAATCGAGTCAGAATTTAAAAAAAAAAAAATGTTGCTCGTTATTCAAAACGCTTGTTAACCGCGTTACTCGTAAACCAAGGTTCCACTGTAATGTCTTTTCTTTCAACAGTTCCCACTTCCTGCAGGTGCAGGCTATGGGAACCTTGCTGCGCACCCCCCTATGCCAATCTGTACCTGGGGAAGTGGGAACCTTCACTGCTGGCCGATGACACGTTATCTGTATATGTGAGCCATGTTCTTGCATGGCATCGCTATATCAATGGCGTGTTTTGTTATGGGATGTACAGGCATCGGACTGGTCGTGCAGCCGCTCACTCCCCAAGTTATTTTGTGCAGTGGATTTCACTGCTCTCCCTCTTTTCTGTGATTCCTTCTCACTGGGGGATTCCACACCATTTCTGACCAGACAGCACCCCAGGTGACATCCCCTTACCCCTCTTTAGGAGTGATCTACACTCCATGTACCAACAGCTAACAGGACATCTATGGCATTTGATAATATTGGTGCCATACTATAGGTGGTAGGGCGCCCTTTGTGTTCTGTCTTGGGTCGTGGATTTGTGCATTTTCTGGTGACAAGCGTTAGCTCACCGATCTGATCCCTGTCGGCAAACCATTCATCCCCATTTTTTCCTGAAGTTGGATGCTACCCGATGTTGGCCTAGGAGCAATACGATAACCATATACCTCACCATCAGTCCTTGAAGAAGAGGTTTCAACCTTTATAACCTTGAAAACGCGTCTGGCTTCTGTTTTCAGTCCCTCGCTGAAACAGTCTGTGTGGGGTTTATTGCATTATTGTAAACAGATATGTATACTCCTTTTTGTTACCATCTGTAATTGCTGGCATCCACCTCTTATTATCTGTCATGTTTTAACTTTTGATAATAAAATTAGATACTTTTTTGACTATATTGTTTGAAGACTCCTGCCTTATAAAGTCCCACCAGAGGAAATTTCCCATTGTGTAGTCTAATAGGGATGTGGGCAAGGTGTCTTCTTCCACATGGTTCCTGTCACTTATCATTGTGTATGTTATGGGATGGAACCGACACTCTCCTTCATGAATTTATGACACGCATCAACAAAAATGAATTTAATTTACACTTCATGATGTCACATAATTTGAGTGAGATCACCTTTTTTTTTTTTCACCATATAGAAACAAACCACTTGTAGCTTGTCTAGCGAGCTCTAACACAAACCTATAGCAGGGAACTCGCTATTACATGCTTCGAATTTCCACCCCAAACCTTTGTTGGCATCAATTCCTTTTAGCCCATATTTGAGGGCTAGACGCAATTGTTCTGAAGATGTTAGATTCCAGAAGAAGGCTGACGTTCTGAGGACTAGGCTCTTGGAACGTGGCTATTCCCAGGCCTCGCTCAAGAGGGCATACAATAAAGCACTCAAGCTACCCCGTCGCGACTTGCTTTTCTCCCAAAAAACCCCCCAAAAAGGTGATGATACCACCAGAATCATCACCACATATTCCACGCAATTAGGTACATTCTAAACAAATGTTGGCATTTACTATGGATTCAGCACTGGCTCCCTTTGTATCCAATATGCCAGCCATTGCCTACAGGAGGGCTTCCTCTTTTGGCGACAGACTGACTTTAAGCGAGTTCATATTAACTAGATGAGATATATGTAAAACTCTGGGCACTTTTTCATGTGGAGGTTGTACATATTGTGAATACATTGATAAACGTAGGAATATAAAGTTGCCCCATGGATGCATTTTCCATCCAAAGCACTGTCAATGTCAATTATAGGACCCCCAGCATAGTATATCTACTCACTTGTGATTGCGGATGTTACTATGTCGGAAAAATAGTGAGTTTCGAAAACGTATTTATCGGCACATTCATATACGCAAATGAGATCCATCTGTACCCATTGGCCACCATATGGCTCTTGTTCATGCAAACTCACTTCCCAAAGTACAATTTCTAGCACTGGATCACATCCATCTAAATCAAAGAGGAGGTAATCTTAATAAAGGTCTATGGCAATGTGGATTTTTGACCTACAGGCGACCTCACCACCTGGGTTAAACGAGGCCTTCAATCTCAAGCCCCATCTCCCAGGCTTTACATCAGGAGGTTGTGAACTTAATTTATCAACTGTCCCCATCTTGATATGTAGCTCTGTGCCAACTCTATTTAACCCTTTCTAGAGCTCCTTGATTTTAATATTTAATATTTTCAGCCCCATTATTTTTATTCCATTATTTATGTTTTTTGGTTATTACCCCTTTTCCGTATATTGTTTTTTGTTTCTTTCATCGTGGCAGCCGGGCACGCGCATTGGCTCCTCTGTGACACTGCACGCGTGCGCCTCTATACCACCGGGAAGCCGAGGACATCCTATGACGCTCGCCCAGGATGGGATATCCCATCTGCGCACGTCATAGGACAATGGGTGGGATGTGAAGTGAAGTGGTTAAAGGTAAAGAACTTTTATATTTTTCATTGACGGGAAGACTGTCTATCTGCCTTCCCCCTATGCCAATTTAGTTTAATTTTTAACTATAACTATTGTATTATTTCCTTTTGGTTGCAGATGGTTGTATACATATACTTCTTGCTGGTGTAGTCCACGCGACGCTTCTTGTGGATGCATACCTGTATGCTTTGCGGTGGCTCTGTGTTCACATGGTGGGCTTGTGCTGGTTTGCTCAGCCATTCTGAGAATATTCTTATTCATTAGTTTGCCCTGCAACTACATGTTGTCTTTTTCTTTTGGTTTTTATGCAAGTATATTATTAGATATGATTATACCTCCTCAAATTACTCAATTAAATTGATAGTCTTACTCACATAATGTGCTGCAATGTGACTATTAGTAATTTTGTTTATATTTCAGAAAACACAATCACCCAGAATCTAAACTCTCCCGAAGAAGGAATATACAGTAACAATTCCGAAACATTTTGGGTGCTACAGGATACCTTTTGTACTGACCACAGCATGACTCTGGCAGCTCATGGGAATACCTGTACCAACTGGGTTTGATTGCAATTTTTCAATGTGCAATATATTCAATGTGCAATATATTCAATGTATGTATATATATGTATAATATATATCTATATACATATACACACACACATATCTATCTATCTATCTATCTATATATCTATCTATATATATCTTGTTTTTATTACTGTAGGGCTATGTTTGCCTGTCTTGATTATGCTTTGTACTAAAGCAACGTCACTGCCTTTTAAACTTATTCTACTGTCTACTACTCAACTTTCTGCCTATAAAGTCCAAGGGGATTATTCTGGTGCATTGCACGTTTTCTCTACTTTAAGAACAAAGAGCCCCAGCTGAAGGAGTGGGAAAGATTTGGCGATTGGACAGAAGTGAGAAGATACTACAGCCTAGAGAGGTGGTGTGTCTACAAGCTTTAGTCAAAACTCAATTGGGAACAAACAGGCCCCTTCATTGTCCTTGAATTGGACTACTAGGGAGAGGACACGGGAGTGGAGGTAATTCCAGAAGTGATATCAACTAGGACTCTGCAACGGAACAGTGGGAAGATCCCTGTCAGCGTCCTCAATGTTACGACCTCACAGTTGAAACTGCGGGACCCAATGCTGTTAGGACAAGTGAGTCCAGCCACCCCAGTCTCACATCTGATTTGGAGAAAGGAGAGAAGGACAGAATCTCCATAGTACAGTTTTACCCACAAAACACCACACTACCACCTGAGTGGAAAGAAAAGGTCAAAGCCCAGCTCCTGAGATGACAGGATATGTTTTCGAACCATAAGTTTGATTTGGGATGTGTGAAAAGTGCCCAGCACCGGATTCACCTTCAGGAAGACAAGCCATTTAGGGAAAGAGTCAGGCAGATCCCACTGGGTGATCTGGAGGATCTCCATGAACAACTAGCAGAGCTAAAGAGAGCAGGCATCATTTGAGAGTCATGGCCTCCCATAGTGGTGGTGTGGAAGAAGAATGGTTCCTTGAGATTGTGCATCGATTACCCAACACTAAACCGGAGAATTATCCCTGATCAGTACACTACTCCGAGAATTGAAGATGCCTTGCAGAGCTTGTTGGGGGCAAAATGGTTCAGTGTACTAGACATGAAAAGTGGGTACTATCAAATCCTCATGCACCCTGAAGACAGGGAAATGACAGTTTTTATCACACCAGTAGGGTTCTTTAAGTTTGACAGGATGCCTCAAGGTCTGTCTGGTGCCCCAGCAACATTCCAGAGACTGATGGAGAAGGCAGTAGGGGACATGAACCTAATCCAAGTGTTGGTGTATCCAGACGATTTCATCATCTTCAGCAAAATTTTTGAAGAACATGAAGCACATCTGGAGAAGGTTCTGAGGAGACTCCATGATGAGGGGTTGAAGCTTTCCCTGGAAAAATGCCAGTTTTACCAGCCTTCATTTAATTACCTCGGCCATGTTGTCTCTGCTGAAGGAGTGGCTACTGGCCCCCAGAAATCGGAAGCTGTCCCTTCCTGGCCAAGACCTACCAATGTGACTGAGCTTAGGTCATTCCTGGGGTTTTGTTCATACTACAGGAGGTTCATTGCGGGATTTGCTAGAATAGCCTGCCCCTTAATGAGTTACTGAAGAATGAGGATGAGGACGATAACCCAGAACTAACAAAGCCGGTCAAACACAATGGAGGGCCCAGGAAGCCTCGGGAGTCAATCCAAGAACAGTGGACTGACCCATGTGAGCAAGCCTTCCGTCAGCTGAAGTGGAGCTTAACGACTACTCCCATCCTAGCCTATGCTGACCCAACTAAACGGTATGAACTGCACGTTGATGGGCCCTCCTAGTCAGGCCTAAAAGACAGGGGGGCCTGGCTCTACCTAATGTTAAGCAATATTTCTTGGTTATAATAATGAATAGAATTTCTGACTGGAAGTATACAAGAATCTAAAATTTGGGTTAACCTTGAAATGTTACTAAGTAGATCAGATCTCTTTACCCAAATTTGGATTCCTAAGAAATACAGAACTTTATCCTCAGATACTTCACCGCACACGCATTCGACCCTTATGGTATGGGACTCACTGTGCAAGTTACATAATTGGCAATACAACTCCCCCCTTATGCCGCTGAATGGCCATAACTACTTTCCACCCGGAAACATGGACCACAAAACCCACACCTGGAAAATAGGTACCACGCCTCTTCTTCATCAAGTCACCACCCAGGCGGGCATTGTGCTCATGTCTACATTGTTACCCAGCTCAACAGCTACACCCCTGGAGCACTGGAAATATCGCCAACTGCAAGCTTTTGTTCACTCTCTCCCGAAACCTCTCAAGACCACATTGGATCTAACACCTATAGAATTGTCCTTTTCGGAAGATCAACCAATGAGAAGCCTATTTCCCACTTCTACCAGGCCTTACAGTCTTTAACCACAACAGGAAATCCTACTTTTCTAGCCAATTGGGAAAAAGATCTCCAAAAAGAGATATCAGAGGCCCAGATATCTACTATCCTACTAATTGCCCACACCTCCTCCACGGCCTCCAAAACGGCAGAGGTAAACTATAAATTGCTGACAAGATGGCACTATACCCCAGCGGTGCTACATAAGATATTCCCGCAGACATCACCCTTATGTTGGCAGGGATGTGGTGAAAGGGCTACACGCGCCCACATTTGGTGGTATTGCCCATTTATTCGCCCATACTGGCTAACTATTTTACATTGGGCAAAGGAGATCCAAGGTTTTGAAATACCTAACGACCCATGGGTTGTATTACTTCATTGTACAGGCTCACTAGCAGGAGCATATAAAAAAATCAATAACACCACATTTGCTCAATGTGGCAAAAGCACTCATCCCACGCGATTGTAAACAATCAACCATACCATTATTACGCCAATGGCTATTGGAAGTAGACCACACGTATTACATGGAAGATCTCACATACTCCCTTAGGAACAAATCGGATAGGGTGACGAAAATATGGTCCTGCTGGTTCGCCTTCAAATATACACCTGCATATGCAGATATTATGTCTCAAAATAAGTGAATAATGTGTTTTTAGATAATGTTACCATCTCAGGGAGCGTGGACCCTTCCCTTTTTTCCCCCTCCTCCATCTCCCATGCCTACCCCCATCTCTTGCCCTCCTTTTCTTTCTTACTCCTCCCCTTCTTACTCACTATACTGTGGATTACACTAAGATCAGACGCCTTTACGAGGGCCCTTCTAGAGAAGTTTTTGATGTCCAAGCTACATGATGGCGGACGACCTCATTACTTCGGATCATATAACACAATACCTAAAATGTATAATAGTCACTCTTATTCCAATGTCGGCTATGTCATTTACGCTCTAAGGCCCAATAGTTGCTATGTATATTTCCCAGTATATACTCTGTATATTATGTTCTTCCTTTTTGTTTTTCAATAAAAACTAATTTAACAAAAAAAGAACTGCACGTTGATGCCAGTCAAGACAGGATATGCGGGGTGTTGTATCAAGAACACGATGGACACCTGCGGCCTGTTGCCTATGTGAGCAGAAGACACCTGCTGAGAAGAACTACCCCACCCATAAATTGGAATTATTGGCTCTGAAGTGGGCTGCGGTGGACAAGCTGAAGGACTACTTGTATGGTGCACAGGGTGGATATAAATCAAGGATTAAAAAAAAAAAAATCTAAAGAAAATCTGATTTTTGTGATTTTTATCAAATTAATTTGAATAATTTGAGGTAAAGATCTAAAGATAGTTTTCTATTTAAGATACATTAATAATGTAGTTTATTCAGCATGAAATGGAGCTTAGTTATGTAGCATGAGGCTGTATATTCTGCTAAATGTACATTTTTGGTAAACTCGTTCAATGAATCCAAGCTCTGCAAGCTGAGATAACATGCACTTCATTGATGCATTCACACAATTTCAGAGTAAGCATGAGATAAAACAAAGTTCAGGAATATTTCTTTATCCCATTGTTATGCAAATCTATGTACACTACATATGATTGAATTGGTTATGATATCACTGTTTTACTAACCTGGCAGCTTATTATTCTAAATAGGAAACTTTAATTTTGTTTGCAAATATTAAAGATTCTAACCATCAGCAAGAATAAATCCTTACATTTGAAGAGCACCTGTCATTTCAGATCCATCATGGCAGTGCCTATTAGCGGGCATCCACTCACCTGCTGCCGCCACGTCCCTCACCTTGTTGTGCCACTGCCGCATCACCAGCCGTCCCATTAAAGTGAATGGGACTGTCGGTGAATCAACAGCGGGTCAGAGAAGGATCTGCTGTGGGACAGAGATGATAGCTGCTCTTTAAAAATTATGATTTAAATCTTGATGAGGGCAGAGATAGTCAACAGAAAGCACCACATCCCATATTCAAATATGTATAAAGAGGCAAATTTACCAGGGGATGGGGTTTAAAACATATACCCCAGGGACTTTTAAGGTGCTTTTAAATATACAGAAAATCGATAAATCTGTACAATCATTTTATAAAAAAATCAATCGTTTTTATTAGAAAAATCATTGTTTAAAACTCTGTGTCTCCAACAAATGAGACATCATCATAAAAAATCTATACACAAATAAATGCACAAATAAACCCATTACAGGTACATAAAGATAGAGCTACTAAATTAGTTCCATGACAATCTGCAGCTCGACATGTTTCGCTCTAATACAAAAGAGCGAAACATGTCGAGCGGCAGATTGTCATGGAACTAATTAAGTAGCTCTATCTTTATGTACCTGTAATGGGTTTATTTGTGGATTTATTTGTGTATAGATTTTTTATGATGATGTCTCATTTGTTGGAGACAGAGTTTTAAACAATGATTTTTCTAATAAAAACGATTGATTTTTATAAAATGATTATACAGATTTATCGATTTTCTGTATATTTAAAAGCACCTTAAAAGTCCCTGAGGTATATGTTTTAAACCCCATTCCCTGGTAAATTTGCCTCTTTATACATATATGATTTAAATCGAGTTGATTTAAATCAAGCCTTTTTACTACTGATTTAAATCATGACTTAAACTGATTTAATTCGACTTGATTTGAATCAAATCCATCCTGATGATGCAGACTTCATAATTAAAACAGACAACAACCCGCTCACATATATCCTTACCACAGCCAAGCTAGATGCCACTGGGCACAGGTGGCTGGCCGCCCTATCAGGATTCCGTTTCAGCCTTAAGTATCATCCAGGGGTTGGGAACAGGGATGCTGATGCCCCATCGAGGAAACCCTATGACACAGGTGCTTCCTCTGAAGAGTGGACTCAGCTTACACCAGAAGGGATACAAACCTTGTGTCAAGGAGTGGAACATCGGGCCAGTGGAGCAACTGGGGCTGATGCCATCGGAGTCTCAGTGGCAGGTGCCCCCAAATACTACTGTGATCTGCCCCAGGTCAGTGACGAAGGCCTACCTAAGCTTTTAGACAGGGACTTAAGAAAGGACCAGATGGAGGATCCCCTCTGTTTAGCATTGAAGGCCCTGGAAGGTCAAGTCCAGATCTACTGCTGACAGGCTCTCCAAAAGAAGCACATCTGGAACACAAAGAGTGGGATCGGCTGCAGCTACACAATGGGGTGGTCTACTGAAGGGGCCCCTCAGATAATCCTGAAGATAAGTGGCAGCTATTCTTACCAAGAAAGCATAGAGACTGTGCTGTCTGCCTTGCAAAACAATCATGGACACCTAGGGCTTGAGAGGACATTCAAACTGGTGCGAGACCGGTTCTATTGGCCTTGTATGCGGGCTGAAGTTGAGGGATACTGTCACTCCTGCCCCAATGGGTCATCTTCAAAGTCAAGGAACCACTGGAATTAGTGTGTATTGACTTTGTGTCTGGAGCCTGACTCGGGTAGACAGGAAAATGTTTTGGTGGCGATGGACCACTTCACCCAGTATGCCCAGGCATTCCTAACTAAAGACCAACAAGCATCTACGGTGGCCAAAATTCTGGTAGAGAAGTTCTTTGTCCATTACGGCCTACCTTAACTTATTCACTCTGACCAGGGGAGAGACTTTGAGAGTAGACTCAAACAAGAGACCTGTTAGGTGTTCAGAAGTCAAGAACCACTCCCTACCACCCTCAAGGGGATCCTCAGCCAGAACGCTTTAAAAACACACCCTCCTAGATATGCTTGGGATTCTTACGGCTGAAAAGAAGCAACATTGGAGCAGGCACATTGCAGCTTTTGTACATGCCTATAATAGCACTGAAAACAATGCCACAGGTTATTCACCACATAGGCTGATGTTGGGAAGAGAAGCTCGACTGCCAGTTAACTTGGCATTCGACACCTCTTTAGATCATACCTTGATGGTGTCACACACAGAATATGTGGACCGCCTGAGGAAGAGTCAAAGCAGCATATGAAAAAGCCCAGGCTGCCTCAGACACCCGGGGGCCAGCAAAACTTTGACCCGAACGTGATAGAGTATAAAATTTGCAGCCTGGTGACAGAGTGTTACTGAGAAACTTGGGCATGCATGGGAAACACAAACTGGCTGATAGGTGGAGGTCACAGCCCTACATCTGTAAGCAGTTGCCAGGATTACCAGTGTACCAGATTCGCTTTAGCTAGTTGTTCGTTAATTTGGACAGGGTATAATGCCCATTCCCCAGTAAATTAGTGGATACGATGCCCGGTGGGTGTGGAGATGTGAGTGAGACTGTGAGAGTGACTGTGAGAGTGACTTGGTGTGCATGTATGCGTTCCTTGATCATCCGATCGAGGGCGAATACTGCTGTGCAAACAAAATGTAAGCACGTTGCTTCCCTGGAAGCCCAGGTTCTGAATCTAGGGAAGCAACTGTCAACACTGAGAAGACCATCCATACTAAAGAAGAGTTGGGATCGTACGAGGCAGGTGCCGGCAGGGGCCAGCAAAGGGGTGTGTGGGGATAAAAAGGTGCAGGCACCAGAGCAGAGTAGATTGGTGACAGTCAATAAGGGTAGAGGGGAAAAGTGCCAGGGAGGCCCCAATAAGTACGCCACGTTGCATGACATTGGTGAAACCAGTCAGGGATCAGCATTGCTGGAGCAGAGTGAAGCTCCTAGCTTGCAGGGGAATAACTCCTCCAGTGAGGGTGGGAGTAAACCCAAGGGAAAGGAAAGTCAGATTCTGGTGGTTGGGGACTCAATTCTTAGAAGGACAGAGAGGGCAATCTGTCACAAGGACCTGAAGCGCAGAACTTTGTTGTCTACCAGGCGCCGGGTTCAGCACATCACAGATCTGGTGGATAGATTACTGGGAGGGGCTGGGGAAGACCCGGCTGTCATGGTGCACGTTGGTACCAATGACAAAGTCAGAGGAAGCTGGAGTGTCCTAAAAAAACTCTAAATTGAGGAAAAGGACCTCCAAGGTAGTATTCTCAGAAATACTACCAGTACCTCGAGGCACACCAGAAAGGCAGAGGGAGATTATGGAAGTAAACAAGTGGCTGAGGAGCTGGTGTAGAAAGGAGGGGTTTGGGTTCCTGGAGAACTGGGCCGACTTCTCAGTTGGTTACCAGCTCTTGGACTGCACCTAAATGGGGACGGTGCAGATTGGCTGGGAGTGAAGATGGATGAAAAGTTAGAGGGACTTTTAAACTAAGCGACAGGGGGAGGGTCCAGGAGGTAGAGATAGTCAGCGTGGAGCAAATGACAACATCACTAATGGAGCCAGGGGAGGAGGTGAAATCCTTATGGGTAGAGCTATAAAGGGAGGAAACGAAGGGGAAAGTAATACCGGGCGTATGCTATAGGCCCCCTAACCAGAGGGAGGAGGGGGATGCGGACCTCCTATCATAATTTGGATTAGCGGCAAGGATGGAAAGTGTCATTATAATGGGGGATTTTAATTATCCAGACATAGACTGGGCAGAAGGAACCGTGCATTCATCAAAAGCTCGCCATTTCCTAAATCTCTTGCAGAACAATTTCATGGGTCAGATGGTAAATGCACCAACTGCAATACAGACCTGATCACGGATGTGGAAATACAGGGCAATTTAGGAAACAGCGATCACAGGTCAATTTGTTTCAGTATAAACAAATAGGAAACCTAAGGGGAGTACAAAGACCCTGAATTTCAAAAGGGCCAACTTCCCTAAACTATGATCCTTGCTAGAAGATACTAAATGAGATAAAATGTTAGGAACAAAGAACAAGGAGGAAAAATGGGTATGCTTTCAGAGCATATTAGGTAAGGGTGATAGCCAGTGCATTCCAATGGGAAATAAAAGAGCTAATAAAAGTCCTGCGTGGCTTAACTCCAACGTAAAAATTTATATAAAATCAAAGGAGAAGGCCTTCAAAAAATACAAGGCTGAGGGATCATCAGCATTCCAATTTTACAAAGAATGCAACAAGAAATGTAAGCGTGCAATCAGGGCGGCTAAGATAGAACACAAAAGGCACATAGCGGAGGAGAGTTAAAAAAAATCCCAAGAAATTCTTTAAGTATATAAATAGTAAGAAAGGGAGGTCAGATCATATTGGTCCCATAAAGAATGATGAAGGGAATCTGGTTAACAAGGATGGAGATATGGCAAAGGTATTGGATTTATTCTTCTCCTCAGTCTTTGCGAGGGAAACGGGGGCTTCAGTAACCAAAACTGCAATGTTTATCCTCATGACGCATCACAGGAAGCACCCTCATGGCTAACAGAGGATAGAATTAGAAATAGACTTGGAAAACTTAACATTAATAAGTCACCGGGACCAGATGGCTTGCACCCGAGGGTCCTTAAGGAACTCCGTCAAGGAATTGCCAGACCATTGTTCCTAATTTTTACAAACAGTCTACTGACTGGAATGGTACCAGCAGATTGGTGAAAAGCTAATGTTGCTCCAATATTTAAAAAAGGGCCAAGATACATTCCTGGGAATTACAGACCAGTTAGCCTAACATCAATATTATGCAAGCTCTTGGATGGGATGATAAGGGACTATATACACAAGATTATAGCAATGAAAACGGTATTGATAGCAGTAATCAGCATGAATTAATTTAGAATCGTTCTTGCCAAACCAACCTATTAACCTTTTATGAGGAGGTGAGCTGCCATCTAGATAAGGAAGGCCCGTAGACATGGTATATCTGGATTTTGCAAAGGCATTTGATACAGTTCCCCATAAACGTTTACTGTATAAACTAATGCCGCGTACACACGATCGTAAATTCGGCCAGCAATAGACCGATGAGAGCTTTTGGTCGGAAAATGCGACCGTGCGTATGCTCCATTGGACTTTTGCTGGCGGAATTCCCGCCAGCAAAAGATTGAGAGCAGGTTCTCAATTTTTCGGTCGGAAAAAGTTTCTATCCGAAAATGCGTTTGTATGCAATTCGGACGCGCAAAAAATCACGCATGCTCGGGAACAATTAGACGCATGCTCGGAAGCATTGAACTTAATTTTCTCGGCTCGTCGTAGTGTTGTACATCACCACGTTCTTGACGGTCGAAAGTTTAGAGAACGTTTGTGTGACCGTGTGTATGTAAGGCAAGCTTGAGCGGAATTGTGTCGGAAAAAGCATCCAAGTTTTTTCTGACGGAAATTCCGATCGTGTACATGGCATAAGGTCTGTCGGCATGGACCATAGGGTGAGTACATAGACTGGAAACTGGCAACAGGGGCAAGTTCAGAGGGTAGTGATAAATGGGGAGTACTCACAATGGTCCGGTGTGGAAAGCGGGGTCCCCCAGGGTTCTGTCCTGGGAACAATCCTATTGAATTCATTCATAAACGACCTGGAGGATGGGCTAAACAGCTCAATCTCAGTATTTGCGGACGATACTAAGCAGGGCAATAATTTTTCCGCAGGAGGTGGAAACCTTGCAAGAAGATCTGCACAAATTAATGTGGTGGGCAACTGCATGGCAAATGAGGTTTATTGTAGAAAAATGTAAAATAATGCATTTGGGTGGCAAAAATATGAATGCAATCTACTCACTAGGTGGGGAACCTAGGAAGGAAAAGGGCCTGGGGGTCCTAGTAGCCGATAGGCTCAGCAATGGCATGCAATGCCAAGCTGCTGCAAGCAAAGCAAACAGAATATTGGCATGCATTAAAAGGGGTATTAACGCCAGAGATAAAACGACAATTCTCCCACTCTACAAGACTCTGGTCCGGCCACACCTGGAGTGTGCCATCCAGTTCTGGGCTCCAGAGTCCAGAGAAGGCCAACAAAGCTAATAAAAGGGACTGGAGGACCTTAGTTATGAGGAAACTTTAAGACCACTGAACTTATTCTCTCTGGAAAAGAGACGGTTGAGAGGGGATATGATTTCAATGTACAAATACCATACTGGTAACCCCACAATAGGGATAAAACTTTTCAGTGAAAGAGAATTTAAAAAGACACGCGTCCATTCACTAAAATTAGAAGAGAAGCGGTTTAACCTTAAACTGCGTAGAGGGTTCTTTACTGTAAGAGCGGTAAGGATGTGGAATTCTCTTCCACAGGCAGTGGTTTCAGCGGGGAGCATTAATAATTTCAAAAAACGATTAGATAGGCACCTGAACGACCACAACATGCAGGGATATACAATGTAATACTGACATAAAAGCACACACACAGGTTGGACTTGATGGACTTGTGTCAACCTCACCTACTATGTAACTATGTAAGAATAAAGCACAGGCCTGCTAAAGACACCTGGCACCGGAATTATCTGCTACCTTTATCAGAAGCGGTTCGTATACCTTATTCAACCAAATCCACAGCCTATTTAAACCACCTCTCAGGAATCACCTCCAGTAACCAGGTCCCAATCCTTGCCGCCAAACATGGATCCAGAAGACAGTGAGGATGAAGAAATGGGCATGGACTGGCTGTGGCAGTCTATTATGTCAGAGACTGACACTCTCCTTTATCCCAGAGAAGCTGATATGGGAACCCTCAGGCCTGAGGCTCCGGAGTTCATTCCACAGATCCAACCTTTGACAAGCCAAGAAGACTTTTTAATTTTACGGACTGTAGAGTTTATAGAAGCTCCCCAACTTTCTGTAGCATCAGAGGAAGTCTACTATACCCGAAAACCCTGAGCCCAAAGAGCAAAGAGGAAAGCGAACAATTCGCCCACCAAAAAGGCTGACATACAATACTTTAGGTGAAAGTTCTGAAGAAGCTATCCTCACATCTCAGAGAATGCACAACCTGCTGACCCTTCCCACTACAGATTTAGTGGAGGGTGACTCCAACTCACCCTCTGGCACATCTAGGTGGGCTATCTCAATATTGGTGGCTTGTGGGCAAGTTCCACTGTCTTTTTCACCTTATCCTAGTCAAGATTGCCTACTCAGAATAGGACACATGTTTTCCTTAGGTATATTCTTTATTCTGCACAGGTTGTTGGAGATGAGCTGGTGATTGGAGGGGGGGGGGGGTATTGGGAGTAGTGGGTATGTAGGGCTTTTAGGAATGTTAGTTGGTCTCAGTAGCAGGGCTTTTTTTTAGCTGGAACTTGGTGGAACTCAGTTCCACCACCTCTGGCTTAGTGCTGAGCAGGGAGCACAGGGCCTATCACTTGTAAACACAGAAGTCTGACTTCTGTGTTTACCAGTGACAGCTTGTCTCTCAGCAGCTCCCACAAATCTGGTCTCCCGAGTGGTTCCCACTGAGTGCAGGACGGGGACAAGGGAGATGTGACTGCCTGTGGCGCAGTGCAGATGCCAACACCCCCACTGGATGATCTCCCTGCAAGTGAGAGAGGCGGAGCCATTTACAGTGTGCAAGGAGGTCCTATGCACTCCTGGTATTTCATTCGTAAAATATGACCACACCCAGTATTTGATGCTGTTTGGAGGGTGTGCGTGGGGGTCAAGGGGGGGGGGGGGGGGGGGTCATGGTTGAGTTCCTGCACCTATTTTTCTGAGAAAAAAAGCCCTGGTTAGTAGGAAGTGGATATTGCTTCTGTAACTTTAACTGTTATGCTGGGTTCTGCGAGACCGGTTAAGGTGGCGTTGGTCTTGTGGCTACGCTACTATGTTTTATCTTGCACTTTACTTAAAACTGCAATAAAAAATTTCCAAATTGCCATCTCCCGGCACTGAGGCTGGAAAGCGTATCTTTGGTGGGGAAACTGCTCTGCAGAAAAGTTCCCAGCTGATCGCGGCAGTGGCGTGCGTTCCACCCACAACAGACAGACAAACCACGGAGGCCGGATGTGATGTAATTGCGTGACCAAGAGGCGGTTTCCCCACCAAAGATACGGTTTCCAGCCTCAGTGCTGGGCGATGGCACCTTGTATGTGAGTAGCCCTTTGGCTATGTTTGTTTTTATCAGTTTTTAAATAAATGGTGTTACACTATATTCGGTTCCTCTCCATCTGTTTTATATCCCATGCGTGAGACCCTGTGATGTGAGGACAAGAGTCCGGTCCATTTCTCTCCATTGCAGCAAGCATTATCTTGCTAAAGCCTATTTGACCCTTTTTTCATTAAATTGGTCAACTCCATCTGGTAAGCTGACACCCATTTCCATGAGCACATTGGTGTTTTTCAGTGATGGTGAAGGTATTTTGCTGTTCACGCCATGATATCACAAGATTCATACCAGGATTTCATCTCAATTATTTTCTCACCTTTGATGGACTTTTTATTATACATTGTATATTTGATTTATGTTTTATTTTGAGTTATCATTATCAGTATCACTTATCTGTGTTATGGTTGCACAATTATTATTGAACACTATTATTCTTTATTGGTTCTAGTTCTAATAATTTTATTAATTTATGTTTGAGTCACATAGGTGGGCTGGTTATTATAGACTAGGATTTATCATTTGTGGTCAACACTGGGTGGATTTATATCAAAATATTTATCCTTTACACACTAAACTTTTACAACTATTCAGCGCTCCCCTTATCCCTCTTCTTCCACCGCAATGTGGAGCCCTGGGATGTTATACTTATTGTTATTAGATTTTGGTTTTTTTCCAGAATTTTTGCCCGGCGTGTGCGGGCTCCTCTCTGCATTGACCACTGTTCCCCCACTTAGGTTTTTCAGCACCCTTAGGGGTTTTAGCTGACAGGTTGTTTACAACACTAGTCGTGAGGCTGTTCCGGCCTCATTTCCTCTTCTCTACCTCTTTTCTTTCTCTCTTCCTACTTCACTTACATTCCTTCCTTAATTTCACCACTAGATGTCCTCCCTCTCCCTCTTCATTCGCCTACACCCAATCCTTTGAGACGGCGAACCTCCCTCTTATCTGTTCATTTATGCCAACTAAATTTGTTTTCTTATGGCAGCACAAACCGCCTTGAAAGTCTCCTCATTAAACTGCAGGGGTCTTAACGTCCCTGAGAAGAGACGGCAAATATTTTATAATTTTCACAAATTGCGAACGCAAATCCTTCATTTACAGGAAACCCATTTTAGATCAGATAAAATCCCACAACTCCTTCATAAACAATAACCGGTTTGGTTTCACAGTACCAACCCCTCTGCAAAATCTAAAGGGGTCTCTATAGCCTTCCACGCATCTTTTACTCCAGTTGTCCTAGACATATTGACCCGGCAGGAATATTTTTCTTAAATTGTCTTGAATTGAATTGAATGTAATTCACACTGTTATTAACGTATACTCTCCTAACCAGAACCAACAACAATTCCTCTCTTCTGTGATCGCCCGGCTGAAAAGATTCTGTACAATCAACATGATCCTGGGAGGGGACTTCAATGCAACCTTGATACCTCGTCTTGACTCCTCAACTGGTAAGTCCTCGATTTCCCCAACCTCCCTGACCAAAATGAGAACACTCCTATCTGACTTATCCCTTGTGGATGTATGGAGGATGCTACACCCCACTACCAAAGACTACACTTTTTACTCACCTGCACATGCCACTTACGGTAGACTGGATTATCTCTTTATTTCTCAATCTCTCTTAGATTTTTCACCTTCTGCTTCTATTGGTATCACTCTCTGGTCAGACCATGCCCCTATTCACATGAGCTTAGGACGTACTCCTACACGTAATCGAAACTCATCTTGGAGACTAAACGACAACCTCTTAAATGACTTGGTATGCTCTCAGGACATAACACAGACCATTAAACATTTTGTTTCGGATCACGCCCACGACACCACTAATTCATTTACGAAATGGGAGGCTCTCAAATGCGTACTTAGGGGCAAATTTATTCAACATGGTGCTAGACTGAAGCGTACGCGTATTGCAGATACAACGCGTCTCCTTGCCACATTGCCAACCTAGAAGAATCACAAAAATAACCCCATTAACTCGACTCTCCTTGAACTCACCAATGCGAGAAGAGACCTCTTGTGTATTTTCGCTGAGATATCGCTTATAGCCCGAGACAAAGGCCGATTTATTTATTACTCTCAAGCAAACAAGTACGGCAGACACCTTGCATCTACCCTTCAGCCCCGCCAATCTAGAAGGCCTATCCCGTTTATAAACTCCCCCACCAAAGGTAAAAATCAGGCAGAATTCGGCTATTGAGGATCTGGAGGCCCCTTTGTCTGATACGGAATTCCTCTCCGCCATAAAAAATCTCAAAAATGGCAAAAGCCCAGGCCCAGATGGGTTCTCTTCCCGTTTTTACAAACTTTTCGCGCCACAACTGTCCCCTTTGTTAGCGAAAGCTTTTAATGCACTTGACGGGATTGCTGTTACTTCATCTTCCATACTCCAAGCCCGAATAGTAGTCATTCCCAAATCTGGAAAAGACCCGTCCATCTGCTCCAATTACAGACCGATATCCCTTCTAAATATCAACTTAAAATTATATGCCAAAATCCTCGCTAACCATCTCTCACCTCTGCTACCGAAATTAATAAATACACAAAGATCAGGTGGGTTTTGTTCCTGGTCGAGAGGCCAGGGACAACACCACCAAGACCATACACTTAACCACCTTTGCTCAACGTCATCATATACCGGCCTGCCTCCTCTCTTGTGATGCAGAGAAGGCCTTTAATAGGGTCAGTTGGTCTTTTCTCCAATCCACACTTTCCTAAATAGGTCTAGGTCTGAGAATGTTGACGCATATTATGTCGCTCTACTCTACACCCTCTGCCTCGGTTCTAGTTAATGGTACCCAATACCATAACTTCACGATCACTAACGGCACCAGGCAGGGCTGTCCCCTTTCCCCTCTCCTGTTTGCCCTGGTGATTGAACACCTTGCGCAGGCTATTAGATCGAATCCCAATATACAGGGCATACAGACCCCCTCATCTCATTGTAAACTCTCTCTATACACAGACGATTTACTCTTGTACGTAACCAAACCTCACATTTCCATACCCTCTATACTGACTGAGATAGATAGATTTGGTCGCTTTAGTAATTACAAGTTAAACATCTCCAAAATGGAGGCCCTAAACCTATCTTTATCACAATTCACGCTCTCTGCCCTCCAATCTAATTTTTCATTTCAATGGAAACCGAACTATTTCTTATTTAGGCAAGGCTATACCGAAACACACCTCGGATATTTATGCCCTGAACTTTAGCCCTCTACTCCAAAAACTTAGACACCTAACGGAAGAACGAATGGACTTAGCTGTGTCCTGGGTAGGATGTATCAAAGCACAAAAAATGGATATTCTCCCCAAACTCCTATACTTAATCCAGGCCCTCCCCATAGCCCTCCCTTCGGCCTTCTTCCGTTCCCTTCGGTCAATGGCCATTCGATTCGTCTGGAGGGGTAACCACCTGAGGCCGAGACATAAACTATTATGCTCTCCTAATACAAAAGGCGGGTTAGGCCTACCTGACTTTGAGTTATATCATACGTCCGCAGTTATCTCCTGTATCCTCGAGTGGTTCCCCCGCCCCATGACCAAAAGCTACCACATCTGTGGAGCAAGACCTATCTACGTACGAGCTAAGAGCGCTTCTCTGGGGATACGATCATTCGTTTAAATCACATACAACAATGTCCCCCCTTACTAGGGATGCCCTGATGATTTGGTACCGTAGGAAATACAACTATTCACTATCTTCTGAACCCAGCCCTATTAACCCTTTGTTCGACAACCCAAAATTCCCGGAAGGCCATTCCACCCACCTTATAGACAATTACAACAGAGACTCATGGCCCACGGCACAGCATTTTGTTGACATCACCCTAGGTACCTTTACATCTACCCCAACAGATGCAACTCCCAGAGTGACTTGGCTCACTCGTAGACACCTGAACGTTTACTGCAAACAGATTCACGAATCTAAACAAATTCATAGGCCCCTGACTGGGTTTGAACAACTCTGCATTCTATCGGAGACTCCACGACACATTTTATCACTTATATACAAACTAATTTTAGAGCACACCCATGGAGCCCTTCCTAATTATACTACAAAATTGGTCAGCAGAGGTTGGGATTGAAATAACCAAGGCAGATTGGAGTAAAGCCTTTCTTTTCACGAATAAGACCTCAATTTCGAGCTATATGCAGGAGAAAAATTATAAAATCCTTTTAAGGTGGTATCGGGTCCCCACAACCCTCAGGGTCATGTTCCCTTCTAGTTCAGATATGTGCTGGAGATGCAACTCAATGAAAGGTACTTATATCCATATCTGGTGGGAATGTGACGTGCTTTTACCATTTTGGACACAGATCTTCCAGATCTATACAGATATCTATGACAAGCCTCTAATGCCTTCTCCTACCATTGCCCTCCTCTCCATTCTACCCGGGACCATAAAGTCGCAAAAAAATAGTTTATTGAAGTTTTTCATCAGCGCTGGGAGGCAACTCATACCCAGACACTGGAAAACCGCTACGCCCCCGTCTCTAATAGAATGGGTCAGTGAAGTAAACAACATTATGCTAATGGAAGAAATGCAGGCCAATGTTCTGGACAAACAAGCTAAATTTTCATATGTCTGGAGTGTTTGGAGGCATTACTCCACTTCGGACAAACTCAAACAGAGACTTATGGGGACGAATTCCTCCTAAGCGTTACAAATGGCCTTTCGTAAAACCACGGTCAGGCGCCATGGTTACACTTATAGACCGAGGTTCGCTGTCTCCCCTTTCTCCTCCCCTTCCCTGTCCTATGATCTATTCTAGTCTTTTCTTTCTCACGGATTTCCTCTTTCCTAACCTCTCTTTCTATGTCTCCTACGATCTCCCATCGATGCAATCTACCCAACAAGTTCGCCCTCCCTCCGTGGGGGATTATTTTTGTCCTTTACCCTCTACACGTTAAAATTTATTGCACCTTATTTTAGATAATATATTTGACAGTTACTCGTCTCAGTGTTTCTATTCATTCTACCTGTGTCCGAGGGTGCAGAAGGTTCCCAATGGGGCTCCCTGGACCGGGTTACATAACTCCTACGAGTCAACTGTCACACATGTACCGGTTTCATACAAAGTTTTATTTTAAGTGATCACTGTTCGATTACTTGATTGCACTATTCTGACTTTTGTATTTTTATATTCTGGTATACCAGGAGACCTGATGTCAGGTTACTGGCATTGTTTATACTTTTCCTTTGTTACTTTGTTTTATATATTTGTTGAAAATTAATAAAATCTAATTGAACCATACAAAACACATTTTGCTATGCCTTCCAAGTATGGGGACACTGCATGTGTGAGACCTTTTTACAGCCTAGATGCATAAAGGGGTCTAAAATTCAATGAGCACCTTTGGGCTATTAAGGAGCCTAAATTATGCATCTAAATTCCTCACAACTTACAGGATCTTAAAGGATCTACTACTGGTGGCTTGGTGCCAGATACCACAGCATATCTTCAGAGGTCTAGTGGCATCCATGCCTGGATGGATCAGGGCTATCTTGGTGGCAAAAGAGGGACCTACTCATTATTAAGTGTGTGTTCATGAAGTTACGGCAGATCAGTGTATTTTGCAGTGTGTTTGCATACACTCGATTTTAGGCATTCCCATTTCTGTTCTCAACTTTAACATGAGCCTAGATCTGTTTTTTGACACTGCCCAAAAACATTCCATCCATTTCTACGCCTTTTCTTTGAAAGGTGTTTATAAAATTTTCTGTTTTTCTTATTACAAAAAATACATTACAAGCATTACAAAATGATGCATCAAGCAATCAACAAACCTACAAAACGGCAACTAAATACCATAACAGTTTCATAGCTCAGATACCTTCCAGTAGAGGATAATAGAACATATACAGTACTTATCAGGAATGTCATTATTGGACTGCACAGAGCCCAGCAGATTCCCATTTGTTCTATGTACAGTATAGAGAACCGAGATCAAACACACAAGCACACAAACACAAACATATAACACTCATACCCCTGCCTCCCCCCTTCCTCGCCATTGAGCAGGAGAGCTAAAACGCATGGCATCAACAAACCAATAGAGTAGGTATATTGTGTCACATTCGCAGAGTTACAATTGCTGAGATAGCGGAACATCCTTCCAGAAGGAGTCTGCTATATCAAGCCATCGCTACCGGATTTCGTAGAACTTATTAGAGCAAGCCCAACTCTTATAAATCAGCTTGAAAACAGGTAGGTCTTTATTTAACCATATGATCAAGTTGCTGTACTGCGGGTGCAGCAGCAATTTTCCACCTTAAAAGTATTATCATTTTGGATTAAAACAGTTAAATATGAATTAGGGCTTGAGCATGTGACTGATGTATATCAAAAAAAAATTATATATATATATATATATATATATATATATATATATATATACTTACAATAAGTTAAGATGGTAGGGCAAGTCCAAAGCATATGTGCAAGGTCAGCACCCATAGAACCACAGCGGGAAAAAGCTGCAGCAGAGTCAAATCCCATACAGGCTTATTTAGCAGGTGTATAATGCAGCTGATGTATAAACTTAAATTGTATAAATCTATCATTAGAACTGACGAGATCCGTAAAACTGATGAGATCCTGAAAACAGGCTTCCGAGGCCTCCTCCCAAACCTCCTCAGATAGTTTGGGGAACACCACCATCCACTTCTGTTGAACAAGTTGGAAGCGGTTGTTCCCAGCAGACTGGAAACATGTGTAAACAGTCGTGACCAGTTTAGTGATGTTTGGATATGACAGGAATACCTCAAGTGTCAATTCTGAGAGCTCTGGGGTCAGACCTTTGAACTATTGCGTACCGAGTCTTCAAATCCTCGAACGAAACAAAAAGGTTATTTACAAATATACGTGAGGTATGGGTAACCCCAAGTAGGGTCCACCACAAAGAGTCAGGGTGGCCCAAGAGCTCTCGGAAATTCGGATTCTGCCACAGGGGAGCATGAGGAAACACACCAGCAGTCAGGGATAACACTTTACCCACTTCATGCCAAGCCAACCAACTGACTGACATCAATCGGGGAGCTACGTGATCAGTGTGCACCTGTGGATTTGTGAAGTTCATCGATTACTGAGGGTTTTGACCTATAAAAAAGGCACATATTAGAGTGGTAGAGGGATTTGAGGAGGCCTCACTAAACCAGTCATAGATAAAGGTAAGTTGTGATGCCAAGAAATAGTTCCCGTGATTTGGACAGGCTAGTCCACCGTCAGATTTTGAAGCTTGGAGAGATGCTTTCGCTATACATGGGTGTGCCCTCTGCCAAAATAAAAGTGGTCAGGAGAGAGTCTATTTTTTTAAACATTTTTTTTGGCAAGGTAACTAGAGAAGCCCAAAAAAACGTATGGAGATTTAGGGAAGTATATCACTTTGAAGATATTCACACAGCCAATCAGATTTAGTGGCAAGGAAGCCCAGGTACGAAGCCTGGTTTTCATATGTGAAACAATTGGTGTTATATTAAGTGCTTCAAAAGAAGATAGATCAGAGTTCATTTGGATCCCTAAATAAGGGAATGTGGACAAAATTTCCAGGTTGGAATGGAGCAAATAGTCATAATTTAGCTTAGGGCCAATTGGAAAGGCTATAGATTTGTCCCAACTGACTCTCAGGCCAAACTCCTCCACCACTCATTAGCGAGACAAATTAAGTCTCTGAACTATCCAAGTATATCAATGCATTGTCTGTATAAAGAGACATCTACTCAGGTGACTCCCCACAACTAATGCCCTCCCACCGCCGACGTCTGCCGCACAGCCAGAGCAAGGGGCTCAATAGCAAAAGCGACGAGAGGGGGCAGCCTTGTCTCGTACCTCTCTGCAAAGGGAATGCAGACGAGATATCTTGGATGGTGCATACCCTGGCCCTAGGATTGGTGTATAGCAGACATATCCATTTAATTAATTGCAGTCCAAAACCCATATGATGCATGGTCTCCCATAAGAAAGACCAGCTAACAGTTTCAAATGCTTTTAGTACATCCAACGCGAGCACCAAACCACTTTTCTGATCAGCAGCTCACACATACAGGCGACGAATATCATATGTGCTCTTTCCAGGCAAAAACCCTGTTTGGTCCGAGTGTAGAAGATGAAGTATAACCTTTTGTAGTCGTAGTCGCAGAGCCAAGAGCTTCGCAAGCACTTTCACGTCACTATTTAAAAGTTTGTCTTTATCCGGTTTGGGCAGCACCACAATTAAGGCCTCAGCCATAGAAGCTGGATACTCACCCTCCTCCAATGCCACCCCGAATAGAGTATGTGGTTTCCTAGCCAGGTCATCAACATAGTGTTGGTACCATTCAAGTATGTAGACCATCCAAACCAGGGGTCTTAAAAGACGGAAGGGAATGGATAGCTTCTGTGACTTCAATAGTCAAGGGCCTGTCTAACATGAGTTCTGTGGGAGTCGTTTAGTGTAGGGAATTGGACCTTCAAAGTCAGCTTTAGGTGGGAACCCTTGACGGAGTATACATTTTCATAAAAAGAACTAAATGAGGAAACAGTCCTATCAGGTAATTGTATCATTGGTATAGAGCTATTATGTTTTGTAAGGGAGAGGTAAGCCAGCAACTCCCCTTTTTTCCCCTCACTGTGTTCATGTAATCCAACTGAAAGATAAAGCTGTTGCTTACTTGTCAAATCTACCATATGGAGTTGAAGAGCTTTGTGAGCCCCAACTGTAGCTCCATGTGATTCCAGGGTAGGATTTACTGGGCCTTAGCAGAATCTAAAGAGGTCTCTATGGCCTGCTGTGTGGCACAGTTAGTCTTCCTATGATGGGGTATATTGGAAATGTATGAACCCTGCATGGTCACCTTAAAGGAGTCCCATGTGGGGCCTGACTAAGAGGAATGGTCATTCGTCTCCCAGTAATTAGTCATGTCAGTACGAATGGCATCTTGAAAATCAGAAGTAGAGATCCAGAGAGGGCCAAGTCTCCAAATCCGAGAAGACGGTCGTGTCCTAATACTAGGTCAACTTGAAGGGCAGAGTGGTCATATAGCGTTTGAGAAATGTAAGAGACAGACTGAATGTTAGGTAAGGGGTCTGTGGTAGCAAACGCATAATCTAGCCTGGAAAGATCGTGATATGATTCGGATTGACATGAATATACTCTGTATATTCAGATTGCCATATATCTGCATAGCCAGAGGAAGCACACCACTGTCAGAACAATTTTGATTCAGATTAACCACTTCAGCCCCAGAAGGATTTACCCCCCAATAACCAGGCCATTTTTTGCGATACGGCACTGCATTACTTTAACTGAAAATTGCGTGGTCATGCAAAAACAAAATTGATGCATTTTTTCCCACAAATAGAGCTTTCTTTTGGTGGTAATTGATCATCTCTGCGATTTTTATTTTTTGCAATATAAACAAAAAATAAATAAAAATTTTGAAAAAAAAAAAGAATAATAATATTTTTTACTTTTTGCTATGTATCCAATAAAAAAAAAAAGTAAAACAAATTTCTTCATCAGTTTAGGCAAATATGTATTCTACATATTTTTGGTAAAAAAAAAACGCAATATTGATATATTGATATATATATTGATTGGTTTGCTCAAAAGTTTTTGTATCTACAAAATAGAGGATAGGTTTATGGCATTTTTATTAATTTTTTTTTTTTTTTAATAATGGCGGTGATCAGCGATGTTTAGCGGGACTGCGACATTTGAGCAGACAGATCGGACACTTTTTGGGACCAGTGACATTATTACAGTGATCAGAGGTAAAAATATCCACTGATCACTGTATAAATGACACGGGATGGGGTTTCTAACTGTGGGGGGAGTGGACTGACTGGGGAGTACAGAGAGATAGCTGTTCCTGATCACTAGGGACAGCCAATCTCACTGTACTCCCCTGTCAGAACAAGTATCTGCTTTATTTACACTGGCAAATCCCCGTTCTGCCTCTCTTTCTTGCGATCGGTGGTGCCCGGCGGACATAGCACCTACCGGACCCGCAGGAGAGCTCCCGCGGTGCGTGGCCGCTGTTACCACATGCACAGACCGATGTACAGGTACGTACGTTGGTTTGCGCACCTGAGCCACCTTGCCGCAGTATATGTGTGGAAGGCGGTCGGCAACTGGCTTCAAATCGGTCCAACGAAGGATCGAGCATCGAACTGAATTCCCCTAAAATAATAGTAGCTACAACAGGTAAATCAGACCGATGAACACCTAACTCAGAAAAAATTGCAGCCGTGACGGGGGGGGCGTCCGGCCTCGCAGACTAGGCCGAAGTCGTGGCCTCACCTAAAAACTCCTTGCCCGCGGCTCTTCAGGCCCGGCGTCAGCGCCGGTCCGGAGGCGCTGCGGGCATGAGTTTTTAGGCGAGGCCGCGGCTTCGGCCCAGTCCGCGGCGTCCGGCTGTAGCCATGGACTAGGCCGAAGCCTCGCCTAAAAACTCATGCCCGCAGCGCCTCGGGACCGGCGCGGTGAAAAAAAAAAAAAAAACTAAAAAAATCGATTTGCCTAAATTTTGAATCTATTTGACCTCTCAACTCGATTCAAGATTTAAATTGATTTTTTTCCCAGCCCTACCAGTAGCAGCAGAGTCTTACAAGACAAGGTCAAACTCCTCGTGACGGGGCAAGACTGTAGTCACCCGACCCAGAAAACTGCGTCCAAAAGCCCAAAATTGAAAGAGATCTTGCTTCCAAAGAGAACATTCAGTTCAGGACTCTGGAGGGCGTGTAAATGGTTGACCAGTCTGTCTCAGAGATTCAAACCAGGAAAGAGCATTTGTGGGAGCTTGTCCTGAAAAATTGTATGTTAGTGCAAATAAAAAAAGTATCACGGACAGTACTCAATTTTCTCTGGGTGTTTGGAAGAAATGCACCTGGCCTTGGTACACAACTCTCAGGGTTGCAGGGAACAACATGGAATATTGAATAGCTTACTCCCTTAATTTCTCCTTAACATGCTGGTACTTAGCTCTGAGGGGACGAATCATAATGGTGTGTAAAGGGTTGCCCCTAGGGAGAGGCCTGCCAGGGATTTAATCTTATTGCCACATGTTTTTAACCTCAGGGAGGAGGGGGTTAACAGTGTCCTCCAAATCACTGATGCGCTGCTCAGTAGCAGAGACACGCTCCCAAATATTATGCATGTCTTGCATAAAACACAATATGGACAAAATACGGATATGGTGATATCAAGTTCCTCCACCTACCCCATGAGAGCAGAATGGTTCATCTTGAAAGTTTTGAGGACATCCAGCAGGGTAGGTTCCGGCTCAGGGTCATCCTCCGGAGCAACCTTACTCGGAGAGGTCTGCGAGCAGCAGCAGTGGGGCTGATGCGCCCAGAGAGAGTTCTGTTGTGGAGGCCTGGGAGGAATGGAGTGCAGGGAAGTGGCGGCCCTCTTGACAGGAACATGTGGCGATACTCATCCTGGCCGGGGGTCTGTTTTCTTCGCCTTCCCATCCACCAAACCACACGCCAGGAGTGCTGAACCTCTTCCTAAGGAGCCAGGGAGAATTTCAGCCGAGCCAAAGGATCGGACAGTTTGGACATTGAGGGACACCACCACTACTCCCTTTTTGTCTCCATGTCCATATTATTACCTGAATGGGTTGTATACCATGCAGACTCTATTCTACATTTTATACATACGTACCTGCACAAGATGGTTTTCTTAGTATTTACTTGATTACCTAGATACACACTTCTGTTACAGCTGTCAATTAGGTTGGACATTGAGGGACAAGAAGGGACACTACATTTGGCTCTCATGTTATGCTTGCCCTCAATGTGTTCCCCGGAGGGTATTCGCCGGTTCCTCCCCTTCAGCTCCCGGAATAAACACATCTCACCGCCACCCCTTGGGAAACTGGCTTTTGAAACTTTGGCTTAGCTCATCTGAGTATGGGATCTTTTTGCACAGGGTCCCCTACTATTTGCTTTATATTTACTATTAAAGGGGTTGTAAACCCTTGTGTTTTTTTACCTTAATGCATCCTATGCATTAAGGTGAAAAAACATCTGGCAGTGACCGGCCCCACAGCCCCTCCTTTTTACTTACCTGAGCCCTGGAATTTCTCACGGCGGAGACGCGCTCTTCCTCTGCCCGGGGTTTCAGCTCTTGATTGGATAGATTGATAGCAGCGCAGCCATTGGCTACTGCTGCTGTCATTCAAATCCAATGACGCGGGCGCCGGGGCTGATTCCTACATTCGGCATCTATGGACACCGAATGATGGACTCAGGAACGTACCCACAAGGTAACCCCCCCGGGAGAGCGTTTCTCCTAGGTTATACGATGTGGGAAGGAGCCGCGTGAGCTGCCATATGCCCCCAGAAGACAAGGTTCGGGGGCCACTCTGTGCAAAACAAACTGCACAGTGGAGGCAAGTATGGCATGTTTGTTATTTAAAAAAAAAAAACAACTCAAAGATTTACAATCACTTTAAGCTACATATCTCTAACTGACATTTTTCTGTTTCAATATATTTATTGAGGTTCATAAACAAGCTTGCAAATCGCCCGTGCAGGGGCTAGAAAATGGGTAAACAATACCAAGGAACAATAAAACCAAGGAACAATAATGATCATATTTATACTTAACCAAAGTAAATATAGGGGATATTACCAAAGGAATGAACACTGTAGAAATGCCATGTCCCCAAATTCATCCTATCCTCACCAGAGGGGAGGCGACAGCGTGTACAGAAATAGTGAGAAACTATAAAAAAGGCAAGGAAAGCAAAAAAGCAAGAAGAAAGGGTCGTATGTAAGAGAGAAGGAGAGGGGGGGATAACTCGGACTCAGGAGCCTCACAGGTAGTAATCAGACAAGACAAAAACAGGACGATTGGAGAAAGGAAAACTCATAAGAGATCCACGGTTCCCAAACTTTGAGAAATTTAGCGTGAGTCATTCACAATACTGGACATTCATCCAAAAAGAAAGCCATTGTTGAAAGAAAGCCATAAGAAGTCCCGTTTGCAAGAAAACATGTTGAAGGTGGTGCCCATCCCCACTGTGAAACATGGTGGCAGCATCATGTTGTGCCAATGTTTCTCTTCAGCAGGGACATGAAAGCTGGTTAGAGTTGATTGGAAGATGGATGAAGCCAAATACAGGGCAATCTTAGAAGAAAACCTGTAATGCCAAACCTGTAATGCCATGTACACACGATCGCACATTCCGACAACAAAATCCTGGATTTATTTCCGACGAATGTTGGCTCAAACTTGTCTTGCATACACATGGTCACACAAATGTTGTTGGAAATTCCGAACGTCAAGAACACGGTGACGTACAACATGTACGACAAGCCAAGAAAAATGAAGTTCAATAGCCAGTGCGGCTCTTCTGCTTGATTCTGAGCATGCGTGGAATTCTGTGCGTCGGAATTGTGAACACACGATCAGAATTTCCAACGGATTTTGTTGTCGGAAAATTTGAGATCCAGATCTCAAATTTTGTTTGTCGGAAATTCCGTCGGAAAAGGTCTGATGGAGCCTACACACGGTCGGAATTTCCAACAAGCTCCCATCGAACATTTGCTGGCGGAGATTTCGACCATGTGTATGCAGCATAAGAGTCTGTAGGAGACTTGAGACTGGGGCGGAGGTTCACCTTCCAGCAGGACAACGACCCTAAACATACAGCCAGAGCTACAATGGAATGGTTTATAGCAAAGCATTATCATGTGGTAGAATGGCCTAGTCAAAGTCCAGACATAAATCCAATTGAGAATCTGTGGCAAGACTTGAAAATTGCTGTTCACAGATGCTCTCCATCCAATCTGACAGAGCATGGGCTATTTTGCTAAGAAGAATGGGCAACAATGTCACTCTCTAGATGTGCAAAGCTGTTAAAGACATCCCCAAAAAGAATTGCAGCTGTAATTGCAGCGAAAGTTGGTTCTACAAAGTATTGACTCAGTGGGGCTGAATACAAATATGTGCCACTGGTCGATCACATACAATCCCAATAAAATACATTTACATTTTTGGTTATAACATGACAAAATGTGAAAAATGTCAAGGGGTGTGAATACTTTTTCAAGGCACTGTACAAGATTGCTGTCTTAGTATTTACTTTTTTACCTAGACACATAACTCTGTTACAGCTGCCAATTAGGTTGGACATTGAGGGACATCACCACTACTTCCTTTTTGTCTCCATGTCCATATTATTACCTGAATGGGTTGTATACTATGTAGACTCTGTTTTTTACATTTTATACATACTTACATGCACAAGATGGTTTTCTTAGCATTTACTTGATTACCTAGATACACACTTCTGTTACAGCTGTCAATCAGGATGGACATTGAGGGACACCAAGGGGCACACCATTTGGCTCCCATGTTATGCTTGCCCTCCATGTGTTCCCCAGAGGGTATTCGCCGGTTCCTCTCCTTCAGGGCCTGGGATAGACATCTTGCCGCCACCCCTTGGGAAACTGGCTTTTAAGACTTTGGCTTAGCTTATCTGTATGGGATCTTTGTGTACAAGGTCCCCTACTATTTGCTTTATACTTACTATTGATGTTGCATATGTATAATCTACATTTTTATCCTATAGATACATGGCATATACATCTACTCCAGAGGAAGCGAGCAGCGACTCGTGAAATGCGTTGAGTTTCAAGTTGCTCGTGTAGTATTTTATATTAATCATTGTAACCTATGTGAATGTGTTTTTTTAGGATTTTTTGTAGTATTGTGATTACCAAGTGGTTTGACATCCTTGCTTATGTATCATACATACAATGAATGTCATAACGATTTCAATAAATCTATAAAACCGTGCTTTTCTTTATATACTTTTATTAACCTCTCTGTGCTCAATTCAAAGTCCCACAGGATAAATTTTGTTTGTTTTATCCAATGTGGGGATGGAGGTGTGTCACTAGCAGCACCAGATTTGTTTCACTTTTTTAAGGATTGAGTGAGCACAGGATTAGGCAGAGGCAAGCCCGGAGCTGCTAAGAAGAGCATCCTTTGACATCCTGTGTTAGGACACGCCCCCTCGTATGCCTTCCTTAAACATTTTTGCAAAGCTCTACAGGGCCTATTTTTGGTGGACAGCTGGCAGTGTGGGCACATCTGGTGGTGTCTTCTGTATCCCACAGCGGTGGTTCTTCCTCTGTCAATAGTGCCTGGCTGCAGTTGCTTTGGTGGAGCAGCCACAGTGGGAGCTGCACTCTGGTCTTCCATCTCCACAGATGTCTAGACTGCACACTAATTTAAGAGACATGCTTTTATCTACTTTTGTTTGTGAGTGCAACCTTTACCTTTTTTTTGATCTCTACAATAAACTCTTACTACACTATGGTCGGCTTGGCACCCCATTACATTAAAAAGAAATGGCCACTCTGAAAGAAAAAATAGCACATGAACCACTTGTTGATCTGACAGATATTTTTTGCCTTTGCTTCACATAAAACTCAGACTAACGAAAAATTTTGCGAAAGCAATGAACAAGGTGAAGGTTTTCATCACAGATGTTTCCAAGAGTAACTGATGCCAAGATTAAGGAAGGCATTCTTTTTGGTCCACAGATAAGAATGGGTATGACCCTACAGATGAGCTCACCCTGTTTTGTGCATTAAATGCACTTGAAATGAGGGGAACTGGGGGTCACATGAAAATGCAAAAAAAACAGAGCTTCCAACTTTCCCTTCTCTAGTAATGTCTTTGTTGATGACTATGTCCCCATAGGAGAGATTTCCCATGACATCCTTGCTTTGCTCTCATCTAAAACAAGAAAAATGTATTTGATAAAAATGGGCTTTTATCTAGCTAAACCCAGGTAAAAGGGGGGCGTGGCTTGACAGCGGATGTACCTGGGCGCCGGACCAGCAAACTTCGCCGTTCATCCGAGCATTTATCCAGCGGGCATGTGATCTATTCCTCCGACCAAAAACTATTACACACTGAGAGGTAGCCTGTGATACCAGCACCCGCTCTGCCTCGGACCACATGTGCCAAGATGGCGACTTACAAGGGCCGGCCAATAAAAGATATAAAGAAGCAGCCCTGAAATGTTTTGCTAATCTAGGACAGCGAGATCCTACTGCACCTCCTAACCCGATGGATGATAATAACGGCAATCATTCAGAGGCAGATGATACCGTACCGCTGGAGGATCCAACAGTTTTCACCAGGAGAATGGGACGCAGTGAATAGCCCTAATAACACATCGCCCATGCGGCCTACATAGAGTCTGGACCCAGACGGGCCAAAAACCCACCTTAAGAGACATATTTTCTGCTGTAACATCGTGCAGGTCATCCATTACAGAGCTCACATCCAAAATCAAAGGGGTGAAAATGGTAAAACGGGATATTCCTCCGGCAGGTTGTGCAAAAGCTGCGTGATCGCACAGAGGCCCTGGAGGGACGCCTAGGCACCTTGGAGGACGAATGGGCACCTTTACAGTGGGAGTTGCATTAACAGCAAGTTGTAACAGCTAAACATGCAGCTCGCCTGGATAATTTCGAAAACAGGCTAAGCAGAAACAGCCATTGGCATTCCAGAGAAAGCAGAAGGGAGAAATGTGGTAGATTTTTTTGAGAGCTGGCTGCTACATATATTTGGGAAAGACTCCTTCTCTCCCATGTTCTCGGTGGTAAGGGTGCACAGAATTCCAACAAGGCCTCTGCCTCCAGGCAATTACCCCAGACATTCCTGTTTAACCACTTGCCTACAGGGCACTTTCTTCAATCAAATAGAGCTTTTTTTGGTGGTATTTAATCACTGCTTTTTTTTATTTTTTATAAAAAAAATATAAGTTTTAGTTTCTGAAAATTTTGTAAATAAGTAATTTTTCTCTTTCACTGATGTCCGCTGATGAGGCGGCACTGATGGGCTGCACTAATGAGGTGGCACTTATAGGCACTGATAGGTGGCACTGATGAGCACTGATAGGCGGCATCAATGGGTGGCACTGGTGGGCACTGACTGGCATCACTAATGGGCTATTGTAATCAGGGCACTAATGATCAGTGCCCTAATACATGTCTCGATGTCCCCTGATCGGCTCTCCTCACCACACGCTCTGTCAGTGTGAAGCGATGAGAGCCAATTATCGGCATTTCGGTGTTTACATGTGACTGGCTGTGGTTGGAAACAGCCGATCACATGGGGTAAAGAGCCACGGCTCTTTACAGAGATCGGGTCGCTTTGTGTCCTAGCAACACAGCGCAACCCCGCTAGGACACAGCGGGGTTGCGCTTTGTCCTAGCGGACGCTCTGGGATGACGTCATCTCAGAACGAGAGCCGCACCACCCCTCTGTCATTGGTCAATGGGCGGGCGGCAAGCGGTTAAAATCCTCAATTATAAAGATCGGGACGTCATTCTTTCTAAAGCCAGATCCCTTGGAGATTCTCTTGTGATAGGAAATTCAAAAATCTCATTGTTACCAAATTTCTCTGCGGAATTTCAAAAACAACGGGCCCAATTTACAGAGGTGAAGAAGTGTCTCCGGGACCTTGATCTTCAGTAGGGATGAGCTTCGTGTTCGAGTCGAACCCATGTTCGACTCGAACATCGGCTGTTCGACCGTCCGTCGAATTGCGAATGATATGGGCCGTTCGCGCCAAATTCGTGTGGCGCGTCACGGCCCATAATTCACTGCGGCATCGCAGTGCATTGCTGGCTGATGATTGGCCAAGCATGCACTATGACCCGCATGCTTGGCCAATCACAGCGCCGTCAGTAGAGAGAGCTGTAATTGGCCAAAGCCAGGGTGGCTTTGGCCAATTATGGCTCAGGGGATTTAGTACACGCCCCACACTATATAAGGCCGCCTGCACGGCGGCCCTGTGTAGTGTGTGTTCCGGTGTGCTGAAAGATAGAGAGAGAGAGACAGTGTCATTTGATTTGAGTTAGATAGATTAGGCAGAACAGTCAGTCAGTTAGCTGCACTTACAGTGTATTGTGTATATATATGCATCCCAGGTGTTGCATATATATATATATATATATATATATATATATATATATATATATACATACACACACTGTATTCAGTTTAGCTAGATCCGTTCCTGTTATCTTCTATCTAGACTATTTACATTTAGTGCAGTGCGTCCTGCTCACAGTGTTCAGCTAGATCCGTTCCTGTTATCTTCTAGACTATTTACATTTAGTGCAGTGCGTCCTGCTCACAGTGTTCAGCTAGATCCGTTCCTGCTATTTACATTTAGTGCAGTGCGTCCTGCTCACAGTGTTCAGCTAGATCCGTTCCTGCTATTTACATTTAGTGCAGTGCGTCCTGCTCACAGTGTTCAGCTAGATCCGTTGCTGTTATTTACATTTAGTGCAGTGCGTCCTGCTCACAGTGTTCAGCTAGATCCGTTCCTGCTATTTACATTTAGTGCAGTGCGTCCTGCTCACAGTGTTCAGCTAGATCCGTTCCTGCTATTTACATTTAGTGCAGTGCGTCCTGCTCACAGTGTTCAGCTAGATCCGTTCCTGCTATTTACATTTAGTGCAGTGCGTCCTGCTCACAGTGTTCAGCTAGATCCGTTCCTGTTATCTTCTAGACTATTTACATTTAGTGCAGTGCGTCCTGCTCACAGTGTTCAGCTAGATCCGTTTCCTGTTATTTACATTTAGTGCAGTGCGTCCTGCTCACAGTGTTCAGCTAGATCCGTTCCTGCTATTTACATTTAGTGCAGTGCGTCCTGCTCACAGTGTTCAGCTAGATCCGTTCCTGCTATTTACATTTAGTGCAGTGCGTCCTGCTTACAGTGTTCAGCTAGATCCGTTCCTGCTATTTACATTTAGTGCAGTGCGTCCTGCTCACAGTGTTCAGCTAGATCCGTTCCTGTTATCTTCTAGACTATTTACATTTAGTGCAGTGCGTCCTGCTCACAGTGTTCAGCTAGATCCGTTCCTGTTATCTTCTAGACTATTTACATTTAGTGCAGTGCGTCCTGCTCACAGTGTTCAGCTAGATCCGTTCCTGTTATCTTCTAGACTATTTACATTTAGTGCAGTGCGTCCTGCTCACAGTGTTCAGCTAGATCCGTTCCTGTTATCTTCTAGACTATTTACATTGATTGCAGTGCGTCCTGCTCACAGTGTTCAGCTAGATCCGTTCCTGTTATCTTCCTACTGACAAGCAGGCTTGTCTGGTTACAGTATATAAAGCTACCTGAAGAAAATTACAGGTGTTCTATTTGATCCTATTAGTACCACGGTCAGGCAGCTAGACTATTTACATTTAGTGCAGTGCGTCCTGCTCACAGTGTTCAGCTAGATACGTTCCTGTTATCTTCCTACTGACAGGCAGGCTTGTCTGGTTACAGTATATAAAGCTACCTGAAGAAAATTACAGGTGTTCTATTTGATCCTATTAGTACCACGGTCAGGCAGCTAGACTATTTACATTTAGTACAGTGCGTCCTGCTCACAGTGTTCAGCTAGATCCATTACTGTTATCTTCCTACTGACAGGCAGGCTTGTCTGGTTACAGTATATAAAGCTACCTGAAGAAAATTACAGGTGTTCTATTTGATCCTATTAGTACCACGGTCAGGCAGCTAGACTATTTACATTTAGTACAGTGCGTCCTGCTCACAGTGTTCAGCTAGATCCGTTCCTGTTATCTTCCTACTGACAGGCAGGCTTGTCTGGTTACAGTATATAAAGCTACCTGAAGAAAATTACAGGTGTTCTATCCCAGCTTAGTGCAGCTACAGGCCATTAGTATGTCTGGAAGGCCAAGAAGGAGAGGCAGACAGTCACAAGCCAATAAGAGAGGGCAAGCAGGCTCTGTGTCTAGTGCTGGTCGTGGAGACGGTGCATCCTCATCAGCACGTGGCCATGGGACACGCTTGGCCTTTTTTTCGGCAGCTGGCCGTGTTGAGCCGCAACATGCGGAAGACTTGGTCGAGTGGATGACCAAGCCGTCCTCATCCTCCTCATCCTCTCTCACCCATGCCCAGGGTGCTTTGTCTGGCAAAGCAGCGGCCTCTTCCCTCAGCTCAATGTCATCAGTGACTCCTTCCCTAGCTCCACCATGTCCTCCTGAGGATTCCCTCGAACTGTTTGACCACAGTGTTGGGTACATGCTCCAGGAGGATGCCCAGCGTTTGGAAGGCTCTGATGATGATACTGAGCTCGATGAAGGCAGTAACATGAGCACGGACAGAGGGGGTGCCCAAGAAGGACAGCAATCTGGCAGTCATGCTCCCCCTGCTGCAGCATACTGCCAGGTTTGCTCCAGTGATGAGGAGGGAGGGGATGATGAGGTCACTGACTCAACGTGGGTGCCTGATAGGAGAGAGGAGGAGGAGGAGGAGGAGGAGGAGGAGGTGGCACATCACCAACGAGGCAGGATGCCCTCCAGGGGCCAGCCTAAGGGCAGCACATTGACTGCATCACACCCCAAAGCTCCACATGTGCAGGGCGCTGCAGTCTCTGCGCGTTATTCAAAAAGTTCTTTGGTGTGGGCCTTTTTTGAGACGAGTGCATCAGATCGCACCGCTGCTATTTGCAACATATGTCTCAAGCGTATCTCGCGTGGCCAAAACATCTCCCGCTTGGGTACCACATGCTTGACCAGACATATGTTGACCTGCCATGCAGTTCGTTGGCAAGCGTATCTAAAAGACCCACACCAAAGAACAAAGAGGATCTCTCCTTGCTCCTCATCAGCTGAGATTTCCAACCCCACTAGACCTTCAGTCCTCTCTGAGACCTGCAGTGAGAGGAATGAAGGTGTAGAATTAGGTGTGTCACAGCCAAGTACTTGTGGGCAATCTGCTTTTGGTACACCAACGTCAGATTGTACCAGGCAAATTTCCCTGCCCCAGCTGCTGCACCGCCGAAAGAAGTTTGCTCCCAGCCATCCACATGCCCAGCGGTTGAATGCTAGCTTGGCAAAATTGCTAGCACTTCAACTGCTGCCTTTTCAGTTGGTAGACTCTGCCCCCTTCCGTGAGTTTGTGGAATGTGCGGTTCCTCAGTGGCAGGTACCCAAACGCCACTTTTTCTCACGGAAGGCGATTCCGGCTCTCTACCGGCATGTGGAAGGCAATGTCCATGCCTCGCTGGACAGGGCGGTCAGCGGTAAGGTGCATATTACCGCTGACTCATGGTCCAGCAGGCATGGACAGGGACGTTACCTAAGTTTCACGGCGCATTGGGTGACTCTGCTGGCAGCTGGGAAGGATGCAGGACAAGGTGCAGTAGTGTTGGAGGTTGTTCCGCCACCACGCCTCCAAAATGCTGATTGTGACACACCTCTCTCCTCCACCCCCTCCTCCTCTTCTTCCTCCATGGCCTCTTCCTCGGAACCAGCGGTGCTCCGTAGGCGTTCAAGGGGCTACGCAAGTACGCAGGCCAAAAGATGCCATGCGGTGCTTGAGCTGGTGTGCTTGGGGGACAGGAGCCACACTGGGGCAGAGGTTCTGTCAGCTCTGCAGGGGCAGGTTCAGAGGTGGTTGACGCCACGCCAACTTAAGGCAGGAATGGTGGTTTGCGACAATGGCACCAACCTCCTCTCTGCCCTCCGACAGGGACAAATGACCCATGTGCCCTGTTTGGCTCACGTCCTTAACTTGGTGGTGCAGCGGTTCTTGGGCAGGTACCCGGGCTTACAGGATGTCCTGAGGTAGGCCAGGAAAGTCTGTGTGCATTTCCGCCGGTCATATAATGCCAGTGCTCGGCTGACGGACCTCCAAAAGGAGTTTAACCTGCCCAAGAACCGCCTAATCTGTGACATGCCCACCAGGTGGAACTCAACGTTGGCCATGCTGCAGCGGCTGCACACGCAGCAGAGGGCCATCAATGAGTACCTGTGCGACTATGGCACCAGGACAGGGTCAGGGGAGCTTGTTTTTTTTTCCCCACGCCAGTGGGCCATGATCAGGGATGCATGCACTGTCCTGTCACCATTCGAGGAGGCCACGAGGATGGTGAGCACTGACAGTGCATGCATCAGTGACACTGTCCCCCTTGTCCACCTGTTGGAGCACACGCTGCGTGGAATAATGGACAGGGCACTTGAGGCAGAACAGAGGCAGGAAGAGGAGGACTTCCTTAGCTCTCAAGGCCCCCTTTATCCAGACAGTGTTCCTGCGTGCCCGCCGATCACACAGGAAGAGGAGGAGGAGGAGGAAGATCGTGTCAGTATGGAGGTGGAGCCTGGCACTCAGCATCAGCAGCAGTCTTTAAGGGATCAGTCCCAAGGAACACATGGACTTGTACGTGGCTGGGAGGAGGTAGCTGCGGACGTTGTTGTCCTTAGTGACCCAGAGGACTCCGGACCGAATGCCTCAGCAAACCTACGCTGCATGGCCTCCCTGATCCTGCAAAGCCTGCGTAAGGATCCTCGTATTCGTGGTATCAAGGAGAAGGACCAATACTGGCTGGCAACCTTCCTTGATCCACGTTACAAGGGTAAGGTTGCGGACCTTATCTTGCCATCGCAGAGGGAGCAGAGGATGAAACATCTTCGGGAGGCCTTGCAGAAAGGTCTGTGCAACGCGTTCCCAGAGACTGGGAGGTTACAAACTCCTGTTTCTGGACAACGTGTTGCTGAGGCTTCGGTCAGTCAAAGAAGGAGCGGTGGAGAAGGTGGCCGTCTGACCGATGCGTTCAGACAATTTTTTGGTCCGCAGACCCAAGGTATGATCGGTTCCAGCAACCATCGCCAGCGTCTGTTTTACATGGTGCAGGAATACCTAGGGGCAAGATCAGACTTGGACACCTTTCCCACCGAAAATCCTCTGGGTTACTGGGTCTCGAGGATGGATCACTGGCCAGAGCTTGCACAGTATGCAATTGAGCTACTGGCCTGTCCTGCATCCAGCGTTCTTTCGGAACGCACATTCAGTGCTGCTGGAGGCGTGGTAACCGATCACAGGGTGCGTCTGTCCACCGACTCGGTCGATCGGCTGACCTTCATAAAAATGAATCAGTCTTGGATCACCACCAGCTACCAAGCACCTGATGCTGATGTAACCGAATAATTTTTTTTGAAATCTCAGATCCCTTCAAAGACTGCCTATGCTGATGCTGAGTGACTATCCCTGAGTAATTATCCTCTTCCTCCTCAATCATTACGCTGATAGCTTGTAAGAACATTTTTGGTTCTGGGCGCCACCACCAGTGCCTAAGGCACAATTTTTCAGCCCCTGTTTAACAGGGGCGTGTAATTACAATTTTTGATGTAATACTTTGCAGCAGGGCTCGTTCCTGCGTTCCAACTAGAGTGTCTGTGAGGGGTTGCAGTGTTGTGGCACCAGCACCAGTGCCTAAGGCCCAATTTTTCTGCCCCTGTCTAACAGGGGCGTGTAATTACAATTTTTGATGCAATACTTTGCAGCAGGGCTCGTTCCTGCGTTCCAACTAGAGTGTCTGTGAGGGGTTGCAGTGTTGTGGCACCAGCACCAGTGCCTAAGGCCTAATTTTTCAGGTCCTGTTCAACAGGGGCATGTAATTACAATTCTTGATCTAATATTTCACAGCAGGGCCCTGTGAGGGCTTACAGTGTTGTGGCCACAGCAACACCTAAGGCCCAAATTTCTGCTGAGTATATAGGGCAGGACCCTACTTTCAAACATCTAACTTACAAACGACTCCTACTTGCAAACGGAAGGAGACAACAGGAAGTGAGATGAAATCTACCCCTAGGAAGGGAAATTCTCTCCTGTAAGAGTTAATATGGGAAAACAATTTCTCCTTTCCACTGATGCTTTCCAATCCTTGTTCCACAAAAAAACCCAAATTTTCAAAAAACATTTTTCATTGGGACAAAAAAGTGAGGTGAAATCTTCTGAAGAGGAGGAAAGACAGCAAAACAAATGTCACAGGGGTGATAACCCTTCCCTATGTTTTCCAAAAAGCTTAGAAAAGATTTTTTGGCTGGAGCTAAACACGTTAAAAATGTTCAAAATTACAAACAGATTCTACTTAACAACAAACCTACAGTCCCTGTCTTGTTTGCACCGCCTGTATACTGCTGTTCAGAGTATATAGGGCCTGGTGGCCCCACACCTTTCCTTATTTTAATTTGGGTGCGGGGTCCCCCTTAATATCCATACAAGACCCAAAGGGCCTGGTAATGGACTGGGGGGTACCCATGCCGTTTGTCTCACTGATTTTCATCCATATTGCCATGACCCGACATGACATTAAACCCGCAAGCAGTTTTAAATGAGATTTTTTCCTTTAAAAATTACATTTGGTGCAGGGACTGTTCTAAACATGGGAAACACGCGTCACTTTACAGGCATACTATAGACACCCCCCAGGTACGATATTTAAAGGAATATTTCACCTTTTTTTTTTTTTACTTTAAGCATCATTAAAATCACTGCTTCCGAAAAAACGGCCGTTTTTAAAAGTTTTTTTTGCATTGATACATGTCCCCTGGGGTAGGACCCGGGTCCCCAAACCCTTTTTAGGACAATACCATGCAAATTAGCCTTTAAAATGAGCACTTTTGATTTCGAACGTTCGAGTCCCATAGACGTCAATGGGGTTCTAACGTTCGTGCGAACTTTCGGTCCGTTCGCGGGTTCTGGTGCGAACCGAACCGGGGGGTGTTCGGCTCATCCCTAATCTTCAGTATGCCATGCTCTATCCTGCACAGCTGTGGGTGGTGGCTAAAGGAGACGCTTATTTTTTTGAAAAACCTACCTTGGTGTCAGTGTGGCTAAACAGGAAGGAATGCTCTCTTCACAAGGAGGATTCTAAACGCCTTCGGGAGACTTGATCAGCTATCTACATTCTTATAATAACCTTTACTGACTACGCTACCCACGATACCCCTAGTCAAGGTGGATCTACTCAAGTGTCTAGTAACTTAATTATCGGTTTCAACTTCTGTAGCACAAGCTCTATGTTTGGAATTCTGGCTCACTTGTATAGGCCAAATATATACGCTTCCCAGTAGTAGGTCCCAAGTGGACACTTGTTAATTACATCCCTCCTTTTCAATTGAGGAACCCGGTTGGTTCGTATGTTCTCATTCTTTTTTCCAATTTTGTTTCATGCCGATACGCAATCTAACAATTATTGGCATTGTCCTATATACTGTCCTATATATACACCATGGAGCAATGTTAAGACTTTTGCATTTATGTCCACGAGCTATGCGGCCCTTGCATAGTCATATCCAGGGGCTTTGTTTCTATGCCTTGCCACTGTCATGCCTATTTAGGGATTCAGGAAGGACCAGCAATTCACTTCAATGTATGCTATGCTATCTTTTACCTCCTTTATTTTTGCTAAGGAACATGTCGTTTTTAGCTGGAATGTGAGGGGCTTGGGCACAGGAGCGAAAAAGATGGCGGTATTACATGCAGCAAAACAAGTCATCTGCTTGCAGGAGACTCACCTGCCTTCAGATCACGCCTCACCGTTTTCTACTCGCATGTTTCTCCATCATCACTCGGCCTTCTCCTCTTATTCCAGAGGTATCAGTATACTGGTTGCTCAAAATATTTAATTCTCCTATGTGCTCTCTGTTGTTGACCCACAGGGTCGTTAGATATTTTTAATCTGCACGATTGCAGGGCTGGAATGTATAATAGCCAACATTTACATTCCTCCTCCCTTCTCAACAGGGGTCCTTAAGATCCTGGCAAGTTTTCTGGCTCATCACCCTCATACTCCAGTGTTAGTAGTGGGGGACTTTAAAAATGTTCTTGATGCTGGGCTGGATACGTTTTCTGTCTCCTTCCAGAATCAACAGTTGCTGGATGGTCCAACCCCTTTTGCCAGACTTCTGATATAGATGGGACTACAGGATGTATGGCGCATTAGGAAACCACAATCTAGAACGTTCTCTGGTTACTCGGCCTCACACAGGGCTTATCTAGAATTTATCTCGGCCTTTGCAAAGAGGAAATGCTCTGCTCCCCAATATATCTCAATCCCAGTATTAACTGCAATCTATATGACCACTCTCCCTTCTGGGCTCAGGTGGTGACCTCTAGCATCTCTAAAACAAAAACTATTGGAAAATAAATCCTTTCTGGCTCGCTTTGTTTCCAGATCCTGTATCGCATTCTCTTAATACTTTTATCTGTTTGAATAAGGATTCAGCAACCTCTGGAATGTTTTGGGATGCCTTAAGAGTGTTTTTAAGGGGACAATTTATTAAAATCATTTCCGCTACAAAGTCCGAGACCAAATCATGGGAAAACTTTGTACTGCAAGAGGTCAAGAAAGCTGAAGTGGCATTTGTTGAAACTCCTTCTGAGCATAACGAAAGAGTAATGCTCAGAAGCAAGAGCTGAAAACAAGAGATTTTTCCAGCAACAAAAATTCTTTGAGGAAGGGGAGAATACTGGGCATATGCTAGCCATGTTATCAAAATCGCATAAAGGCTTATCTTTTTTTCCAGCTGTCGCTACTGTTTCAGGCAGCACTGTTTATACCCATACCGGTATACTCAAGACATGTCGTGCCTTTTACGCTGATTTATATTTTTCCAAAGTTTTACCAACGCAGGAAGATATTAGTATGTTCTTAGTCAATAGTAAGATACCCAAACTCTCTCAGACAAATAAAAGGATGCTGAATCCCCTGACCAGTGATGAATTAGCTAGCTATCTCTCCAACTGGGAAGTCCCTGGGAGAAGATGGGCTTCCCACGGAGGTGTATAAAAAGTAAGCCGATATACTGTTGCCATGTCTAAAAATGGTCTTTGTAAACGCAATGGAACAAGGATGTCTCCCTCCGTCTATGAACGAAGCAGTGGTTGTTCTCTTTCTTAAACCCAGCAAGGACGGCCTACTTGCTGATTCATATAGGCCAATTTCATTATTAACATCAGATTTCAAACTTTTGGCCAGAGTTCTAGCCACGCGTTTAGCAAAGGTTATTTCCAAAATTATTCATAAAGACCAATCAGGCTTTATCCCTGCCAGAACAACAGCACTAAATATTAGACGATTGTTCTTAAACCTTCCAGTAGATAACCCGGGAGTCCGAGCTATTCTCTTTCTAGATGCTGCCAAAGCCTTCGATAGCATGGAATGGCCATATTTATAGGAGGTCTTGAGATGCTTTGGCCTGGGTACACGTTTTATAAAATGGGTGCAACTTCTATACTCAGCTCCTACTGCAAGGTTAAGGAAAAATCGTGAATTAACAGATCCTTTCCCTTTGCATAGAGGTACAAGACAGGGGTGCCCGCTGTCGACCCTGGCAGCAATAATAAGGGGTTCAAAACACATTACAGGTTTAATTAGGGCATCTAGGAAAGACAAAATCTCCTTATATGCAGATGACACTTTTGTATTATACCGAAACTTTCCTTACTAATGTCATGCCTTTGACTAAACATTTTGGTTCCCTCTCCGGATTTTCTATGAATTGGAGTAAATCGGTTCTCCTACAATTGGAAGAATTGCGTTGCCCCCTAGAAGAAAGTGCTAGCTCACTACAAATTGTGACTCAATTTAAGTATTTAGGGGTTCAGGTCACCTCAGACCCCCTCGAAATATTGCAAAACTTACTTTACTTTTTAAAATTTCAAGCCAAATGCAACACATGATGTAAACTTCCGCTTTCAGTGATAGGCAGAGTTAATCTGACTAAAATGGTGTGGTCCCCACAGCTACTATACATTATACACAATTCCCCAGAGTGGTTTCCCTGGAGGTGATTTGTACGTATGGAAACCTTATTTCCTGCACTTATATGGAAGAAAAAGGTCGCTAGGATAAGTCTTTCTACGCTACAATATAGCAAAGACCAAGGGGGCCTAGCGGTACCTAATCCCAGAATATACTTTATGGCCTCTCAGCTCCAACATCTTGGGGGCTGGGGTTGTCCCGACATCTCAGACCTGATTTGTAACCTACTTTTTGCAGAATCCTCCACATGTACAGCTTTTAGAAATGAGGCTCTCATCCCCATCACTTAAGGGGCCCACAATAACACTTATAAAGAAGCTCTGGACAGAGGTTAAAAGTAGCATGAAAATATCAGGCTTTCTTCAGGCAACACCCTTATGGTATAATCCAGAATATCCGGAACTATACAAACTAGAGGAAAACGTAAGTATGGGAAGTTGCAGGTATACGTTATTTCTCCAAATTATACACTCAAAACACGTTAAAATCTTTTACCGAATTACAGTCAGAGTATGCCCTACCAAGACAGCAGTTCTTTAAGTATTTACAAATACGCCATGCCCTACAAACACAGGCATAGGTTTCTACTCTAACACTATCAGGTCATCCCTTGTTTTCTCTGATTTACTCCTCACTGCTATTCGCTACACAAGATGATACAGCCTGGATGGGAAAGAGATTTAGGGGATATCAGTGAGGAAATGTGGGAACTAGGTTTGCAAAATGTACCTATTATTTCTGTGTCACCGTCGTATAAACTATCACAGTTATTTTTACTGCACAGAGCTTATCGTACCACAACGCAATTGTACCACTGGGGAAGGAGGGATTCTCCTTTATGCCCTAAATGCTCTATTGAAGAGGGAACACTTATTCACCTACTGTGGAGATGCCCCAAATTATTTTATTGGAAGGACGAGATGGATACCATAACTGCACTATTTATGATTAAGGTCCCACAGGACCCTTTGGTTTTCTTATTGGGTGCTATGGATGAGGAGATCTTCCATCCCCCAGCTCATATAGCTGTAACTAGACTCTCATATATTGCATGGAAACAAATAGCGCAATTCTGGCTTTCCCCATACACCCCTACTAGAAAAATTTGGATAGAACAGGTTAAATCTATATTGATAAAGGAACGGTTGACATATCAGCATAGGAACTCTACCCAAAAGTTTTCTTCTATATGGCAGGTGTGGCTTAACACCCCAGAACTCACTCCACCGCAGTTAGTCTTGGAAAGACTACTGCATGCATGAGTGCCTTGGCATAGGTTTACCCTCTGAATAGATTCTCTGTCATGCTAATCCTAGTTTCGCTTAATTGCACATAGAATATTGGCAATATTAAGTTTATCAGTTGCTCAAAGGATGCCTGTTTTTATCTATGGATTCCCTTAAAGAATGGAGACAATGGGCGTTATTTACAAAAGGCAAATCCACTTTGCACTGCAAGTGGACTTGGAAGTGCAGTCACTGTAGATCCGAGGGGGATATGCATATTCCAAAGTGGCATATGTCCGAGTTGTGTTTACAATGAACCCTGTATAACTCAGGAATGCTATATTATTTGTTACTACTAAATGCAAAGTATGATGTCTAATCATTTATTTTGTGGTTTATTGTATAGTTTTCTATGTCAAACTTGGCACAATAAATATTTTTCTGAATAAACCCAGGTAAAAGGCTATATATTTGACACATTTCATAAATGTTCAGTAAAATTAAGCTAGGTAACTTCATAATGTTTGTGTAAACTTAATAAAAATAAAATATTGGGTTATGTTTCAACTATGTAACTTTAGGCTGGAAAGCCTTTATTCTAGGCTTTGTGCTCTTTTCACTTGATACTTACTAATAGTGGTAATACAGCTGACCAATCTTTGAGGCTATTTCTCCAATTTGCCATCGTTTGAGGCCATATCGGTTGTCAAGGACTTGTCTGTAAACAGATATAAAACAAAAGGATTACCTACAACAGGTGGAGGAGGCAAGCAGATAGTGTAAACAGTAAAGATATTGTATTTTTGCAAAGTGTTGTGTCCAAGTGTTGGTGTCCAAAGTACAAATATGGCATCAGTAAAAGGTTATTCTTCAGAAACCTGAGCATCAAATTATTCCAACAAAAAAACAGGTATAGGGTGGTCATAAGCTGCACAGTAACTGCAAGCAAAATGATAAAATTCATTATTTTTTAACACAGAAGTGATTACTTAACCCTACAGGAGGTAACAAGTTTACAAAATCTAGTATTTAGGAGGAGTTTGGAAAACCTACTTGGGTTTATATGCCAAATCCAAACCCCACTGAAGTTAATAGCGAAGGATTTTCAAACAAATGGCATTGGGAAGGTGGGGCACTGATCCGAGGAACATGTACAAAATCAAAAATTAGGAAATTTGACTTACCAATAAATGCCATATCTTGGCGTACAGGAAGTCCTAGACTGTGGACTATATGCCACTACCTTTAGAGTAATTTGACACTGGCTTTACTGGTAGCATACCCTGTGCACTCTCCTATAACCCTTCATGCTGACCGTATGCAAATATGCGGCCTCAGCTCAAAGGGGTTGTAAGGGGGGGTGATGCATGCAGCTGCTCTCATCACCCCGGTACTGTTTTTTTTAGAGCAAACGGTCGGCTTTCTTGGGATAACAAACGATGCGGCTAGCAGCCGCTCGGATGTTTTCCCAAGGAGTGGGAGGGGACGTCTCCCCCTCCCACTACCTTCCGCAGCTCACCCCGGGCTCTCCCATCCCACCGGGAGGCCTGAGCAACCAGCCAATACGTCCGGCATCTGGTCGGAGACCCGAACTAAGCCAGAATCGGCTTCGATCGGGCCTCGGATCTAGCAACCCGGTAGCGTTTTTTTTATATTAATTGAATACGCTGCGCTAAAAATTAGATAATAAATGTATATGATATACACACAAAACCAATTTAAAGTGCCTCATGCATAACTGTGTATAAAACCATAAACATAAACAAATAACATATAGAAAAAGTGCTCCTGTGCAATATATAGTGTCCAAATATGTCGTAAATGACAGTGCTGAAAAAAAAACAACACTGCAGGGGATATGTGATTCAGATCATAAGACAAAAGTGCTCATGTGCATATAAATCGCATCCAACTGCGTCTCTAGTAATGTGATAAAAGTTTCTGTAATTCAGGAACAATAAAAAGTGTGATCCAAGATGTGCTGGGGTGTCTTCACTCAGGTGCCCCCCTTAGGTAGTAAACGCTCACCTTGGGGCGTGCAACTTTGCGTTTAAGCTAAGTCAAAGCACGCATGTGAACCACCTCTGGGCTATTAAGAATGTCAGGCTCCTGGGTTCCTCAGCATAGTTATCTGGGATATGTGAAAGGAAAAACTTGATAGTGCAATGACGTTTTAAACAATTTATTTCACTAAAGCAAAGATCCCCATCTGGGGTATTCACATATATCAGGTGTGTCAGTGCAACATTCTATGATGAACATGCAGCAGATTATACCAGGGTGGTATCGGGATGATACAAGCGTCCTCCTTAGCTTACAAGATGTCTTGTGTCGTCCTGACCCATCCCCAACTAGTTTCGATACAGGGCTATCGTATCTGCTTCAGGGGAAGTATAATTGGACAGCGAACTCGTCAATCTTTAAATAGTGTCGGTGGCCATTTTGTTGGAGACCGAA
>JBBDGP010001120.1:1782500-1967500 GCA_037952835.1 Lithobates septentrionalis | reverse complement strand
TCTAACATCAAAAAGGGCAAAACCAATCAGTGTTCCTAAACACTATGCCCAATTCCACAATAGGGACCCTAGAGGAACCCAATTTTTGATGATAAATATATTCCACCTTGGCGAGGTGGCTTAGTTAAGAGAGGAGTTTCACATTTGGAAACTTATGAGCTTAAATCATTATCCTCATGGTATGAACATGGAGTGGGACATCAATACGTTTATCAATAGAGCTTGATGTGCCCACTCCACTGCCTTTACTATATTTTGAGATATACAGTATAGTAGTCATTATAGTACATACCAGCATTTGGAGCTTTTTTTCCCAATATGAGAGATGATTGTTCTTTTAATTTTTGAATTAAATTGGGTTACAAATTTAGGTAAATCTTGTGGAATCAGCATATTTATGTCATTCCACAATTTCTTATGAGATTCCTTACTCCTATTTTATTTCAGATTTAAATACATTTTTAACATAAAACATTTAATTAATTTTAATTATTTTTTCCTATTATATCATATTTTATTTATTTTGGAGGCATTGTTATCATGGTTTATCTCTATGGCAGTCCTTCCCGAGACCAGAGGGGGCGTGTGAATTTTTCAGTTCTGGTGTGATCACATGCTCCCTCTCGTCCCATTAATTTGATAATGAGGTATGGAACGCAAGGCTTAATACTTTGCTCTTCCTTTTCCCTCAATTACAATGAGAAATGATGGTGAGGCGTGGAAAGCACACTGGCGCCATCTTAGAACGGCTCGGAGTTTCGCATTCAGGTGTCCTCATTTGCCAATCTGGGTGCCATTTCTTATTGGATTGCTAACTTATTTATACTGCAGTGATTGCACACGACCCTTGCACCCCAGATGATGTCCAATAGGATGAAACATGTCGGATGCCACTTGTGGAGTCATTGCAATCCTTTCTGATATATCTCTGAATCATTTAGCGCTATTCAAGTGGATTTTTGTAAGTGTACATCTATTTTTACAATAAAACTAATTTTATACAGTTTTACACTATGTGTGGCCGTTTATTCCCTACATATATGTCTGGGAGCGGCCTTTCCTATTGATGTCTGCTGTGCGTTGGGAGTCTGTTCGTTTAAAGTGGAACTTCTCCATCTAAATCGTTGACGGGGTGATCATATACCATCCATCTGATACAGCTGGTCATGGTTGAGGTATTACCTCAAATATGGTCGTTTGACTCAATACACAGAATGAGTCCACATCTTCTGTAAGAGCGCCCATTTTACTCTATGGTGGTACACACTAAGGGAGAAGTGTTTTATTCTACTATGCTCTCACATGGGTGTCTTCACTTTCACTTCAAGGATTTCAATTTCATGGTGGACTATTTTTTACTTTTTTATTGAGCGTTTATGCATTTATGAACTTTGGGTGTTATTGTTCATAGCACGGTTTTCCATCACTTCAATTTTTGTTGCTGGACTTTACATTTTGGAAAGTTATATGTATTATATTGGCTTGACTTCCTAGTTGATTTCATTTGCTGATTGCATTTATCATTCCTTCACATTCATACACAATATTGGAGTGCTGCACTATTTATTGTTTACATACAATTATGGCATGCAGTTAAAGTGGAGGTCCACCCTGAAAAAAAATGCACCAAAAAATACCTTTAAAAAATGGAGGAAAAGAAAAAAAAATGTTTCTACTTACGTGAAATGGCTGTTGCTAGGCGGTCTTCCTAATCTGCCTCTTCCTACACCGTGGTGATCTTCAGTATTCTGCTTCCCACGTTGTCTTCTGGGGAATGGGGCGCGGTGTGTTATGGGAACTGTGTGTGTCCCACAACACATCGCGTCCCATTCATAAAGCACCGCGCCATACTTTTTTAAAGTCAGCAGCTACAGTGTTTGTAGCTGCTGACTTTTAAATATTTTTTTTATGACAGAATCCCGCTTTAAGGTGCAGGGTGGCATGCACGAATGGCATGCATCTAGCACACCTATTTTCAATTTAATTCAAATGGCTGATAGCTCTAAGGGATTAATTTCCCAATGTTACAATATGCTACTGTCCGAGTTCCATAAAGAGCCTCCTAGTAAGGTTGCCACCTTACTAGGAGGCTCTTTATGGAATTCGGAATTTGCAATGGGAGAGGGAGAGGGAGCCGATGACAGGTGACCAATCGGAGAAGGCATATCAGGCACTGGTAATATGCTCGCATAATGTGGCCCAGAAACACTTCTCAGCTCTACATTATTTTACGCTCTCACTATAACCCCCTGAGGCTTTATAAGGTGGGTTACAATACAGAGTCATACTGTCAGACGTAAAAGAGACCACAGGGAATTAATCCATCTACTATGGTGTTGCCCCAAATTACATCTCTATTGGAGACAGGTACTAGACACACTAAACCCTGTATTTAGTGTAAATATCCAGATGGATCCTAAATGCTTTTTCTTAAATATACTCGAGGGAGTTGTTGAAGAGGAGCACGCTAGGATAGCCATAAGAAAGGCCCTCTTTCACGCTCGTAGGCTAATCCTATTACTCTGGAAATCTCCTGATCCCCTAAGCATAAGTCTTTGGTGTCATCTGTAGGCAATGCTTTACTTTTGGAAAGCCATATTTATATATGCAGGGGCTGCCCCAGTAGATTCAAAAAACTTGTGGGAACTGTGGTTGGATATCCCTGGTCTCAGCCCACGGGAACTTGTATACCAGAGATGGCTTGTGTGCCCAAACAGGCCATAAAAGTATGACCCATGTACAAATAAGATGACCTTATGTGATATTGTCTTATTTTGTGTGGGACATTACTACCGTATTATTGGAGTTGGGTTATGTTGGTACGTATATCTGTGTACGAATGTATTGCCTTGTGTTTTCCGTGTCGAATGAGTTGTTTTTGTATTGACATGCTGGATTGTCAAACGGTTTGTCTTTTTCTAATAAACATTTTCCTGACTTAAAAAATAAATAAAAAATGTACTTTATGTATCCAGGGCTGTGGACTTGTTTCCGGAATGTCTGCGGTTATGATGGACTGCCTTGGTCTAACTAATTAAAGCTGTCTTGGTGGCCTGGCTCTTGATTACTATTAATTGGATCACTGTTTAATTAGGTTACTGTTAGCCGCTAGCTGTCCATTATATGTACTGGCAATATTACAGTTTAACCACTTCAATACAGGGCACTTTCATCCCTTTCCTGCCCAGGCCAATTTACAGCTTTCAGGGTTTCACACTTTGAAGGAAAATAGTGCTGTCATGCAACACTGTACCCAAACACAATTTTTATCATTTTTTTGAGACATATAGAGCTTTCGTCTGGTGGTATTTAATCGCCACTGGGTTTTTATTTTTTGCCAAACAAATGAAAAAAAAAAAACGAAGTTACTTACTGGTAACGTTCTTTCCCAGAGTCTTTCAGGATAACCACCTGAGAGACCTTGGCTCCTCCCCTCTGTGGGAAACACTGCGCCAGCCTTATATAAATTTCCTCCTCTCCTGCTGGCTCCTTAATTCTTTAATATACATTTGGGTGGGTACCGGGCTGTCCTGAAAGACTCCGGGAAAGAAAGTTACCAGTAAGTAACTTCGTTTTTCCCCTAATCGACTTTTAGGACAGCCACCTGAGAGGATAAACGAGCACTTACCTTTAGGGCGGGACTACAGCTTGTAAGACCTTGCGTCCGAAGGTCTGATCTTTGGCAGACCAAAGGTCCACTCTATAGTGCCTTACAAAAGTGGCAAAGCTGGACCATGTTGCTGCTTTACAAATCTGTTCCGGCATTGCTCCAGCTCTCTCTGCCTGCGACACTGCCACTGATCTTGTGAAGTGTGCCCTGATACCCTCTGGGATCTGCATGCCTCCCAACTTATAAGCCTGTCCAATGGCCTCTCTTAGCCATCTGGCTATGGTGCGTTTTGAGGTCTTGTGCCCTTTCTTGGCTCAGGAAAATAAATAAGGAATCCGTCTTCCTAAGTTCCTTGGAAGGGTTTGAACAAAACCATGGTAACACAATCTCTTGGCCTCTGTGAAATTTCGAGGCCACTTTAGACAAAAACCCCGGATCCATTTTAAAAACTATACGATCTGGGAAAATCTGACAAAAGGGGGGGTCTGATTGATAGGACCTCCATCTCACAGACCCTTTTGGCTGTAGTAATTGCTACCAAGAAGACTACTTTAAGTGTCAGCATCTTCAGGCTGCAATTTCCTTGTGGTTCAAAGGGGTCTGCTGTCATAGTTTGTAGCACTAATGACAGGTCCTACTTAGGAAAGGCTGTACTCTGTATTGGTCTCTGCCTGCTCAAGGATTTAAGGAGTCTGATTATCCATGGATTGGACGCTAGTTTTCTTTCCTGATAAACAGACAGTGCTGACACTTGACTCTTTAATGTACTAAGGCTTAGTCCTTTATCTACTCCACTCTGTAGAAACTCTAAGACTGCCACCGAGCTTTGGGTTTTGAAGGCGTTCTCTGTACACCATCTGTTAAAACACTTCCATACTCTCTGGTAGATGTTGCATGTCTCAACTTTTCAGCAGTGTATCTATTAAACGGTTTGAGAACCCATTTGCTTTCAGCAACTGCTCCTCAGATACCAGGGGGTCAGGTTCCACCTTTTCACTTGGGGACAATACACTGGGCCCTGGGAGAGTGGATCTTCCTGGATTGGTAGTAACCAGGGGCTGTACAGCGAGTTGAGCATAGAGAACCACGGTCTCCTGGGCCAGTGAGGTGCTATGAGAATCAGTGATGTGTTCTCTGTACGAAATTTCCTTATCACCGCTGGTAGGAGTACTGGTGGGGGAAAGGCATAACATTTGTTGAATGTCCACCTCTGTGCTAACACGTCTACCCCGAGTGCTCCATCTTCTCTTTTCAGGGAGAAGAACGCTCAAACTTTTCTGCTTTCTTTTAAAGGCAAATATGTTCACCTGAGGTGTTCCCCATTGTTGTGTGATCTGTTTGAATACATCCCGTTTTAATACCCAGACACCTTCTCTTACTTTCTTCCTGCTGAGGAAATCTGCCACTTTGTTTAAATCCTTTTTAGGTGTACTGCTGACAAAGAGTATGTTTTCCTCTCCCCAGTTCAAGATTTCCTCTGCTAAAGTCCACAGGGCTTCGCTTCTTGTTCCCCCCTGCTTTTCTATGTAGGCGATTACCAATGAATGGACCTGATCTGCAAATGATGGCCTCTCAACTCTCTCTGGAAGGATTGAAGTGCTAACAACACAGAAAAAAAGAAATTCTCCCCCAGGAGGAAGGGGTTTTCTATGATTTAATTCAAAATGTGTATACTTGAATTGGTTAAATGATAATAATCATAATTTTAACCAAATTTAGGCTGTTGTACCTAATTGTCACAGCAATTAAAATTATATATACTTGGTAGTCAAGAAATAACAACAAAGTATCCAGGTATGCCCAGAAAAATAAGACAAAAATGGTGCAAGTGAAAAGAAAAGGAAAGAATGGAAGAAGGATGTAGAGAGGAGCGAGACACCTGTAGGGATGGGTGGGAAGGAAAAGGGGGGATGGGGTAAAAAAAAAATGGGGAAGAGACAGGGAAGGGAAAAAGGTGTGGGAAAAAAACAAAAGGGGAAAAGAAAAGGACAAAGAAAGTAAAATATTGGAGAAAAAAGGAAAAGGAAAGTCCTTTGTCCTTTTATTTTCCCCTTTTCTTTTTCCCTTTTGTTTCTTTCCCACACTTTTTTCCCTTCCCTGTCTCTTCCCCATTTTTTCCCCCCATCCCCCCTTTTCCTTCCAACCCATCACTACAGGTCCATATGTGTCTCACTCCTCTCTACATCCTCTTTCCATTCTTTCCTTTTCTTTTCACTTGCACCATTTTTGTCTTCTTTTTCTGGGCATACCTGGATACTTATTATTTCTTGACTACCAAGTATATATAATTTTAATTGCTGTGACAATTAGGTACAACAGCCTAAATTTGGTTAAAATTATGATTATCATTTAACCAATTCAAGGACGCCACGCCCCCAGTCCCGGGCGCATGGCGCGGATCCGGTTGACGCCAGGGTGTCGGAGTCTTGGGTGTTGGATGTCATGGACAAGTGAGCGTGGTTGGCGTCATTCGCTGGGCGGTTATCGCCCAGGTTGATGCCTCCCCTCTTCTCCATGCCTACCAACGTGACGCTGTGATGTGCTTTGTGGGCCCCCTCCTCCTCCTCCCCATACTATTGGAGGAGCCCTGGGTGTTCCCCTGCACGCCAACGCCACGCCCCTGGTCTCTGGACACGTGACGTTGATCCGGCCTGCGCCGGCACTCTGGGATATACATCCGGCATTGTAGATGAGGGAGGTTGTTTGGCGCCACTCGCCGGGCGGTTATTGCTCGGGTAGACGCCTTCCCTCTCTCCCATATTTGCCGGCGTGACGTTGGTGGCAAACAGTGGTTATGGGGGTATACTTACACTCCCCATTGCACGAACGGGTACTCTCTGGATGGACCGGCGCTCTCTGGGTAGCAGACCTGGTCATTACACACACTTGCAATGCACATACAAGGTAATCCTCATTCACATTATTTCATGATTTCTTCCTTTCTTATTTGCATTATTAATTTCTTTTCTTTACCTTTGCACTCTTTTTTCCCCTACGCTTAGGCACTTTTACATTCATTGTTTTTTCTTTTTTAGTGTAGTGTTTTTCATGTCCTTTTTCACATATCACTTTTCATTCACCCCAGTCACCTACACTTATATAGATTGGAATCTTTGCCTCACCAGTCTAATTTATCACCCGCCTCACACAGTTTTCACATATTTTTTACACACATTTTCACATTTATTCACAGACAATCTCATCAGCTATGCACACATTTGGATTTTGGAATTTGGTCGGGTTCACCTCCCCAGTCACGCCGCATCCTTCAGGGTTTCCCGCCGTCCATCCATTGTTTTTCCGCCTCTGCTCCCGGGGGAGACAATTTGTCCGCATCTCTGCCTAGGCATCCACTGCCGCACCCCACACCCATGCAGAACCTGTAAGTATGGGCGAATATGTATTATTTCCCCGTCTCCCTCTTTTGGTACGATCTACACTATTATTGCTCATCTTTCAATTTTACAGACATCCCTATAGCGTCTGCTCCTGAAGAGTGACCAAAATAGTCACGAAACGCGTCGAGCTATAGACGCAACAATTATGGATACACATCCAGTTGTTTGAACTAATTATGCTGCTACATTATGTTTACAGTCAGTGACCATTTTTACCCTCACATATGGAATGTCTTACATGAATTGTATTTATGTTTATATATATTATGATCTATTATGTAATTTACTCTAGAAGGGTTTCAGGTTGCTATGTCTATTTGTGCCATTGACATTTTTTATGTATGTTGTAATTATGGAATAAATTTTATAGTACAATATTCCAAGTGTCTTCTTGCTCTCCAGCTGCATGCTTCACACAAAGTCCCAAACTCTTTCTTTTTTTCTTTGCTGCGCAAAAACCGGGATGGAGGCACCCCTGATTTTCAGAGGCCTCATATAAAGTCCCACTTCTCCCCATAACAAATCATAATTATATTCCCTTAAAAGCACTCAGTGCCATTGCTTGATGTCCAGGTCGCAGGTGCCGTTAGCCCACACGCCCCTTACCAACTACAGGGCATTCCACAAGTGTAATCCACCGTAAGTTGCGCAGCTGTGCTCAGCCTTTTCCCTTGGGTACTGACAGGCTGGGGGGATTCGGATCGGGGGGCGGTTGGTGGAGGTCTATTGAAAGTTTCAGATTCAGGAGAAATGGCTATACACACGTGATTGGTAGCTATGCCTTAAATTGTTTTTTGCATCTTTATATCCATGGCACATAATTTTGATACAATTGTTTGATACAATTGACACAACTTTTATGCATGTAAACTTTTTCTACAGCGCATACATATCCTCTGAAGAAGACCTGATGAGGTCGAAACGCGTCAGTCTATCCAAGCGCTTGATTATTTGTACAATTGTGTGTAGTTTTATACGTGCTCTTGCGCTTTTACAATTTCTTCCGTACCACAGCTCATGTTTTTTACTCTGTCGTATATTTCAATAAAAATTACTCCTTTTAATTGAGTGTCACCCTTATACATTACTTGCTGCCTAGAAAACCCCTTCCTCCTGGGGGAGAATTTTCTTTTTTCTGAACTATTTGGGGTGTGCAGCTACTTCCTCTTCTCAGGTGTTTTCCTTTCTTCGAAGTGCTAACAATACTGCCTTCAATTCCTTTCAATTGGATGATCTCATCCTCTCTATCTTCTCCCAAGTTCCTTGTGTTATCTGGGAGCCTAAATGTGCTCCCCACCCTACGCTGCTTGCGTCTGTGGTTAGAATTCAGGTAATGGTTAGGGTCCACAGCCGTCCTTTGTTTACATTTTCTGATCGCCTCCACCACCACAGGGTTCTTTTTACCCTTGCTGGTGTTAGAACCTGTGTGTCTAAAGACTCCTGTTTGTGATCCCATATTTTTAATAGGAACATCTGTAGTGGTCGGAAATGTAAATATGCCCATTGTACTGATGGGATTGCAGAAGTTCGTAGTCCCAGCGTTGACATTATCTGTCTTACTGAACATGGTAGAGTGGCCTGTAATGCTTTTATCTCTTTTTGAATCTTTTCTATCTTCTCCTTGGGTAGGGAAACTCTTTGTTGAGCTGAGTCTATTATATACCCCAAGTACATTATCTGTTGAGTGAGTTTTGGGTTGGACTTTTCTATATTTATCAACCAACCTAGTTTTTCTAAGAATGCCTGTGTGTATTTCAGGTTCTCTAGTAATCCTCCTGGGAGATTCTGCAAAGAGGAGGAGGTCGTCTAAATAGGCAATGATGGATATGCCTTTGACTCGCAATGGTGTCAGGGCTTCCGCCAACATTTTTGTAAAAATTTGGAGTGAAGTGGAAAGGCCAAAGGGTAGAGCTCGGGATTGAAGGTGCATGGTTTCCTTTTTTGTTTCTATTGCTAACCTTAGAAATTTCTGACAACTCTGATCTATCGGGATGTGTAGGTATGCATCTTTTAGATCCAGGGAAGCCATATAACAGTTTGGAGGTAATAGAGCCTTCACTGAATATATGGAATCCATTCTGAATCTTTTGTAAGTTATGGATAGATTTAAGGGTTTGAGGTTGAGGATTGGTCTGACCTTTCCTGAGGGTTTTTGTACTCCGAATATGTGGGAGTAAAAGCCCTGACCTCTTTCCTACTTTGGTACCTTGGTAATCGCGCTTTGTTTTCTGAACTCTTTAATGGCTTTCATTAACCCTCTGGCCTTTTCTCTGGTTTTCAGAAGTTTGGTAGTGCAAAACCTGTTTGGGGGGGATCTCAAGAACCCTAGATGATACCCATCGTTCTCAAAATGAACCGATTGGAGGATATATTTTTCCATTGTGAGGGGAAGGCCCCCAGTTTTCCCTCCACTGTGACTAGCTTGTCATTGTTTTTTTGCGGGTTTGCTCAGGATGACGAAAAATCGCCCCTCCTTTGCCCTTCCCTCTCTGAACCTAAGGTCTTTTCTAGTTTTCCGCCTTGGGTGCTCTAAAGCGGGATCTTGTGTCCCCTCTTTGCCTTTTTTTATTCTGCTGTGGCTGACTCCAGGTTGTTTTGCACTTCAGCGGAAATGCCTTCTTTTTATCCGCTGTGCGATCTATCACTTTCTCCAACCCTGGCTCGGACAGCAAGTCCCCTGTAAATGGGATCCCGCAAAGTTTGGCTTTAGACGCGCAGTCCTCCTGCCATGTCTTTAGCCACAGGGCGCTTCTTGTAGATTTGGCTAATGCGGAGGATCTGGCTGCCATCCGTACCAACTCTGCTGATGGGTCTGCGATATATGCGACGCCTCGCAGGAGGGTGGGAAAGGAAGATAGAATCTGCTCTTTTGCAGTTCCTTCCTCAATGTGTGCCTGAATTTGAGTTAGCCAAAACTCTACAATTCTGGCCACTACCGTGACTGGCATAGCTGGCTTTAAAATTCCCACTGTGGAGTTCCATGACTTTAATAGAGAGTCCATCCTTTTATCCATTGCTTCAGAAAAGACCCCCATGTCCTTGAATGCCAAATCCGTGTGCCTCGAGACTTGTGAGAAAGCTGCATCTAGCTTTGGGGTTTTGTTCCATACTGATGCTGGATCATCTGTAAATGGAAACCGTCTCTTTAAGGCTTTAGAAAAAAATGTTTTTCTGTCTGGTTCCTGCCATTCTTTAATTGCCTCTATTAAAACCTCATGAACTGGAAAATTCTTCTTTTCCTGTTTCCCTAGGCCCTCATACATCTGATCATGTAGAGATAGAGGTTTCTTTTCTGTTTGCATACCTAGCATGGTATAAATGGCCCCCAAGTGATTGTCGACCTCTTCCAATGAGAGTTTGTATCACGGTGGCTTTCTTGAATCCCCTTCCAGAGCTTCACCCTCCGATTTCTGGGAGCCGGACGCTGCACTGTCAGGCTCCTTTTCCGCCTCTTCTCTGGAGGCTACTGGAGGGCCTGCACTAGTGAAGGGTAGTGCTTGTGTCTTTGGTAACGCTGCCTGTGTTTGGGGGAGGAGCAGTCTGAAGCTGCGGGATCTGAAACTGTTCAAAGAAGGTTTTAAAGGATTCAAAAGTACTGGATAGTTCTTTAACAGATGCTGCTAGCTCACTGCCCTGCTCTGTGGAATGTTTCTGTACTAATTTACTAATACATTCTTTACATAGTGCTTGCCCCCAGGAGTCCCTATGTGTAGTTTTACAACAAGGGCACCTCCTCTTTGAGCTGTGAGGGGCCTGGTTTTGTCTGTTTTCTGAAAAGATACAAGAGGAAAAACCCCACAGACATTAATATTTCAGTATCCCTTACCCATGCATAACTGCAGGTGCGCAGCGTCTTCATGTGGGCTTGCCTCCCCAGGAGCCCCATGAACCACCCTCTGACACCGGAAAGGCCTTTACCTACCCCCCTTTTTCCCTGTACTCCCTTAAGAGGGGGGAGGGCGGTGGTGGGTTCAGGCCAGGGGAGTTACACCCTAGGTTCCCCTTACCTTTACATGGCTGGAGCTGGTCTCAGCTGGAGCAGTCTGGTCCCTTCCTTCTGCGTCTGACATGGTGTCGCCACCAGAGCCTATGCTGTCTCTACAGTGTGTGTGGCTCCTCTCCAGCCCATGCCTGGCTCCTTTTCAGGTTTCGCAGCTGGAACCAGAAGCCGTGATAAACCCGGAAGTGCCAGCCTCTTCTGCCGGACGTGACGTCACCCGCCACTGGCTCTGTGCGGTCCCAATAGCCAGCGTGGTTTTGCACTGTCAGTGCTACCACACGCTGCTGAGGGTTTGAGACAGCCTGGGCATGCACTTCCTTCTCAACGCACTTGGTGCTGAAAAGGAGTCTTTCCCCCCCCCCCGACCGCCACCTGCTCTCAAGGGTGCGGGGGTGACAATCTTCACCAAATTAGTTGAATACTTTCCCTGGCTTGTCCCAGGAGCCTCTGCTCCCTTTCAGGATATGCTGCCTGAGCCTCCCTGCCTCTCCTGGCTTGGTTCCCAGTGGTGTCTCCCCTCTGGAGGAAACCCAAATAACTGAGGAGCCAGCAGGGGATGAGGAAATTTATACAAGGCTGGCATGGTGTTTCTTACAGAGGGGAGGAGCCAACGTCTCAGGTGGCTGTCCTGAAACACGATTAGGGGAAAAAGACGAAAAATTTTGAAGAAAAAAAAAGTTTGTTATAAAATTTTGTGAATAAGTAATTTTTCTCCTTCACTGATGTGTGCTGATGAGGCTACACTGATGGGCACTGATAGACTGCACTGATGAGAAGGCAATAATATGCAGCACTGGTGGGCACTGATAGGTGGCACTGATAAGGCAGCACTGACAGGCATCACTGATCACTGTGATGAAAGCTGCTCATCGGCTCTCCTCTTATGCGCTGTCAGTGTCAGGAGAGGAATGCCGATAACCGGCACTTCCCATTTACCATGATCAGTAATGCAGTGTATCCGAGGGACACACCACACCACGGATCGCCACGCTGTGCGTGCGAGCTGCCAGTTCTGAAGGACATTATATGAAAATTGACGGCCTATAGCAAATTGATGACCGGGCGGGAAAGGGTTAAATTTTGCTTTGTTTAGAATAACGAGATCAAGCTCCTATCTGATTTTGTGTGGTATCAATTCTGTGTGAATGTACAACAAAGGTTGTTCCTGTTTGCACCTATCTAGTGTCATCTAGTTTTTGAATGCAATTCTCAGCTGTAATATCTTGTTCCTATGTTCCAGTGGCGAGGAAGCAACTCCGCATCCAGGTAGGGTGCCAAGCAGTCTGTCACACAATGGATTTATAAATTTCCGCCCTGTGACTGCTCCAGTAGTGCCATTACTCAATTTCAGGGTACAAATCCCTACTAAAACTGTGCCAGCCATTGTATCCCTTTCTATCCGTTCAAGGAGCTGAGTCTCTATCTCCTCATTAACACAGGGTGGTCTATAACAAACTCCAAAAATTTACTTTGAAGTAAAAACATATGCAGCTCCACCCATAATGCACCAGCACCATCACACTCTCCATCAACAAGGGCCTCTTTCACAATTGCTTTGAGATGCATTTTGAGAACACAGACAGATACTGCCACCTTTTTGTTTAACCCCGTCTTTCTGAAAGACAGCATAGCCAGGAATAATAATAGCCCAGTCATGTGAAGAATGAAGCCAAGATTCAACAAAACCAATTAAATCAATGTATCCTTCCACACCCAGTCATAGTTTAAATACTCTTCCAGCCTTCCCTTAAGCCTCTCCTGCAACACAGCAGACCGCCTTCCTGTTAGGTGTAAGCCATCATCATCTATATAAAACATCAGCCCTGTGCTCTAGAAACCCAAATCCTTCCCTATTACACCAGGTCTTTGGCCATGCATTCAGTTTTCCAGTGCTCAGTAGAAAACTGTGTCTGAAAAAATACAGTAAAAATTCCTCTGCAGGATCCTCTTTTGCATCCTCCTCAACCTCCGACATTAGTCTCGTTCTGTGTTCTTCAATAACAATTTTCCCTCCCAGTCTAAATCATGGAGAGCAGCTCTCAGCTTTGGAAAATTAGCTCTATTAAAATTAAGTGCGCTTATCTTTCTATTATGTGTTTGTTGTTTACAGCTTGCATTAAATGAAACAATGTTATGGTAACTGCTACCCAGATATTCTTTTATATGAACATTAATAATAAGCTCTGCATGGTTTGAGATTATCAGGTCCAGCAAAGCATCATTTCTAGTTTCTAGGCTTCTATAAACTGTACTATAAAATTATCTTGTAATATATTTATAAATTTCCATTCTTTTATTGTTCCAGCAGTGTCATTACTCCAGTCAATGTCAGGGTAGTTAAAGGATAAGTTCACCTTTGAGAACATGTAAGGCTTCATGTACACACAGCCTACGTTGACCACAGTTTCCGGCAGTCAAAACATTCCTATCCTGATTGTGGTTCTTCCATGTGCAGGAGAGGGAGGTTGAGAGAGGTTGAAGCTCCTAAAGTAAAAGCCTTTGTGTACATGGATGTCAAAAGCTCCTAAACTCGAGTTTAGGAGCTGTAGTGTACATGAAGCCTAACATGTTCCCACTGCTGCATCCACTTAAACGCTGCCCTCCCTCCCTGTGACAGCAGTACAGAAAGAAGTCCCCTGTACTAGTGGTCACTTTTTGAAAACAGCCCGGCTGTGCGGGGCTTCGCCCACGTGGCCACGTCATTCATTCACAGAGTTCTGTGACTGAATGAACTACAAGTCCTGACAATCCTTTGTGCCTGTCGGGTTGTAGTTCTCAATGAACTACCACGGCACTGTAGAGCGCTGCGATAGTTCATTGAGTCATCCTGTCAATGTGAAACTGCCTGGCTTTGTATGATGTATGAGCAGACAGTTCACACTGACAGTCTGCAGGAGACCTGCGTGGCATCAGCAATCTGCTTATCGCTAGTGCAATGCTTTTCAGGCTCCCAAAAAAAAAGAAAAAAAAAGTAAATGCCAATTCCTTTACCTGCCAAAAAATGTGCATTTTTTATTTACTTTTTAAAAGTGAACTTATAAGTTAACGTTCCCCATTGTTACCACTGTCCCATCCCTTGCAACCTTTAACCACTTCAGCCCCGGAAGGATTTACCCCCTTCCTGACCAGAGCACTTTTTACAATTTGGCACTGCGTCGATTTAACTGCTAATTGCGTGGTCATGCAATGCTGTACCCAAACGAAATTTGCGTCCTTTTCTTCCCACAAATAGAGCTTTCTTTTGATGGTATTTGATCACCTCTGCCGTTTTCATTTTTTGCGCTATACACGGAAAAAGACCGAAAATTTTGAAAAAAAATGATATTTTCTACTTTTTGTTCTAAAAAAAATCCAATAAACTCAATTTTAGTCATACATTTAGGCCAAAATGTATTCGGCCACAAGTCTTTGGTAAAAAAAAATGTCAATAAGTGTATATTTATTGGTTTGCGCAAAAGTTATAGCGCCTACAAACTAGGGTACATTTTCTGGAATTTTTCACAGCCTTTAATTTGTGACTGCCTATGTCGTTTCTTGAGGTGCTAAAATGGCAGGGCAGTACAAAACCCCCACAAATGACCCCATTTTGGAAAGTAGACACCAAGGAAATTGCTGAGAGGCATGTTGAGCCCATTGAATATTCATTTTTTTTTTGTCCCAAGTGATTGAATAATGACAAAAAAAAAAAATTACAAAAAGTTGTCACTAAATGATATATTGCTCACACAGGCCATGGGCATATGTGGAATTGCACCCCAAAATACATTTAGCTGCTTCTCCTGAGCATGGGCATACCACATGTGTGGGACTTTTTGGGAGCCTAGCCGCGTACGGGGCCCCGAAAACCAATCACTGCCTTCAGGATTTCTAAGGGCGTACATTTTTGATTTTACTCCTCACTACCTATCACAGTTTTGAAGGCCATAAAATGCCCAGATGGCATAAAACCCCCCCAAATGACCCCATTTTGGAAAGTAGACACCCCAAGCTATTTGCTTTGAGGCATGTTGAGTCCATGGAATGTTTTATATTTTGACACAAGTTGCGGGAAAGTGACACATTTTTTTTTTTTTGCACAAAGTTGTCACTAAATGATATATTGCTCACACAGGCCATGGGCATATGTGGAATTGCACCCCAAAATACATTTAGCTACTTCTCCTGAGTACGGGGATACCACATGTGTGGGACTTTTTGGGAGCCTAGCTGCGTACGGGGCCCCGAAAACCAATCACCGCCTTCAGGATTTCTAAGGGTGTAAATTTTTGATTTCACTCTTCACTGCCTATCACAGTTTCGGAGGCCATGGAATGCCCAGGTGGCACAAACCCCCCCCCCCCCCAAATGACCCCATTTTGGAAAGTAGACACCCCAAGCTATTTGCTGAGAGGCATGGTGAGTATTTTGCAGCTCTCATTTGTTTTTGAAAATAAAGACAAGAAAAATTTTTTTTCTTTTTTCAATTTTCAAAACTTTGTGACAAAAAGTGAGGTCTGCAAAATACTCACTATACCTCTCAGCAAATAGCTTGGGATGTCTACTTTCCAAAATGGGGTCATTTAGGGGGGGTTTTGCCACCTGGGCATTCCATGGCCTCCGAAACTGTGATAGGCAGTGAAGAAAAAGTGCAAAAAAAAAAAAAATTGTCTCTTTCCCGCAACTTGTGTCACAATATAAAATATTCCATGGACTCGACATGACTCTCAGCAAATAGCTTGGGGTGTCTACTTTCCAAAATTGGGTCATTTGGGGGGGTTTTGAACTGTCCTGGCATTTTATGCACAACATTTAGAAGCTTATGTCACACATCACCCACTCTTCTAACCACTTGAAGACAAAGCCCTTTCTGACACTTTTTGATTACATGAAAAAATTATTTTTTTTGCAAGAAAATTACTTTGAACCCCCACACATTATATATTTTTTTTAAAGAAAATGCCCTACAGATTAAAATGGTGGGTGTTTCATTTTTTTTTTTTCACACAGCATTTGCGCAGCGATTTTTCAAACGCATTTTTTGGGGAAAAAACACACTTTTTTAAAATTTTAATGCACTAAAACACACTATATTGCCCAAATGTTTGATGAAATAAAAAAAAATGATCTTAGGCCAAGTACATGGATACCAAACATGACATGCTTTAAAATTGCGCACAAACGTGCAGTGGCGACAAACTAAATACATTTTTAAAAGCCTTTAAAAGCCTTTACAGGTTACCACTTTAGATTTACAGAGGAGGTCTACTGCTAAAATTACTGCCCTCGATCTGACCTTCGTGGTGATACCTCACATGCATGGTGCAATTGCTGTTTACATTTGACGCCAGACCAACGCTTGCATTCGCCTTAGCGCGAGAGCAGGGGGGACAGGGGTGCTTTTTTTTTTTTTTTTTTTCTTTATTATTTTTTTGCTTTTTTATCTTATTTTTAAACTGTTCCTTTCATATTTTTTTTTTTTTTAAATCATTTTTATTGTTATCTCAGGGAATGTAAATATCCCCTATCATAGCAATAGGTAGTGACAGGTACTCTTTTTTGAAAAAGTTGGGGTCTCTTAGACCCTAGATTTCTCCTCTGCCCTCAAAGCATCTGACCACACCAAGATCGTTGTGATAAAATGCTTTCCCAATGGTGCTGTTTACATCCGGCGAAATCTAATGCCGCGTACACACGGTCGGACTTTCCGGCATACTTGGTCCGGCGGACCAGAGTGTGCCGGACAATCCGCCCGTGTGTGGGCGCCGGCGGATTTTTCCGGCGGACTTTTTCCCAAAAGCCCGCCGGACCTAGATTTGAAAAAAGTTCTAAATCTTTCCGCCGGACTCAGTTTCGGGCGGAAAGTCCGCTCGTGTGTTTGCTAGTCCGACGGAAAGCCCGCTCGTGTGTATGCTGGTCCGACGGACCAGATACAACACGAGGGCAGGGTATTGCATTTCGCGCTCGCTGCAATAGGAAAAACAAATTTTCCTATTGCGGCGAGCGCGGTGCATACCAGGCCCTTAGGTCTGGTATGGATTATAAAGGGGAACCCCCTACGCCGAAAAAACGGCGTGGGGTCCCCCCTAAAATCCATACCAGACCCCGATCCGAGCACGCAGCCTGGCCGGTCAGGAAAGGGGGTGGGGACGAGCGAGCGCCCCCCCCCCCTCCTGAACCGTACCAGGTCGCATGCCCTCAACATGGGGGGTGGGTGCTTTGGGGGAGGGGGCGCCCTGCGGGCCCCCCCCCACCCCAAAGCACCTTGCCCCCATGTTGATGAGGACAAGGGCCTCTTCCCGACAACCCTGGCCGTTGGTTGTCGGGGTCTGCGGGCGGGGGCTTATCGGAATCTGGGAGCCCCCTTTAATAAGGGGGCCCCCAGATCACGGCCCCCCACCCTATGTAAATGAGTATGGGGTACATGGTACCCCTACCCATTCACCTAGGAAAAAAGTGTAAGTAATAAAACACACTACACAGGTTTTTAAAATATTTTATTAAACAGCTCCGGGGGGGATCTTCCTCCGGCTTCAGGGGTCTTCTTCCGGCTTCGGGGGTCCCTCCGCTTCATCTTCTCCCGGCGTCCGGTTGGTTCTTCTCCGCTCTCTTCTCCGTTTTAGGGGGCGTGGTCAACATCACCCAGTGACCACGCCCCCTAAACGTCACAGTCCCAGCATGCCCAGGGACTGTGACATCAAAAGGGGGCGGGGTCTCCGCCTATATAAGTCACAACGCAGCCCTCGGAGAGCAGTCCAGCCGGAGAGAGCGTCGTGTCAACATCTGGGGAAGAGAAGAGAAGACAAGAAGCCCAGAAGCCCAGAAGTCCGGACCTCTGCTGGCAAGAGAGCTACCTGAAGGCAGCAGAGGAGCCGGCCGAAGAACTGGAACACCGGGAGAAGAGAGCGGAGAAGAACCAACCGGACGCCGGGAGAAGATGAAGCGGAGGGACCCCCGAAGCCGGAAGAAGACCCCCGAAGCCGGAGGAAGATCCCCCCCGGAGCTGTTTAATAAAATATTTTAAAAACCTGTGTAGTGTGTTTTATTACTTACACTTTTTTCCTACGTGAATGGGTAGGGGTACCATGTACCCCATACTCATTTACATAGGGTGGGGGGCCGGGATCTGGGGGCCCCCTTATTAAAGGGGGCTCCCAGATTCCGATAAGCCCCCGCCCGCAGACCCCGACAACCAACGGCCAGGGTTGTCGGGAAGAGGCCCTTGTCCTCATCAACATGGGGACAAGGTGCTTTGGGGGGGGGCGCTGGGCGCCCCCCTCCCCCAAAGCACCCACCCCCATGTTGAGGGCATGCGGCCTGGTACGGTTCAGGAGGGGGGGGGGCACTCGCTCGTCCCCACCCCCTTTCCTGACCAGCCAGGCTGCGTGCTCGGATCGGGGTCTGGTATGGATTTTAGGGGGGACCCCACGCCGTTTTTTCGGCGTAGGGGCTTCCCTTTATAATCCATACCAGACCTAAGGGCCTGGTATGCCCCGCAACGGGGCTCGCAAGGTGTCAATCTCGCCAATAAAAGCGGCAAGATTGACATCCTTTGCTAGTCCCGTCGCACCTGAGTCACGTTCAAAATTAACGGACTTGTCCGTGTGTGGGCAAGTCCGTTCATTCTGAAAGTCCGCCGGAACTCCGGCGAAAGTCCGTCGGAAAGACGGGCGGACTTAGCCCGCCGGAAAGTCCCGGCGTGTGTGGGCAAGTCCGTCCGTTTTAAAGTCCGGCGCACCTGGCGGACAAAGTCCGTCGGAAAGTGTGCCGGACCAAGTAGGATAGAAAGTCCGACCGTGTGTACGCGGCATTAGTCATAAAATGCTCGTAGCTTCCGGTTTCTTAGGCCATAGAGATGTTTGGAGCCACTCTGGTCTCTGATCAGCTCTATGGTCAGCTGGCTGAATCACCGGCTGCATTCTCAGGTTCCCTGTTGAGACAGGCGAGCCAGAGAAAAACACGGAAGACAGTGTGGGAGGGGCATTCCCTCCCACTGCTTGTAAAAGCAGTCTAGAGGCTAATTAGCCGCTAGGATTGCTTTTACATGAAAGCCGACCGCTGGCTGAAAAGAATGATACCAAGATGATACCTAAAACCTGCAGGCATCATTCTGGTATAACCAATTAAAGTCGTGAATTGTGTACCTGAAGACAAAAAAATGGTTAACAATAAAGCACAGTAAACGATAAAGTATAAAAAATTGCATACCTGAAAAGCAAACATGATAAAACATAACAATAAAACATTGCAGAATAGAATACAGTAAAAAAGAGCAGAACAATAGAGAGAGAATAGAGAGAGAGAGAGAACAATAAAACGACAACTATTTTTTTTTTATTTTATATTTTTGTATGTGTTTTGTTACACTTTTTTTTGTAACTGTAACTTTTATAACTGTAACCGGTTCCAGGTTCGGGTCTCTCAAAATGTGATGGCATCTTGGGAGACCCTGTGAAAGTGCGCCTAGTCTGTGCAATGCTGTACCCTATGCTAATACTCAACTAGTGAATGGTAGCGTTCAAAACATTCACCAATGCAAAGACCAGGATTGTCAGGACAGGAGGGACAATAATAGTGGGTGTCACGCCTATATCCGCGCTTGCTGCAGACACAACATCTTTTGGGGGGGGTTCATTGGGTAGGGGTACTCGGGAGGACATAAAAAAATGCCTCTCATGCAGCCGACTGACTTTGGTTGGGGATGTGAATGGGGGAAGTACGGGCGCTGCAGAAGCGGTGGGTTCCCAATTAGGATTGGCAAATGCAGCAGGAAGGGCACTATGGGCACGACGGGCCTGTGTTTGTCTTTTTGGTGGCAGCGGGACACTACTTGTGCTTGCCACCTCACCAGCTTGAACTGCACTTATGGGACTCGCCACGTCACCAAGTGTTACTGCAGTGCTGGTTTGACCACGACCGGGGTGTACTAGCCCGCTGGTGCTTGCCAGTTCACCAAAACGCTACCAAAAAAACTGTTAGCGATCGCAGGGATCAGGCCTGACTCTGCAAATGCTGCAGTTATGCATTTAGTGTTTTGTAAGTGACAGTGATCGATCGATACTGCACTTGGGTGGGCTGGGCTGGGCCGGGCGGAGGGGCAAAACGCAGATGCTAGCAGGTATCTGGGCTGATTCCGCTAACACTGCGTTTTTGGGAACCCTAAACTGCTGGGGACGCCAGTATAGATCTGATCGGATCAGATATTGATCCGATCAGATACTATACCACTAAGGGAGGCGTATGCTGCGTGCGTGGGTGTTAGCGGTACTGGCGCTAATCTGACGCTGCCTGGGGCTGGTGCTTGCCAGTTCACCAAAAACGCTACCAAGAAAACTGTTAGCGATTGAAGGGATCAGGCCTGACTCTGCGAACGCTGCAGTTATGCGTTTAGTGTTTTGTAAGTGACAGTGATCGATCGATACTGCACTTGGGTGGGCTGGGCGGAGGGGAAAAATGCAGGTCCTAGCAGGTATCTGGGCTGATCCTGCTAACACTGCGTTTTTGGGAACTCTAAACTGCTGGGGACGCTAGTATAGATCTGATCGGATCAGATATTGATCCGTTCAGATACTATACCACTAAGGGAGGCGTATGCTGCGTGCGTGGGTGTTAGCGATACTGGCGCCAATCTGCCGCTGCCTGGGGCGACGCACATCACCGCCGGGCGATCAGGGGGCTAAAACTTTATTCGGTAATAAACGGCGGGTGCCCCGACACTATAAAAGATAAACGAACTAACCAGCGTCAACCGTAACGGTTATACGGTAATCAGTGGTGAAAGGGTTAACTAGGGGGCAATCAAGGGGTTGAAATATTTATTAGATAGTATATGGGGGTCCCTGTCGCTATAAAACGCTGACGGCGAACCTAAATATTTACCTCCCTAACTAGCGTCACCAGTGACACAAATACAGCGATCAGAAAAATGATCGCTTAGCGACACTGGTGACAGGGGGTGATCAAGGGGTTAAAACTTTATTAGGGGGGGTTAGGGGGGTATCCTAGACCTACAGGGGGTTATTACTCACTGCCCTACCACTTCTAACTGTCACAAACTGACACCATGCAGTAATCAGAAAAAAAAATACTGCTTGGTGTCAGTGTGACAGGGAGGGGGGAGGGGTGATTGGGGGGTGATCGGAGGCGGGGGGGGGGGGGGGGGGGGGGTCGGGGGTGTAAAGTGTGCCTGGCATGTTCTACTGTGTGTGTGTGTGTTGTGCACTCACATGTCTTCTCTCCTCGGCACCGGAACGGAAACTGCCGAGCCGAGGAGAGAGGACATCACATCCTCTGCCTGTGTGTACTACACACAGGCAGGGGAGGATTCCCATTGGCTGGGAGCGATCGCGAGGGGGGGGCCACGATCAGATGGCCTCCCCCTCGCCTCTCAACGCTCCCAGACAAATGCCGACCGCCGCTGGCACCGGGGGGGTCCGATCGGACCCCCCGCCCGCGGGAGGCAGATCACGTACGGGTACGTGATTCTGCCTGCCCATGCCATTCTGCCGCAGTATATCTGCGTTAGGCGGTCGGCAAGTGGTTAATATCTGTGCAAGAAGCGGCGTCTCCAACTCCTACATTAAACACAGGGTGGCCTATAACAAACTCCAATAATTAACACTGACCTACGCACACCCAAATGCAGCTCCACACATAATGCTTAGAAGAAATATATATAGAACGACAATTTCATGCATTTTAGTGCCACATCCAGTATTTGAAGCTAAAGAACAAAAACCCTTAGTGGTGGACTTTTAAGGCACACGAAGAGTAAAAAAATTATTTAATTACAAAGATAGTTTATTAAATATATTATATAAAAAAGTTTAAACATGTAACATAAGGAATGTGTTTATAACATTTTCCCTAGCGTACATACAATAGTATACAGTACTCTTGTACCCAACATGTTTCGAAGTACACGTATCGCCTTCCTCAGGGGTATTAGCAAGAGAGATTTCTATTCTAAAATAAAATATATTGAAGAGAAGAGGATAAGCATATATGACATCACATATATACAATATTCCACAAACAATTTTCACAGAGTGCACTTACGTATTTGTGATGAGTTACTTAATTAACATTCCATGGCATTATAATTAAAAACAACAAGGATTTAAGGACAGGTGTGCCAGGCAGATTCTCGGCTCCACATTCACTTTGAGATCACTTTTCCCATATAGACAGATGACCGTAATTTTTTTGCTTTACTGGCTATGTCTTTCCGAAAGAAAGCATAGCCAGGAATATTAAAAGCCCACCTGTGTGAGAAATGCAGCCAAAGTTTAGCATTACCAATTAAATCAGTTCTCTTCACGCATCAAACCATCAAACTCTATTTTGATGGCAGCACTCTGGCATTGGTTAACCCTTTCATTTATTGTTGCATATTGCACTTGTTTTGCACATTTTTTTTGTAGTACAGATAGTACCATAGTACCATTATTGCCAATGGTTGTTTGCAACATGGCAATCTCCTTATCACCTGCCATAGCCCTCCCCAATTTCACCACCTATCGGACCCCTGTCTGACTGTTTGTTAAAAATTTTTGTAAATAAGTACGTTGTCTTCTTCAATGACGGGCACTGATATGGCTGCACTGACAGGCACTGATATGGCTGCACTGACAGGCACTGATATGGCTGCACTGACAGGCACTGATATGGCTGCACTGACAGGCACTGATATGGCTGCACTGACAGGCACTGATATGGCTGCACTGACAGGCACTGATATGGCTGCACTGACAGGCACTGATATGGCTGCACTGACAGGCACTGATATGGCTGCACTGACAGGCACTGATATGGCTGCACTGACAGGCACTGATATGGCCGCACTGACAGGCACTGATATGGCCGCACTGACGGGCACTGATATGGCTGCACTGATGGGCACCGATGAGGTGGCACTGATAGGCGGCACTGATGGGCACTCATAGGTGGCACTGAAAGGTGGCACGGATGGTCACTGATGACACTAATGGGTGGCATTGCTGGGCATCACTGATATATAATGGTGCCAGTTAGTGGGCACTGATTGGCACAGATCTGGCATAATTTGCACATGCGGATGGCCATGGGGTACATACCTGGTCATCCACACGTTGCCCCCTTCCCTGGTGGTCCTGGCGGCTTCCCTGGTGGTCTAGTGTCGGCATGCGAGGGGGGGCTGCGCTGATTGGAGAGCCGCCGATCAGCTCTCCTCTACTCCGATCAATGGCTTTTCCTATTGACATTGTGATCAGCTGTGATTGGACATGGCTGATCACGAGGTAAAGAGCCTCCACCGGAGGTATCCAGGTATACAGGTATACAGGTATCCAGAGATCAGCATAGTCAGAAGCAGCAAACGGAATTAGGAACCAAAAGTGAAGTCAGCCAGCCAAAAGTCTTTGACAGGAAAACACAGCAGAGAGTAACCGGATATATTGATCAAGGCGAAGGGACAGGAAATCTGATTCAAATAGTTTGTTTAGCCAGCAGGGCTGGCTGACGAGCAGGATATGATCACCAGGTGAGTCACTGTGGAATGAGTGCTGGCAATTAACCGACAGCTGAGCAGCCTGAGCTCTGCGAAGGGAAGGCTGAGCCCAGCCCTGACAGTACCCTCTCAATGACCCCTCCCCCTCGGAGGGCCATCAGGTTTGAGGGGAAAACATCTATGGAAAGCACGGAGGACAGGGGCATGTACGGCCGATGATGAGACCCAAGAGCGATCCTCCGTACCGTATCCTTTTCAATGAACCAGGTACTATATGCGCCCATGGAACCTACGGGAGTCAATGATGGATTGTACTTGATACTCCTCATAGTTCTCAACCTGTACTGGGTGAGGAAGTGGCACTGAGGTGGTGAAGCGGTTGCACACCAAACGTTTTTTTTTCCCCAAACAAGCTTTATTTAGAGAAAATGAATCAATACAAAGGTCTGTTTAGTTACAATAACAGTAATACAGTCATGTAAAAAAAAACTTTTCAAAGGGTACAAACAGGCAGTTTATAACTTTGAGAGGGAATGTCAAAAATAGTTGAACATGCTGGGTGATTACATACCAAAGTTACATTGAGATTTCGAATGTTCTCTCATTCACACCAAAGGTTTTAATAAGGAGAGATGGAATACATTAGAGATACGCATATTACAAGGAAGTTCTCAGGGCTCTGAATGGACGTGAGGATGTAATGTCAGTCACGGAGGGAGGGGTCTGAGCTTGTCGGCTGGTGCACGAGGGAGCGCCGGCCGCGGATGACACCAACGGCCGTGCCAGAACCCGCACACTCGGACGCTGCACGCTCGCATGACAGTAGGTGAAACTGCTGAGCTGTGCAGAACGGCGGCGTGCGGGGATTGTGATCAGCATATCCCCCCACCCCCAACCCGGTCCCCCCACCATCCTTTTCTCGACATATGTAGCTTTCTCTGGACCCATGAAGAATAGCCGGCAGATCTCCATGGCACGGAAGTGAGAGGTTCCGCAACGAAGGCAGGCTGAAGCCCCGGAGGGTGCTGGTAAGCTTGGAATCAAAAGGAGGCGTGGACCAACAACGTTGAATGGCAGAAAAAGGAGGTACCCTATATGGGATTGTAAAAGCTAAAATCTGATTCAGCTACTGTATATGAAGGTATCTGCTGGTTGCTGTCTGGCTCTTTTTGTGCATAAGAAATAATATGAATGATGGGGTGTATACATGTAAAGGAGAATTCATCTGCAAAAGCCCATTGAATATTAAGGATAGACTGTTGTAAACTACAGAGGAGTTGTGAAGTGCTCTGGGCGCATAATTGCTTATTGCGGATCAAAGTTAATAAGCCCAGCAGAGTTAAGACACAGAGGACTGTAGAGTACATCAATTAGGGCTCTGTGACTAGTGACGCTTGAGTGACTTATTAGTGGAGTACTGATCGACACACACACACACACACACACATACATATACACACACACACACAACTCTAAACTGTGGATAAGCACATAAGATAAGCATATAACACCAGTGCGGTTTATCTCTTAAGTTACTCCAAGTTGATCTATCAAACAATAGCCCCTTCAGAGTCTGTATAGGGTCAGGGAAAGACATAAGATACAAACAAACACCTCTTTGTTGCTATATTATCCCTGTCAGAGTTGAATCAGAGCATAAAGCCATACTCACTACAGCTATAGAAAGTTGGAGAAGCTCTGCCCAGCTCTCTTTTTTTTCTCCCACGCTCTCGGTCTCCCCCTATCCCACCCCCAATTTGTTCTCTCTTTCCACTTATCCCTCTTTGGTTACTAGGAGGGGGGGGGGAGATTGGAACATAGCAAAACTGGGGAAACGGATACGAGGGGGAGAGAAGAGAGGCATCATGAGTAAAGCTACAACTAAATCTACAAGGGGGGGCGTCCCTAGAACCCCGAAAGACAAAGTAACGGTTAGTTTGATCAAACAGTACATGTCTCAGGGAGCCAGCCCTAAGAACACAGAGCTGGAGAAACAAGGGCCAGGTAAAGAGGATAAGAAAAGGAGAACAGAGGGAAAAACAGGAGAAACATCAGATCAATCTAGAGATGAACAGAGAGTGAAGTGGAAACAAGCAGAGCAGACGAACAAAGAATTGATGACCAGATGCTCACAAAAGGAGAAATGTTGGGGATGTTTTTGAGGCTAGAAAACTCAATAAATGCTGACAAATATGTTGAGAGTCGATCTGGGAAACCTACTGGCAAAAGTGGAGACGACGGAAAGAGACAAACAAGCGCAGGAACTTCGTAATTTAAAGGAGCAAGTTAAAATAACACAACAAAACCAGATGAAAATCCTCTATAGATTAGAAGATCAAGAAAACCTAAACAGAAGGCAAACATGAGAATTTGCTCGGTCCCAGAGAAAAGAGGAGAAGACCTAAGGAGAATCATAAGTTCAATACTTGGCCCTTTTTTGGATAAAGGGGTAGAGGAGTTTCCAAGGATAGAGAGGATCCACCGGGTTGGAAAACCAAACAACACAGAGGCAGACAGGCCTGGGGACATAATAGTAAGATTTAGATTTTATGAAGAAAAAGTTGAAATCTGGACGAAGATGAGAGGAAAAGCTCCTTTACAATATGAAGGACGTGAGTTACAAATTTTTGCTGACCTGGAGCCAGATATACTGACAAGAAGGCCACTCTTGAAACCTCTGCTGGAGCAGATGAGAACACAGAATATCAAGTATAGCTGGGGGTTCCCAGCATGTTTAATGGGCTTTAAAGAAGGGAGATCAGCCAGGCCAAGATTTCCGGAAGAACTGGCAGAATTATGCAACAAATTAGATCTACAGGTGCCAGAGCTACCAGGCTGGACTGATGAAGTGCGGGAAATATAGTAGGAAGAGGATAATGAGCAACCTAAAATAATGAAACAGTAGAAAATGCTCAAGAGGGTGGTTTGGGGGGGCGGGGGGAGTGACGGTTGAGGAGGGTCGAGATAGGCTGACCCAGGTTTGGTGCCCAGTGAGTGGCCGGTCTACCACCCCAACACCCCACACTTAAACCTGGTGGGAAGGGGGGTGGGATGGCACACGCAGAGCCTCACCTCGGGAGAAAGAGATTTGGAGAGGGTCATGGTATCCAGGGCCTTAAACGATCTAGTGGCTTGTTTGGGGCCAAGGAAGGAGGGGGAGGAGGGAGGGGGTGAGGGAAGGGGAAGGGAAGGGGAAGGGAAGTGGAAGGGAGGGAAGTGGGAGAGGGGGAGGGAAGTGGAAGGGAGGGAAGTGGGAGAGGGGGAGGGAAGTGGAAGGGAGGGAAGTGGGAGAGGGAAGGGGGAGGGAAGTGGGAGGGGGGAAGGGAAGTGGGAGGGGGGAAGGGAAGTGGGAGGGGGGGAGGGAAGTGGGAGGGGGGGAGGGAAGTGGGAGGGAAGTCACCTCACGTAGTATACACAAAAAAATAGAAAACCCTGCAATAGACAGGAGAAGACAGTACCGCGTAGGAAACCAGGAAAAAAGAGATGACAACAATAAATTTTATGACTTCTAACGTAAGGGGATTAAACACACCCACATACAGACATAAGATATTAAAAGAACTAAAGTGGTATGGGGCAGAGGTGGTTTTTCTCCAAGAGACACACTTATCATATGATGATGAATCAAACGTGAAATTGCACTCTAATAACTTCCCGAAATGGTATTATGGAGCTCCAATTACAAAGAGAGCAAGGGGGGTGGCAATAGGGTTTGCGAAAGGAACGCGGTTTAAACTGGAGGAAAGGATGACCGATCCAGAAGGAAGATTTCTCTTCCTAAAAGGCAAATTAAGCGAAATGGAATGCACACTGGCAAACATTTATGCCCCTAATAGGAACCCGATAAAATATTTTAGAAATATCCTGGAGAAATTGATGGACTTCAAGAGTGGACATGTGATCTTGATGGGAGATATGAATTTTTGTATAGAACCAGGAATGGACAGTACCTCCCGGGTAAGGGGAAGAATAACGTACAACTTAAAAGGATAAAACAAAAATTGTATACGTGTCAACTGGTTGACATTTGGAGGATTCATCATCCTAAAGTACAAGATTATATGTCTACTCCCCTGTACACGGGACTTATTCAAGGATAGATTACATACTGGTTGACCATAGAGTCCTATAATGGGTAATAGACGCTAGTATTGAAATATCTACTTATCGGACCATGCCTCTGTGAAAATGAAAATGACAGTACCCGGAAATGTTAGACAACCCGTTGCCTGGCAACTAAACGAAGAACTACTCCGAGATGAGGTAGGAATTGTGGAATAGAAACTAAAAAATGACTTTGCAATGAATGATACAGTAGAGATATCAGGATCTACCCTACAGGAGGCTCATAAAGCCTACATTAGGGGGATCCCGATAGATATAGGAGCAAGGAAAAAAGGAAAGACTCGGGAAATCAAAAATTTAATTGAAGAAATATCTAGAACCAAACAAGAATATAAAAAACACCAGGGCCACCATTTAGCGTCATATCAAAAATTAGTAATCAAAAGGGATGAATTAAAGGATCTCATGGAACGAGAGACAAAAAAACATTTAATAGAATAGCTAAAGAAAGATACCAGTGGGGGAATAAAGCTAGTAAACATTTAGCCAGAATGCTGCAAAAGAAAAAATCCACAAATTATATAGAAAAAATTCAAACTAAGAGAGGGGAAATGGTCCATACGACAAAAGAAATAGCGGAAACATTCAAAAACTATTATAAGGAGTTATATTCAGTGAATCAATGGGAAGGGCATTCAGGAGAGAAAAGAGAAAATAAGCTATTTTTCAAAAATGGCCAGATTACCAAAGATCACAGATCACTGAAAAGCCCTGGCCCAGATGGGTTTACAATGTTTTACTATAAAAAATATAAAGAAATTTTAACTCCAAAGTTATGTCAATATATGAATGGCCTGGGAACTGAATACAAAATGAGTAGGGAGGCCCTGTTTGCAACGATTACAGTAATCCCGAAGGAGGGGGAAGGATGGTACGTTGTGTTCCAGTTATAGGCCAATATCACTGCTAAATGCAGACACAAAACTGTATGCTAAAGTATTGGCAGGACGGATGAAAGGTTTGATGAACACACTGGTTCACCCTGACCAGGTAGGATTCACCCCAAAAAGGGAGGGGAGGGATAACGGGGTGAGAAAGTTGCTCCTACTCCAGAGGATAAAAGAAAGTGGGCCCCCAGGTCTACTCCTGTCAATGGATGCCGAAAAGGCTTTTGACAAGGTAGACTGGGGGCTTATGATGCAGACATTAGAAATTATGGGAATCGGGCCTAGAATGATCCGGTGGATGAAAACATTATACCATCACCCTTCAGCAACTATAAAAATAAATGGAACACCGTCCCTCCCCTTCGAGATGAAAAACGGGACAAGACAGGGCTGTCCCTTATCCCCCCTAATATTCGTGCTTTCTTTAGAGCCATTACTCGCTACGATACGAAATAACCCTGACACAAGTGGATTTAAGGTGGGAGAGGAGGAACATAAAACTTGCAGCTTTTGCAGACAATGTTCTATTCTATATAGCTAATCCTAGGACTACAATGCCCAATTTGTTAAAAATTTTGAAACAATATGGTGAACTATCAAATTTTAAAATAAATTTAGCTAAATCCTAAATATAAAAGTAAAGCTGGAAGAACAGATGCAGAAAAAGGAATTCAAGTTTTCTTGAAGGAAAGAACTAAAGTACCTGGAAATAAAATTAGCTAACACAATGAAGATGATTTACAAAATAAATTACATACCCCTACTGGATGAAATTAAAACTGAAAGTAAAAGACTTTTTAAGTAGACCATTATTATGGATAGGACGTATTAACACTGTAAAAATGGTTCTCCTGCCAAAGATAACCTATAAGTTCCAGATGTTGCCAGTGTCATTACCACAACCTTACCTTAGAAAGTTAAAATCTATATTCATTAATTCCTTTATGGAAAAATAAAAAAACCTAGAATCTCCTTCTCAATATTAAAGCAGGAAAAAAAAGGAGGGCTGGCAGTCCCCGACATTCAAAATTACTATAAAGCGGTAATACTGTTGAGTCGCTGAATGGGGTAGGGGAAAAAAATGAAAAAAGATGGGTTAATACAGAAAAAAACACTTTGCAAAGCACAATTGGGAAAAATAGTTTGGAACCCGCCACACTTTAGAACACTTGATAAAAACACTCACACATTGACATGGAATGTTTTAAAAATTTGGGACAAGACGTACAAACAACTCAACGGGAAATATAACTCCCCTTTAATTGCACTGAAAGAAAATGAATATTTTGCACCAGGGAAAAAGACAATAGGTGGAAATTGGATTAAAAAAAAAAAAAAAAAAGATACAATTAAGAGATATAACAAAAAAGGGGAAAATGTTATCTTTTCAAGAATTAAAGCACAGCAAAGATTTAGGGGTGATTGATGAATGGCGATACCTCCAGCTGACCAACTTTATTAAGAATTTACCTCACCCAATAAGATCGGGTGAAGACCTGACTGCGCTGGAACATCTTTGCATAGCAGACAACACAAAAAACATTATCTCAAAGTTATATAAATTATTGAGAACAGTGGATGAAGTAGAGGTCCTGCCATACATTAAAAAAAATGGGAAAGGGAATTGGGGTCACAGAGCGACAGAAGCACTATAGGAAAAATATTGAATTTAGCCCACAGTTCGGCAGTGGACATCAGATCAGCAGAAATGAACTATAAATGCCTAATCAGGTGGTACGCAACACCAGATAAAATTAGTAAATACCAAAAAGGTAAATCAGCAGAATGTTGGCGAGGATGCAAGGAAGTAGGATCAATGGCTCACTTATGGTGGGATTGCCCTAAAATCAAAACATTTTGGAGATAGATCTTATTTTTTATAAACGAAATCACTAAAAAAGAAATAGTTGAAGATCCGTGGACAGTATTGCTGCACGGAGGGGAAGGAGAGGTAAAACAATATAAAGAGTCATTGATACCTCACCTATTAAAAACGCAGCAAAAAGACTTATCCCCAAGAAATGGCAAGAAACAGAAAGCCCACTAATATGGGAGTGGACTGACTCAGTAGAAGAAACATAACCGGGAACGTTTGAGATACAGTATAGAGGAGAACAGCGAGGGGGCTATAGATAAGTGGGAGTGTTGGAAAGAGGAAACATGGAGCTATGCGGAAGGATTAAGAGTATAGATCTATAACAGGGATAGGAATAAGATTAAAGATGGTAATGGAAAACCTAAAGAACAACATGTGTTTAAATGCAGAGGTGGGGAGGGGATGAGGGAGGGTGGGGAGGGGATGAGGGAGGGAGTTGGGGCATTAAGGTTTAAGATTCTGTTTCATTAGGGTGTATAACTCTTTTTGTAAGAAATATTATATAAATTTTATAAGCGTAATAGACACATGCTACTATGAAATGACTTGGATTATCCCATGGGGAAGAGCCCCTATGGCCATGGTCAATGGAGCAGCCTCAAGAGTCACATGGGCAGGCTGTAGAGGTCTCCCATCAATAGCCTCAACGGCAAGTGGAGTGGCACGAAGCTGCAGCGGAGTCGAGTGCTTAGACACAAAAGCACCATCTATGAACAGGCCTGCAGCCCCATAGCATGACTGTGGACGACTCAGACCAAGAAAGGGTAACCGGTACCAAGGGCTTATCCTTCAGGATAACTGGGGGCGAAACAAGGCCATCCAAGGTCTGTCCCCTATAGGACCTCAAGGTGCATGCTTTTCCTGGACTGGTAGGACAAGACTTCAAAAAGTGACCTGCCTGGCCACAATAAAGGCACAATCTCCCCCTCCTCTTAAAGGCCCTCTCATCCGCAGAGAGACGTGTGAAGCCCAACTGCATGGGTTCTACTTCACTGGCCGACTCGGTACCAGGAGGCATGGGAGGTGAGGGAGGCAAGAGTGGGACTGAAAAGCTTGGTGCCAACTTTACAGGAGGCTTCCACAAGTGCTCCTTATAGGAAGGTCTCTCTCGGAGTCTGGAGTCAATGAGAATGGAAAACGTGATCGACCTCTCCAGCTCAGTGGGCATGTCTTGGGCTGCTGTCTCATCTTTTGATGTTATCCGAGAGACCATGAGAAAAAGCAGCTACCAGGGCCTCATTGTTCCAAGCAACCTCTGCTGCCAGAGTATGGAATTCAATAGCATTATCGGCAACAGTTCTCATACTCTGATGGACAACTCTTTACGGGTTTTTGCATTTCCCATAGAGGGTTTGCCCAGGCCAAAGCTCTCTCAGAAAGCAAAGAAATAACGAAGCCTACTTTGCTTCTGTCCATGGGAAACGCCTGGGACAGCATTTCAAAGTATATCCCAACCTGGTTGAGAAACCCTTTGCATAGTACTGGATCGCCCCCAAATCGATGGAGAAGCAGAGCAGAACCAGACATACCTCTTATAGAGGTAACATTTGAGGCGGGTGCCTGCACAGAGACTGGAGCAGCAGCAGCAGGGACGACATGCAACACAGGTTGTACTGGAACAGCCCCAGTGGGAGGATCTAGATGAACAGTGCGAATCAGGAGCGTCCGTAATGCTATGGCAAACTGATCCATGTAAAAAATAGCATCAACAAGTGGATTGCCTGCATCTTCTGAATTCATGGCCTTTGCCTACCCTTCAGGAACCATGAATCAGACTGAGACAGAAGTGCAGTAAAAATCACAATTTAATAAAATGGTAATAAAGTAAAATAGTACAAAACAGAATAAACATGGTCAAAACATAGCCAGGGTTCGGTAACCAGAGCGGGTAGGCAGAACAAGCCAGTAAAACAGGAATCCAGAGATCAGCGTAGTAAGAAGCAGCAAACAGAATCAGGAACCAGAAGGGAGGTCAGCCAGGCAAAAGTCTAACAGGAAAACACAGCAGAGAGTATCCGGATATGTTGACCAAGGCGAAGGCACAAGAGATCTGATCCATAGAGTTTAAGTAGCCAGCAGGGCTGGCTGATGAGCAGGATATGATCATCAGGTGAGTCACTGTAGAATGATGAGTGCTGACAATTAACCGACAGCTGAGCAGCCTGAGCTCTGAGAAGGGAGGGCTGAGCCCAGCCCTGACACATCCTTAGAAAGAATACTCAGGTCTTTATGGAAGAGCTTGAGTCTACTATGCCAAAAACAGAGGCAGGATATAATGCCACTCCTACCCCCCTTAAGCATACCAACTGGTTACATGCCCGTAGAAGCTATGAGCTTCACCTTTTGGACCTTGCACAGAAACGTATGTTATATGCTTCTCAAAAAATGTTTGAGCTTGGCAATAAGGCGGGACAGCTGCTGGCTGGCACGTCCAGATTACTCCCCTACCTCTATCTCGCAAATCCGTATCTCCTCAGAAAACATTGTTGATACTCCCCAAGCTATTCAGGATGCTTTCTGTTTCAATCGTTTAGTATTGTGAAAGAGACAAAAAGTAAATGAGTACTGTACAGAGCAACAAACAATTCTCGCATGCTCTAAATCATACAAGAATTGGTATAAAAATTGGGGGGGGGGGGAAGAAAGTCATCAGGAGAAGATCTTGGTAGGTCTTCAATAAGGCCACAGGTGAACATATGAACATCAACAGAAATAAACAAAAGAATAAGCTTTGGGCTATGAACAGAGTATATTACAAAAACGAAAAAAGTACTCTTGCGCACTGGTGTGTTAGCTAAAAAAGTTCAAGAGGGGCTATGGACTTCGGCTTTGCTGCTCTCGAAGGATGGGATTATCCTAATAGTGAAAAACAAAGAAAGAAACAAACAAGAGAGCGCACCAGCCTAGCGCATTATCCTTGGCAAGTTTAATGAATTAAAAACAAGGTAAAAAGCTACTCACAAAAGTCGCAGGTAAAATTGCATATCGAACGCACAAAGGCAATAGTTCCAGTGGTAGGCAGCTGTCCAGGTCCCAGGAGGGAGGCACACGGACCGCCGCTGGCTTACGCGTTTCAAAGGTTTGACCTTCTTCCTCAGAGCCTTAGTGGTGGCAGTCTCCTGCCGACTTTTTATATACACGTTAGGCTGAAGCAGACTGATCTGGTTGGTATCGGGGCTCCTCCCTTAATTGGTGGGCGGTCCTCTGGGAGGAGGGGAGGGGGGGGGTGTGTTGTGGATCTTGACTAGGTAAACATTGTTGAAGGGCCATACCATATTGATTTATTGATTTCATTTGATAATTAATTGGTGTGCTTTCATAACCATTATTGTTATCGCTAGTAAAATTAGTGAAATTAATCTAACCCATAATGGGTGAGCTGATAGGGTCGTACCAGTAGTTACCCATACACAATCTGCTCTTCTACCCTCGCATTCTTATATCACATAAATGATACAGAGTAATGTGCAGTGATCAGAGGGTTAGGAGTATGAGAAAGGGGGGGGTGTTCCTTATCATCTGTAGATCTAATGCCATCTCCTCTGCTCGAGTGCGTTTATCTTCTGCAGGGGCTGTGTCTGTGTGGGCTGCCATTGCTGACACGTTCGCTCCTGTGCCCCATGGAACTGGGTGGAACGCACGCCGCCGATTAACTTCCGGGTTGCGGTCCACAGGGCGGAAGTGCGGTCGTGATGTCACATCCCGTGCGCCGTACGGCGCCTGGGATGTGACTCAATAGAGTAAACAGTGGCCTCCATCTTGCTGTAGACACAGATAGAGGTCAAAGTCAGACTGATAGCGTCTGACTTCAACTAAAAAGAGTGGAAATGTTTAAAATGTGTAACTAGATAAATGACAACAATAAATAGTAACAATAAATAGTAGTGAGCAATAGTATGCAATGAAAGCAGGGAAATTTAAGGGGGACCAAGGGAGGGGAGTGGTGGAATCTGGTCTGAAACAATAGTTAAAAATAGCAATGCTCAAAACATGTGTATTTGGAAGCCAGCAGGAGACCCACTTACATTGTATTTAAAGTAAATGGTAATAAAATACATATAATACACCTTCTATATAAAGTTATAAATATATGTATACACATATATATAGAAAGTAAAAGCCTTATACACATCCATCGCATATCCATATATGTGCATACGGTGATTATTAAAAAAGACAAATCTTTTTTTATATATAAAAAGCAGTTTTTTGTTAAAATTAGAATCCGTGTATAAGTACAACGGACTGTGTACCTTGCCTGTCTATTCTAAAAAGAGAGAGAGAGGGGAGGGGGGAGGGGAGGATTTTGTTGCTATCACCTCATATAGACATTCCTATAGTGGTTTTGTATATTAGAACGAATAGCCCAGAGGTTATTTTAGTATAAATCGGTGAACGAGATATAGTATGGGAGGGGGGGGGGAGGGACAATCCACAACACTTAATGCCAATATTATTATACTATTTTATGTACTTCTGGATCCTCATTTAGGCCTCCTGGAGTGAGACTACCGAGGGTAAAGATCCAGAAGGCTTCTCTTTTGCAAAGCCTCTGGTACCTTCTTCCTATATCCAGCTCCCTTCCAATCGACTCTATCCCAAATACTTTCATACCTGCAGGGTCCCCCTGATGGACTTCTACAAAGTGTCTAGGGACTGGGTATTTGTCTCTTAAGTTTATTATACCACATTTGTGTTCACCAATTCTCATTCGCATTGGGCGTTGTGTGCGGCCTACGTATAGTCGCCCACAAGGACATACTATACCGTATACCACATATTCTGTTCCGCAGTTGATAAATTGCTTAATTGGGTGGATTTTTCCGTCTCTCCCAACCACCGTTTTTTTCCTATGCCACATGTACATGCATGTGCCACAGTTCCTGACACCGCATCTATAGCAACCTTTTTGATCGAAAATTGTTGCCCAGCTATTGGTTGGTTTGCTAGTACATGTTTTTACCCTACTTGGGGCTATCAGGCTCCTAAGATCTTGGGGTTTCCGAAAAACTATATTGGGGTGATCGGGGAGTGTCTTACCCAAAACAGGGTCGTGCTTCAGAATATTCCAATTCTATTTGATAATATTCTGAATTTCGAACGCTTTGCTTGTATATTGGGTAGAGAAGCAGGCCTGATGAATAGCTGGGGTGGTCTGGTGTCGGGGTTCTGTGTTGTTCAAATCTTTACTAGATTGTTCGTCATAGAGAGCCAGATATTTAGAAAAGGCTGATTTTATGTGATTGGCTTCATAGCCCTTCTCACTGAATTTCTGCATAAGAAGTTTGCTCTGTTCTAAATAATCCTCTTTCTTGGTACACGTTCTTCTGAGGCGGCAAAATTGGCCGAAGGGGACATTCTGTATCCACCTGGGGTGGTGGTTGCTTTTAGCATGTAAGTATGAATTGCCCCCACTGGGTTTAAAATGAGTTTTAGAAAAGATGTTACCATCTTGGTCACTCTGTAGTTCTAAATCCAGGAAGACTAGACATGTAAGTGGGTCTCCTGCTGGCTTCCAAATACACATGTTTTGAGCATTGCTATTTTTAACTATTGTTTCAGACCAGATTCCACCACTCCCCTCCCTTGGTCCCCCTTAAATTTCCCTGCTTTCATTGCATACTATTGCTCACTACTATTTATTGTTACTATTTATTGTTGTCATTTATCTAGTTACACATTTTAAACATTTCCACTCTTTTTAGTTGAAGTCAGACGCTATCAGTCTGACTTTGACCTCTATCTGTGTCTACAGCAAGATGGAGGCCACTGTTTACTCTATTGAGTCACATCCCAGGCGCCGTACGGCGCACGGGATGTGACATCACGACCGCACTTCCGCCCTGTGGACCGCAACCCGGAAGTTAATCGGCGGCGTGCGTTCCACCCAGTTCCATGGGGCACAGGAGCGAACGTGTCAGCAATGGCAGCCCACACAGACACAGCCCCTGCAGAAGATAAACGCACTCGAGCAGAGGAGATGGCATTAGATCTACAGATGATAAGGTATACCCCCCCCTTTCTCATACTCCTAACCCTCTGATCACTGCACATTACTCTGTATCATTTATGTGATATAAGAATGCGAGGGTAGAAGAGCAGATTGTGTATGGGTAACTACTGGTACGACCCTATCAGCTCACCCATTATGGGTTAGATTAATTTCACTAATTTTACTAGCGATAACAATAATGGTTATGAAAGCACACCAATTAATTATCAAATGAAATCAATAAATCAATATGGTATGGCCCTTCAACAATGTTTACCTAGTCAAGATCCACAACACACCCCCCCCTCCCCTCCTCCCAGAGGACCGCCCACCAATTAAGGGAGGAGCCCCGATACCAACCAGATCAGTCTGCTTCAGCCTAACATGTGTATATAAAAAGTCGGCAGGAGACTGCCACCACTAAGGCTCTGAGGAAGAAGGTCAAACCTTTGAAACGCGTAAGCCAGCGGCGGTCCGTGTGCCTCCCTCCTGGGACCTGGACAGCTGCCTACCACTGGAACTATTGCCTTTGTGCGTTCGATATGCAATTTTACCTGCGACTTTTGTGAGTAGCTTTTTACCTTGTTTTTAATTCATTAAACTTGCCAAGGATAATGCGCTAGGCTGGTGCGCTCTCTTGTTTCTTTCTTTATATTACAAAAACACTGTTAACACTGGGAGGTAGCTGTCAGGACTATTGCCCTGTAAGTCAGAGTAAGGACCAATAAGGCAGAAAGTTCCTGAGGTCGAGACCTCACTGAAATGTAATCACTGTGAGTAGGCCTTCAAAAAAAAAAAAATAATAATAAAAAGGCCTTAGTCCAGTGACTATAGTTCCCTAAATATTTTCCTGTTTCTCCTATAGGGGGCTCCAATCCTCCAACTATTAACAAAAATTGTTTGAGTAGGAAGAGAGCGAGAAGAAAAAAAAAAGGGGGGGGAGAGAAAGCAGTTAGAACATGATACCTAGATCGGCTGAAATCCGAGGAGAGAGAGAGGGAGAGAGGGAGAGAGGGAGAGAGACCCCGTCCGGGGATCCTACAGTCATTATCAGCTTTGTTCTCCTGAGACCTGCAAAAAAGCCAGCCAAGGAGACCAAATGTTTTCAAAAGTTGGTTGCTTATCTCATAAGACACTCACTACTTTTTTATTCAACATGATCCAAGTAAAGATAGTGAAAAGAAACTGCGCTTAGGGCACGTCTATAGGGCCAGAAACCTCAGGTTGCTGCCTCCCTTACACAAAGTACCCAAAGGTACTCTGCTAAACGTGTAAAAATTAATAGATATGGGTGTATGGCGCTACCTAAAAACTTGATTGGGATAGCCTTATTAATGGAAAACCTGTATCACAGCTGGTATACCTATATGGTGTTTAAACACCAAGGGTGCCGTGGCGAGGCTCTGTGGCTTACGCATGCATTTGCAGATGCGTGCAGATTAAACCCCCGTATTTAACGCATACTGTTAGACAGGTTGATTTGGTTGTCTGCGAGCTGGTCGGGAACGCAATATCCCCACGGATTGGGACGCATAGGAGACATCTACTATAAAATTTAGCACGCACAGTGGTCCATCTACATTCCAGTACAGTGAACTACCCCTATATGGAGCCTGGGGAGCTGACTGCATCAAAGGTACACATTGGAGGAAGCAGCAAGCAGAGAATCCAAGTCTAACACACCACAGGCGCATTACCCCTGCAGGGGTCCCGGGAGCTGGTGAGTAGACTACCATAAGGGGGAGCACCAGAGTCACCAGACAAGTATCTCAGCACTATAAGTCACCATTGGGAATTGTGTAGAAGTAACATAGTACCAAGTTATGGGACTGTCCTATGTCATTGAGATCTAACTGCTGGAACTTCTTGACATTACTTTTTATGTTGTACGCATGCGATTTTAACCCTTAACATACTTTAATATGGTTTAGGATCAAGGTGCTGTGACCTATATGTAATGCATGTAGTCTGATGTATGCATAACCTATTTCCCGTGATGTACTAAACTGTTGTTACACTAGTAGATTGTGCATAGAATTGGGTGCATAACCTATTTTCCCGTGATGCACTAAACTGGTGGTACATCAGTAGATTGTGCATAGAATCTATTTATAGTTTACGGAATACGGTTTTCATTAAGTGCACTTTATGTGTTACGACCTCTGGCCACATCACCAGATGCCGTAGCACAGTCCTTTGCTGTGCGACATCTGATTGGTTTCATCGTATTTCCTATACATGATCCAAGTAAGTTTCCGTTTCATTAAGGCAATATCTATAAAAAGAGCTATTCCACGCTGTTGCTATAGCGATTTTACCTGCTAAGAACATAAATTAAATTAAATTAGGGTCTGGGTATGTCGGGGGACATTTTCAACAGGCTTATTTCATAAGGCTATACTCGCATCTTTAGTGATATTGACCATCGTGAGTGAAAAAATAAGTGAGTGGACCCTTATTCAAAAGGGGCGAACCTTAGGGCACACCCACCACATTGTACCCATTTGGCCACAACCCCTGAAGCATGCAGCTGAGGTGCCTGTATTCTATTTTGACAAACGCTCCGGTACCAAGTACCACCTTGCTTTCATCAAGGCTACATTTAGGATAGCTTTATGAATCTGCGTGCTCCATTGAAAACAGTCCTCCACCTCAGGGGTTATGGACAGATTCCTTTCCCACGCCACCTGGTAAGATAATCTATTAGTGTCGATGAACAATTTACATAAGAATGAGAACCCCCCCCAACAGAGTAGCGTCCTGCATGCAGTAGGGACTGCCTTGTCAGAGCTGTCCTTCTGTAGGGATTTGAGAAAGTGGTAAAATTTGTTGCCACTGGAAGCTCTTAGTAGGGGGCATCTCCAGACTTTCCGTGAAATATGAGGAGGGACGTATGCCTCTGTAGTCAAAATAGTCACCAATACGGTACATTCCCTTATTCAGCCACCAACCATACCTCAGGTATGCATACCCTGTGGAAACAGGGGGTTGCTGAAAAGGGGAGCTACTGGGGTATGTGTCAAATGCAGAGGCCATCTCCTGCAGCTTGTGTCCCACACCTGAAGTGAGTGGGATAGTATTGGGCTCAGTATAGCCCTACGATGTTTCGGGGGAACCCAGAAAGGGGATCCATTGCAAGTGGGAAACTTGCCTGGGCCTCTATGGAAACCATTCTGGTCGGTAGTGTTTGCTATGGAGTTGGCCTAGTTGAGCGAGCTGTGCTGCCACGTAGTATTTCTTAAAGTCAAGGACTCCTAGTCCACCAATATCCTTAGGAGCATACATTGTGACCCTTGCTATTCTGGGGCCTTTGGTACCCCAGATAAAGTGGAGAATTTTGGATTCGAACCATCGAGTGGCGTTAACAGGGACCTGGATCTGCAAAGTATGGAAAAAATAGTGGGCAGGACGTCTGACCATGCCTGCACGTCTTCTAATAGCCTAGCAAATAGAGCAGGGTAGTTGGTCATGTAAAAGGGAGGAAATGCTGGGGGTCAGTCGGATACCTAAATAGGAGAGGGGTGTCTGCTGCCACTGAAATGAGTATTCAGACTGGATACTCTGTAGAGTCGAGGTTGGCAAATTAACATTCATCGCCTCCGATTTATCGTGATCAACTATGAGCCCCGAAACTCCCCCCACTCTCTAGCCCCAAAACATTTGGGTTCTGACGTATCGCTATTGCAAGAGTCTCGACGGCTATGACGAACAGTATAGGAGATAACAGACATCCTTGCCGAGTGCCCGACGAGACGGGTATCGGGTCTAATCTGTAGCCCCTCAGAACTATCTGAGCTGAGGGTGAGCTATATAATGAGTGCAGCGACGCCAAGAACTTAGGACTGAAGTTCCATCTTGACAACACCGGGAAAAGAAAAGGCCACAAGACGAAATTGAAAGCTTTACGGATGTCAAGGGACATCCGCAAAGCTTTTGATTCCCTGAACGACCGCAACATACAGGGATATACAATGTAATACTGACATATAAATCACACACATAGGTTGGACTTGATGGGTTTGTGTCTTTTTTCAACCTCACCTACTATGTAACTGACAGCAGCATCCCGATCCTATTTGTTCCGCCATCCCAGGAAGAGTGTAATATGGAAATCAGGTAAATTGCTCTACGGACCTGGTCGGCAGCCTGTCTGTGCGGCAAAAATCCTACCTGGTCAGAGTGTATGTAGCTAGCCAAAAATGACGACAGCCTATTTGCCAAAATTTTTGTAAATAGTTTTAAGTCAGTATTAATTAGGGATATTGGAAGGTCCTTAGCTACGTCACTGTGGTCTTTATGGGGCTTAGGAAAGAGAGTAATAAATGCTCTATTAGAATCCATGTCGAGTGGATCGCCCTTTTGGATGGCTTTAAGGAATAGCACTAAGGATGAGGCCAAAAAGGAGAACATTTTTTATATTATAGGGTTGTAAACCCATCTGGGCCCAGCGCTTTGCCCAGTGGGGCTTGTTTAATGACCGCAAATACCTCCTCCACTGTAATTTCCTTATCTAAGAGGTTTCTATATTCGTCTGTTAAGAGTTGAGATAGGGAACCAGTCGACCAAGTCAAGCTCTGGCTGACCAGTATTGTTCCTGCCGTCATAATTTCTTATAGTAGGCATGAAATTTCCGCAAAATCAAATTAGGGTTTTGGGTAAAGGTGCCGTCAGGCAGACATAGCGAAACTTAGATGGGAGGAGGACATAGGTCCAGTGGAGGATGCTGATTGGGATGAGGTCCTAGAAAACGTTAAAAAGGTGTCCCCAAGGCTACCGGAGCGTCTGACTCAGCTGTACATAATCCACAAATCCTATCTTACACCAGCTAGAATAGCTAAATTCTCCCGAAACCAGAATATACAGTGTCCACGGTGTACCAGCTTATCCAGCTCCTTTTTTCACCTTATGTGGTCCTGTTCGGCTATCCAGAGCTACTGGACACAAATTATTACATTTTTACATGATGATATGGGCTCCCCCGTTCAACTGGAGCCAAGGTTATGTGTATTAGGGCTACTTCCAGATGCTACCATTGATTTTACAGCTACTCTTCTATATGAAACACTTTTCTGTGCCAGAAAGCTAGTGGCAAAACACTGGATGAGGGCCGCCCCTCCCACCTTCCAGGCCTGGATTAAAGTAGTAAACATGTCCCTACCATACAAAAAGGTAATATATAAACACAGGGGATGTCCCACGAAGTATAATAAGGTCTGGGATACGTGGCTCAATAATACAAATACATGTGATGTATAGATATACGAATGATTTGAGTAGAGGAGTCTAAAATTGTCCCTACATTGGCATGAAACTGATGCCATACTATGAGAAGGGAGAGCTCAGAAAGTTTTGTGTTCTGTTAACTTGTGCTGTATATTACTAAAAGAATGTCAGAGCTTCCTAGATTAGGATATTCAAAATGTAAACCTATACGTATGCCACACATTTTTTCAATGATTTGTAAAATGTAAAACATGTATGTACGCTCTTCTTTTTGCTTTCTTGAATAAACATGTTCCTTTAAAAAAAAAGGTGCCGTCAGGCTTTCTAAGCTTGAAAATGCGAACAGGGGGGGGGGGGGTGTCTAGGGGCTAACCTTGTTGCCAAGAGTTTACCCGGTTTGTCCACTTGGGAGTAGAACCTGGCCTGCGTCTAGCGTAATTGTTTCTCTGTTCTGTTGTAAGACAAACATTTAATTCTAATCAAGCGGCCTCAATCTGACTATGCAAGTCCAACTGGGGGTTGCGTTTACATTCTTTGAGTATAGCTGCTAGGTCGTCCTTTTTGCTTCAGCAAAGAACCATAATGTCTCTTATACCTAGTGACCGTCTGAATCAAAATACCCCTGATCATGGCCCAGGTGTAATGGGGAGAAGTACTCTTTCAGAGCCATTTCAATATCTAGGCAAGTGGCTGGATTGCCAAGGTGTAATTCATTCAGGCGCCAGGCACAGGAAGTCAGAGCTTCGCAAAGAAGAAAGGAGGACATTTACTGGGGAATGATCAGACCAGGGAGTCTCTAAGATCTTAGAAGACATGCAGAAAGGTAATGATGTGGTAGTCATGAAGACTTGGTGTATCCGCGAGTAAGTCAGATGGACATGGGAATAATAAGTGTAGTCATGTTTTGTAGCATTCAATTCCCTCCAAATGTCCAAGTCATTGTCATACAGTAGTTTCGCAAATTTAGTGCTCAACTTTGTGGGCTTCAAAATTTGAGATCCTAGGGACGAGTCTTAACCAAAGAGGAGTCTAGGGTTATGTTGGAGTCCCCACCCATCAAAAATGTCCCCTCCAAGAGGGGGGACAGTTGTTGGAAAAGGTTTTAAAAAAAGGGCAACTGATCCTGATTTGGTGCATAGTAGGTAAGGAACGTCACTAGTGAGCATTCCAGGTCCCCTTTAACCAGAAGAAAACGGCCATCTGGGTCATTGATTATCTGTGAAGGAGAGAAAGCTAGGCTCTTCGCGACACAGATAACCACTTCCCCCTTTTTGTCTGGTGCGTTCACGAGGAAAAGGTTGGGTAGTGCTTGTAACTACTAATGAATGTAACTGGGTTTATAGGAAGATGGAAAGTGGGTTTCTTGGAGGAATACTATCTCAGCGCCCACAGAGTGAAAATAGTTAAAGGCTTTACGCAGTTTAACCGGGGAATTGCGTTTTTGAGCTAGCCATGACATATACAGTGCCTTGCGAAAGTATTCGGCCCCCTTGAACTTTTCAACCTTTTGCCACATTTCAGGCTTCAAACAAAGATATAAAATTTTTATTTTTTGTGAAGAATCACCAACAAGTGGGACACAATTGTGAAGCGGAACGAAATCTATTGGATTGTTGAAACTTTTTTAACTAATAAAAAAATGAAAAGTGGGGCGTGCAAAATTATTCGGCCCCCTTGCGTTAATACTTTGTAGAGCCACCTTTTGCTGCAATTACAGCTGCAAGTCGCTTGGGGTATGTCTCTATCAGTTTTGCACATCGAGAGACTGAAATTCTTGCCCATTCTTCCTTGCAAAACAGCTCGAGCTCAGTGAGGTTGGATGGAGAGCGTTTGTGAACAGCAGTTTTCAGCTCTTTCCACAGATTCTCGATTGGATTCAGGTCTGGACTTTGACTTGGCCATTCTAACACCTGGATATGTTTATTTGTGAACCATTCCTTTGTAGATTTTGCTGTATGTTTGGGATCATTGTCTTGTTGGAAGATAAATCTCCGTCCCAGTTTCAGGTCTTTTGCAGACTCCAACAGGTTTTCATCCAGAATGGTCCTGTATTTGGCTGCATCCATCTTCCCCTCAATTTTAACCATCTTCCCTGTCCCTGCTGAAGAAAAGCAGGCCCAAACCATGATGCTGCCACCACCATGTTTGACAGTGGGGATGGTGTGTTGAGGGTGATGAGCTGTGTTGCTTTTACGTCAAACATATCGTTTTGCATTGTGGCCAAAAAGTTTGATTTTGGTTTCATCGGACCAGAGCACCTTCTTCCACATGTTTGGTGTGTCTCCCAGGTGGCTTGTGGCAAACTTTAGACGAGACTTTTTATAGATATCTTTGAGAAATGGCTTTCTTCTTGCCACTCTTCCATAAAGGCCAGATTTGTGCAGTGTACGACTGATTGTTGTCCTATAGACAGACGCTCCCACCTCAGCTGTAGTTCTCTGCAGTTCATCCAGAGTGATCATGGGCCTCTTGGCTGCATCTCTAATCAGTCTTCTCCTTGTCTGAGCTGAAAGTTTAGAGGGACAGCCAGGTCTTGGTAGATTTGCAGTGGTCTGATACTCCTTCCATTTCAAAATGATCGCTTGCACAGTGCTCCTTGGGATGTTTAAAGCTTGGGAAATCTTTTTGTATCCAAATCCAGCTTTAAAACTTCTCCACAACAGTATTACGGACCTGCCTGGTGTGTTCCTTGGTCTTCATGATGCTCTCTGCGCTTTCAACAGAACCCTGAGACTATCACAGAGCAGGTGCATTTATACAGAGACTTGATTACACACAGGTGGATTCTATTTATCACCATCAGTCATTTAGGACAACATTGGATCATTCAGAGATCCTCGCTGAACTTCTGGAGTGAGTTTTCTGCACTGAAAGTAAAGGGGCCGAATAATTTTGCACACACCACTTTTCAGTTTTTTATTTGCTAAAAAAGTTTAAAATATCCAATAGATTTCGTTCCACTTCACAATTGTGTCCCACTTGTTGGTGATTTTTCACAAAAAAATAAAATTTTATATCTTTATGTTTGAAGCCTGAAATGTGGCAAAAGGTTGAAAAGTTCAAGGGGGCCGAATACTTTTGCAAGGCACTGTATTGTGGTGAAGAGCTCTTACCTCTCCAAATATGACTGTACCGATTACACAATTCCGTGGAAGCTGACCTCTGAGGATGCCCAGACGGAGCATAGAGAGTGAGGTGGGAAAGTAGGAGAGAAAAAAGGAGATTAAGTACCCAGAGGAGGGCAAGGACTTGAGAGCCTTCTCCAAGAGGAGACATCTTTAGTATAATCTCATAGGTAATTTTCGCAAACAAATTACACATAAAAAGACAAGCGAAAAGTATTGAATAGGCAACAACTGGTTGCAGTGTTGGGACCTAGGACTTCCAAAGCTACTGCCTCCCAAATTAATATATGGGAGGAAGAGGGGTTGAAATAGGGGTGAGGCGCATCATGACTCACCGACCCAACCTGAGCTGCTCATGAATCATAGTATTTCTGTTGAACGAATACATGATGCATGGAACAGTTCAAGGATGTGTCTATAACAAGCAGTAAACTGCATGTGATTCAGTGGTAGCCTGGAGCCATCTAGTGTCAGGCACAACAAACAGCAGCTATATGAATTTGTAACTTCAGACAAAACAACAATCCTTAACATTACCAGAATGTAAAAACCCATAGTAACTATAAATACGTTCAAACAGTTATGTTCGAGGAAACCAGGAAAAAGGGTAACTAGGAAAAACTTCTCTGTAGGAGGGAAATAGAAGTATAATTTTCAACAAATTTTCAGGGTGGTCTGGATTGACGATGTGTACGGCTCCTGGTGTGTCTGGTAGATTGCCACAATGGTGAAACCGGATGGCCTTTGTCACCTCGACCCCGTCCAGCGGCAGAGGAGTTATGGGAGCCTGGTGATGCTGATGGCGAGGTGGAAATGAATATTCAAAAAAGGAAACTGCGCTTAGAACATGTCTGTGGGGTCAGAAGCCAAAGGTTGCTGCCTCCCTCACACAAAGTCCCTAAAAGGGTACTTTGCAAAGCATAATAAATTATAAAGAATGGGTGTGACGGCGCTACCTCTAAGTTTTAAACTGGGACAGCCTAAAGTATAGCAACTCAGTAAACGTGGTTTGTAAAATATTGCACATATAGAAAAAGGTTTCCCCTTATGTTAAGGATGTCACTTCAACAGATGAATGTGTGCAGCTGAATTTGTGCTGCAAGTATATGACAAACGTTCAAGTGTCGCACAAAATGATGTGGTCCTACAGCATCTGGTAGTGAGGCCAGAGGCTGTATTCCCTAGAGTGCATTTATTGGACCATATACCGTGTGCTATACTCCTGTATTGGATCCGTGACCATGTCAAGCATTAGAGAACACCCGAAAGTAGTGTGTTACAAATATAAATACCATACAGCGCATGCAGGTTAAATCATCTTAATCAAATATCATAAGTAAGGCCTGAAGCTTGCATATATAGACACAACTAGAAGTAATAGCACAACTAGAAATAATAGCACAGGAGTTACAGCAATTATATCTCGGGCATATTATAACAGTCCCATATGTTGACAGTATGTTAAATAAAATCCCCAATGGTAACTATGGTGCTGCAACAATTTGCCTCGTGACTCTCGTGCTCCCCCTCTTGGTGGCCTACTCACCAGCTCCCAGAACCCCGACAGGGGTACTGCGCCCGTGATATAATATGCTGGGTTGTTTCCCTTGTTGCTTCCTCTGGTAGATGCTTGTGATGTAATCAGCTCCCCACGTCTCACATCAGGGTAATGCGATTATGCTGGAAAACGGGTCGCTTGCCGCTATATTTTATGTTCGATGTTTTCTGGGCTTCTTACTCTGTAAGGATGTTGCTTCCCCTCATAAATTGACAAAAAAGAGCTTCCATGGTGTGATAAAGTTTAAAACTTTATTTAAAACATAAGTGCCCATCTGGACAGAGTTTACATCTGGTGCCTGGACTTTTTAATCCTTATTTTTAGTCTTATTTTTTATTTTATTTTTCGGTATAAAAAATAATTTTCTTCTGTTTGCTTTTTTGAACCTACATCTGTCCATCTGCTAAAGTCCCTGATTTATGGGCACTTATGTTTTAAATAAAGTTTTAAACTTTATCACACCATGGAAGCTCTTTTTTGTCAATTTATGAGGGGAAGCAACATCCTTACAGAGTAAGAAGCCCAGGAAACATCCAACATAAAATATAGCGGCAAGCGACCCGTTTTCCAGCATAATCGCATTACCCTGATGTGAGACGTGGGGAGCGGATTACATCACAAGCATCTACCAGAGGAAGCAACAAGGGAAACAACCCAGCATATTATATCACGGCGAAATACCCCTGTCGGGGTTCTGGGAGCTGGTGAGTAGGCCACCAAGAGGGGGAGCACGAGAGTCACCAGGCAAATTGTTGCAGCACCATAGTCACCATTGGGGATTTTATTTAACATACTGTCAACATATGGGACTGTTATAATATGCCCGAGATATAATTGCTGTAACTCCTGTGCTATTATTTCTAGTTGTGCTATTACTTCTAGTTGTGTATATATATGCAAGCTTCAGGCCTTACTTATGATATTTGATTAAGATGATTTAACCTGCATGCGCTGTATGGTATTTATATTTGTAACACACTACTTTCGGGTGTTCTCTAATGCTTGACATGGTCACGGATCCAATACAGGAGTATAGCACACGGTATATGGTCCAATAAATGCACTCTAGGGAATACAGCCTCTGGCCTCACTACCAGATGCTGTAGGACCACATCATTTTGTGCGACACTTGAACGTTTGTCATATACTTGCAGCACAAATTCAGCTGCACACATTCATCTGTTGAAGTGACATCCTTAACATAAGGGGAAACCTTTTTCTATATGTGCAATATTTTACAAACCACGTTTACTGAGTCGCTATGCTTTAGGCTGTCCCAGTTTAAAACTTAGAGGTGGAAATGAAGCCCAGGCGTTTAAGCAAGGCTTCTCCACCAGAAAGGTTGGAAAATGGAGAATGGCTTGCCCTTCTACGGAAACATAGGGCGAAAAAGGGAAACGAGCGGCGGTATTTAATGCCCTTCTGCTGTAAAGGTTGAAGCAAGGGTTTGAAGGATCTACGTTTTTGCACAGTAGCCTGGGAGATGTCACCAAATATTTGCACTTCATGACCAAATAATTTGATAGTAGGTGATTCCTAAGCATTTTGCATGACCCTTCTTTTACCGTATAGAAGTGAGGTTTCACGATGATGTCCCTAGGGGGGTCCTCGGGTCGTTGAGCCGTGAGAGCTCTATCAGCACGATCCAGCTCCAATTTATACGCAGGAATGATGGGGTCACCCGACTTATCAGGCTGATGGGCTATGGGCTGGGGGCTTAACAGCTCTTGAGAGGCCTGCAGGCTATTCTGGCTAATGATAATGTCTCCCATTGCCCGGTCTAAGGAGGATCCTGATGAGAATGGGGACTCACCGCCTGGGAAGTCACAGTCCTGCAGAGTGGAAGGGACAGGTGGGGTTGCAGTGGGGTTGCAGTCCTCCATATCAGCGAATTGCTGAGATGCCTGATCCCCCTCTGGATTGTCGGCCTGGATGAAGGCCTTGTGTGCAGGCGGTGCTGCTGCCATCTAGCTGGATCTAACCGGCTGAGAAAGAGAGACCTGTGGCTGCCCTGGATTACATTTCGGCTTCCCTCTGGCCATTAAAGTGTGGCCAGATGAAGGGCTCTTGGTGCTTTGTGAGGTTCCTGAGCCCTCGGATCAGCAGAATGCAGCTGGATAGTGTCAGGTTGCAGCGAACCTGAATCAAGCCACGTCCATCATGTACAGCTGCCCACATGCACCTTCTTTTTTGGATGCTTTCATGTCCTTTTACACCAAGTTATACTCTTCAACTGTATAATATGATGATGCTCTATTGACAGCATATTTAGCTGATTTTTTTCTCCCTTTGCTAACTGGGAAGGCAGGGATGAATTGGATGCTCCACTCACCAAGGAGGAGATAAAGCTTGCCATTACACAAATGCCATCACAAAAGACCCCCGGCCCTGATGGAGTGGTAGAATACATTTAAACATCTGTTGAGTCCCTGTCTTTTGCGTATCTTTGATGCAGCCCTAAATGTTGGCATCCTTCCTCCCTCCATTTCAGAGGCTTTAATTATCCTCATCCTTCAACCGCACAAGGACCCACAGGACTGTGCCTCTTATGCCGCGTACTTTTCGACCGGACTGGTCCGACGGATCGAATGCGGTGGACAATCCGATCGTGTGTGGGCTTGATCGGACTTCCGACGGACCGTTTCGGTCGAAAATCCGACGGAATTTAGATTTGAAACTTGTTTCAAATCTTCCCGCTGGAACCCCCCTGCCGGACCCAGTTCCTATCGGGAAGCCTGTTCGTCTGTATGCTGGTCCGACGGACCAAATACGACGTAAGGGCAGCTACAGCACCTGCCTGCGAGAATGTTTCCAGTGCGATCCTATCACGCTGGTTCTCGGCGACAGGGTGCTGTACATCTCGCGCTCGCTGCAATAGGAAAAACACATTTTGAGAGGGAGGCGACAATGTCCCTTAGGTCTGGTATTGATTTTAAGGGGAACCCCCTACGCCGAAAAAACGGCGTGGGGGTCCCCCCAAAATCCATACCAGACCCTTATCCGAGCACCCAGCCGGTCAAGGAAAGGAGGTGGGGACGAGCGAGCGCCCCCCCTCCTGAACCGTACCAGGCCGCATGCCCTCAACATGGGGGGGTGGGTGCATTGGGGAAGGGGGGCGCCCTGTGGCCCCCTCACCCCAAAGCACCTTGTCCCCATGTTGATGAGGAAAAGGGCCTCTTCCCGACAACCCTGACCGTTGGTTGTCAGGGTCTGCAAGCGGGGGGCTTATCGGAACCGGTGACCCCGCCCCCTTATGACGTCACATTCCCAGCATGCCCCGGGACTGTGCCGTCATAAGGGGGTGGGGTCACAGGTGACATCACCCGGTGACCACCCCCATGCCTATATAAGTCATTGCGCACCGCTCACATAGCATTACAGCGGAAGAGAGCGTCGTGTCAACATCGGAAGAGAAGAGGGAACAAGACGACGGAGAAGACCGGGCCACCGCTAGCAAAAGAGCAGAAGATATCGGAGGAGCCCAGCAGAAGAACCGGAGAGCGGGAGAAGAATTGGACACCGGGAGAAGAGGCCGGAGAGCGGGAGAAGAGGCCGGAGAGAGCAGGAGTCGGAAGAAGACCTCCAAAGTCGGAAGAAGACCCCCGGAGCTGCATTAATAAATTACTTTTAAAACCTGTGTAGTGTGTTTTTTTATTGACACTTTTTTCCCCAGGTGAATGGGTAGGGGTACGACGTACCCCATACTCATTCACATAGGGTGGGGGGCCGGGATCTTATTAAAGGGGGCTCCCGGATTCCAATAAGCCACCCGCCCGCAGACCCTGACAACCAACGACCAGGGTTGTCGGGAAGAGGCCCTTGTCCTCATCAACATGGTGACAAGGTGCTTTGGGGTGGGGGGGACGCAGGGCGCCCCCCTTCCCCAAAGCACCCACCCCCCCATGTTGAGGGCATGCGGCCTGGTACGGTTAAGGAGGGGGGGCGCTCGTCCCCACCCCCCTTCCTGACCGGCCGGGCTGCATGCTCGGATAAGGGTCTGGTATGGATTTTGGGGGGATCCCCACGCCGTTTTTTTGGCATAGGGGGTTCCCCTTAAAATCCATACCAGACCTAAGGGCCTGGCATGCTCTGCGACGGGGCGCGCAAGGTGTCAATCTCGCCGATAAAAGCGACGAGATTGACTTCCTTTTCTAGTCCCGTCGTACCCGAGTCACGTTCAAAATGAACGGACTTTAGTCCGTGTGTGGGCAAGTCCGTTCATTCGGAGGTCCGCCGTAACTCCGTCGAAAGTCCACTATACCATAACATTATTAAATCACTACACCAGGTAGCCCAGAACAGGAATTTTCCGCTAGTGCAGCAGCGCCAGAACCGGGGGCCAACACCTTGGTGAAGACCCGAGAAGACCCGAGCAGCGGAGGCAAGACCAAAGGGTAACGCCGCAAACTGATAATGCTCCTCTCCCACAGCAAAGCGGAGAAACCGCTGGTTTTATGCGCATATCGGAATGTGCAGGTAGGCATCCATGATTTCAATTGAGGCAAGAAAGTTCCCCTGATAAAGGGATTCCACCACGGAGCGAATTGACACCATTCTGAACTTCCGCACCAAGCGGTTCAGGGCCTTGAGGTCCAGAATCGGACGTACTGTACCCTCTTTTTTGGGGGATTGTAAGCCGGTTTGAATAAAAACCCTGGAAACGGTCCAACACCAGGACAATCACCCCTTGAAGCAACAGGCCTTGCACCGCGCCCCCGGGGGCTAACGAGCAGTTTGGAGACAGACGCAGATTGGACAGAAAAAATATGCTTGGGAGACAAGACTGGAACTTGATCTTGTAACGGACAGATTCACTTTGTGGACCCACATGCCGTTTATCAGAGAGGTCCACGTGCCCAGAAACCAGCAAAGATGTCCCCCCACCCAGACTGCGGGCGAGGGCGCCCCTTCATGCCGAAGGAGACTTATCTGGGGGTCTGGAGAACCCCACTCTTTGTTTGCCCAACCAGGGTAGCTTGGAACCTCCCGAGGGGGGCTTGAAAGACTGAGCCTTTATCAGTTGTCCCTGAGGGATGAAAAAAACAAACATTCTGTTTGCCGAGAAGGAAGGACCATGCTTGCGACATGGCTCCTTCCCCCTTTTTGACTGTGGAAGAAAAGTACTCTTCCACCGTGACACTCTTAATGATATAGCAAGAGTGTATATCCAGAGTGGCCCCAAACAATCGCCTTGAAAAGGCAGATCAGCTAGGGCTTTTTTAGAGGCCTGGTCCGCAGTCCAACACTTCAGCCACAATACACGCCGAACCACTACCGCTGAAACAGACATCTTAGAAAGCAAGGGAGCTGTGTCCAAAGAGGCATTGCAGACAAACTGCAGCCCCTGGACCAGCTGGTCCGCCAATTCAGTGAAGGTAGGAGGAAACGGATCACCCTCCAGCTCACAGCGCAACAGCTTTGCCCACTCTGTCAGCGTTTGAGACACCAGAACAATGGCCAGGACGGGCCAAAGCACCGAAGCCGCAATAGTGAACATAGTGCGGCTCAGAGACTCTCCCTTCCTTTCAGCTGGATCTTTAAAAGCCGGAGAGTCCTCAACCGCAATTATGGTGATTTTGTTCAATCGAGAGACCAGAGGATCCACCACAGGTGGAGTCGTCCACTTCTTGAGAAGACTCTCCTCAAAAGGATAATGCACAGCGAAGCACTTTGTGACCGCAAAGGGACGTTTTGGAAGCTCCCATTCCTTATAGACAAACTTATCAAAAAAGGAGGGATAAGGGAACACTTTTGCCCCGCGAGACGGCTTGTGAGTGCCAAAAGTGACTGGAACCTCCACCGCAGCCGCGGCTGCATCCTCCATTTTTTAAGTTTCACGCACAGATGCAATTAGTGCGTCCCACCAGCACCTGCTGGTGCGCAGCCACCGGGGCAGAGGAATCATTCTCTGTCTGGAAAATCTAGAAGCGCGGCCACAGATCCTGCAGGGTGGGCCCCATCCATGGCAGCCGAATCAGATTTAGAATCTGACGAGACAGATGAAGCAGGGGAAGGTGGGGTCTGCTGCCCAAGAGCCACCTCCACCCGGGACACAAAGGACTCCCCCCTCAGAGGAGGCCTGTCTAACTTGATATTTTCTCCTTTTACAGGGACCCCCCAGGGTTCTTTTTTGATTTTTACTGCTGCTGTGGTAATTTGGTTTTGCGCACATCTTTGATGCTGCTATGATCTTTATGCCGAACAGGGTTTTTTTCTCTGGCAGGCTCGCACCTAGGAGTTATGTCCCATATTTGGGACCCCCATATTTGGGACTCAATTTTTGGCAAGAAGGCAGAGTGGAGATTCCCAACTAGTAGTGGTTGGATACTTTGGGATGCCCTTACGGCAAAGTTCCCCTTGAATGTATTGTATGTCTTGACAGTTTTCGGTTTTCTAGGTTTTTACTTTTGTTTTCCATTTTCTCAGCACTCCTTGATTCATGGATCAGCTACTTGCAGATCTCTTCTCCCTCCTGACAGGGACTTGGGATACCTCCACGATTACCATACATTATGGCTTCCCTGAAAGTGGTATCGGTTCTCTCTGGAGACCCCATCTAGTGAATCAATTGGTTCGACCACCCTCTCGGATCACGCCCCGGTATTCATCTCTATAGATCCGCTGTCCTCCGACATTAAGTCATGGACTTGGCGCTTGAATGAGAACATCTTGGATGATGTAGTGGCGTCAAAGCACATATCGAAGTGTACTCACTGTACTTTGCAGAGAATTCAACAGATGATGTAGGGCTGGCGTCCATATGGGAAGGGCATAAGGCAGTGGTCAGGGGGGGGGGGGGGGGGGGGGGTTGGGAGTTCATATCCCAGGGCTCAGGATTAAAAAAAAGCATGTGAAAAGGGGATCTCAAAAACCCTTCTAAAAAAAAAAAAAAAAAAAAAATCCAATCTGCGTAACTCAAAACATAAACGTTGTCTGACCCCGGAGCTGACAGCAATGCTCTAATCCCTCCGCTTGGAGCTTGCCAACCTGCTTCATACCCAGATACAGGCACGCCTACGCCACATCTCTCACAAATTTTATGAGTATGGGAATAAATGCGGGCGACCGCTAGCCAGGGCCCTAAGAAGACAACAGGCCTAGGGCCATATCGTGATGAGTTCCCCAGTAGTTCACTCCTCTAAGAGTGTGGCTGCCTTTCGGGACTACTATGCCCAGCTCTACCATCTCCCTGCTACACTGCCTGGCTCAATGGCCAATCAGAAGCAGGGCTGTATTCTGGAGTATCTGGCAGAAGCTCAAGCCCCCCAACTCACTAACCAAACAACTTGAGTTGTCCATTACCCAGACGGAGCTGGAAACAGTGGTAAAAGAGCTCCCAAAAAGGGAAAAGCCCAGGTCCTGATGGATATTACGAATGCCTACTACAGTACCGTCCTCCCTTTACTGTCCAACTCCATGTGTGCCTACTTTAACACCTTAGTTTGGGTACCGCTATACCCAAAGAGGGACTACTGGCACATATTAAGGTGCTCCCCAAAGAAGCGAAAGACCACACTGCCCCTAGTAGCTACAGACCGATATCGATTCTCAACACCGGTATAAAAATATTAGCGAACCATCTTAAACCCATATTGCCATCTATCATACATCCAGACCAGACGGGGTTTATTACTGGAAGGGAAGCTAGGGATAATTCTAACCGGGCGATTTAACTGATCTATTGGGCACAAACACAGACCAGCCATCCGCCCTGTCTCTTGCTCTCTGGCGATGAAAAGGCGTTCGACAGGGTGGATTGGGTATACCTTCGAGCAGTATTGACCAGACTGGGGCTTGGCCTTAACATGCTCCCCTGGATAACCTCGCTCTATAGCTCCCTCGAGGCCAGAGTTAAGGTGAATGACGTCCTTTTGGACACTTTCCCTATTCTGAATGGAACTAGACAGGGCTGCCCACTGTCCCCCCTCATTTTCGCCCTTACCCTGGAACCATTGCTCAATAGGATTCGCTTTAATCCAAATGTCAAGAGCTTCGACGTTGGGCCAAGGGAGCATAAATTATTCTCTTATGCGGACATTGTCCTGTTCTATGTGGCTGACCCCTTGATTTCTCTCCCCAACATCATGGGTGAATTACAGAATTTCAGCTTACTCTCAAATTTCAAAGTCAATTATAATAAATCTGAAATTCTATCCTTGAATATACCATCAAGCTTGTGTACACAGTGGCAATCCTCTTTCTCCTTCACTTGGTGCCACACTCACCTGAAATATCTGGATGTCCACTTACCCACCTCTGCTCCCAGCTTTATAACAGTAATTATGCCCCGCTACTCTCCACTATAAAAGCAGACTTAAACAGCTGGGACAGAGACCTTCTCGTGGATGGGCCGAGTCAGCGTGTTAAAGATGAATGTGTTACCTCAAATTCTGTTCTATCTCCAAATGGTGCCTCTTTACCCAAGTCTTTTTTGATCCTTAACAGTATGTTCCTAAAATATATCTGGCACGGGCGAAGCCCTCGGTTGGCACCCTACAGAGACCTAAGCAGCTGGGAGGCCTGGGCGTCCCAGATATATGCAAATGTTATGAGGCGATCGCTCTGCAGCAGATATTGGACTGGCACCATGGGCTGTCCAATAAAACAGGGCTCGACAAACCCCGGGCGCCAGGTCGCATTTGCGACTAGAATTAGCGACCTGGCGCCTGGGCAGCACAGCTGGGGTATCCTGTGTCCGTTCGACACCCCCCCCCCCCTCCCGCCGCGATCGCGCTGGGCCGCGCCGGTAATTGAGGCCCCGGCTTTGCGGCCTACTGCAGTCCTATGGTTCCTGGTTCCTTCTGCAATCGGGCGCCCTCTGGTGGTGGCCGTTGGTATGACAAGACATCCACCAATGCTAATGGAGCTTCCCTACCTGTTTTCACTGCCTGCTCATCTCCTTCCCTTTACTTAGAACCCCCAAACATTATATATATTTTTTATTCTAACACCCTAGAGAATAAAATGGCGGTCATTGCAATACTTTCTGTCACACCGTATTTGCGCAGCGGACTTACAAGCGCACTTTTTTGGGAAAAAATACTTTTTTTAATTAAAAAATAAGAAAACAGTAAAGTTAGCCCAATTTTTTTTATATTGTGAAAGATAAAGTTACGCCGAGTAAATTGATTCCCAACATGTCACGCTTCAAAATTTCATCCGCTCGTGGAATGGCGACAAACTTTTACCCTTTAAAATCTCCATAGGCGTCGTTTAAAAAATTCTACATGTTGCATGTTTTGAGTTACAGACGAAGCCTAGCACTAGAATTATTGCTCTCGCTCTACCGATCGTGGCGAAACCTCACGTGTGGTTTGAACACCGCTTTCATATGCGGGCGCTACTCACATATGCGTTCGCTTCTGCAAGCGAGCTCGGCGGGACGGGGCGCATTTAAAAAAATTATTATTTTTTCTTATATATTTTACTTTTTTATTTTTACACTGTTTTTAAAAAAAAAATAAAAATTGTGTCACTTTTATTTCTATTACAAGGGATCGGGCACATTTAATTTTTTTTTTTTATTTATTTTAACTTTTATTTTTTCACTGTTCTTTTAAAAAAAAAAAAAAAAAAAAAGTCACTTTTATTCCTATTACAAGGAATGTAAAAATCCCTTGTAATAGAAAAAAAGCATGACAGGTCCTCTTAAATATGACATCTGGGGTCAGAAAGACCTCAGATCTCATATTTACACTAAAATGCATTAAAAAAAAAAATTGTCATTTGAAAAAAAAAAAATATATAAAATGTCCCTTCAAGAGCTATGGGTGGAAGTGACGATTTGACGTCGCTTCCGCCCTGCAATGACTTGGAGATGGGCGGGGGGGCCATCTTCCCCTCACTCGTCTCCATGTCAGGCCAGGGACAGATCCGGATCTCCTCCGCCGTTACCGACGGCCACAGTAAGCGGTGAAGGGCACCGGAGAGCGGCGGTAGGGGGGGCCCTCTCCTGCCGCCGATAAAAGTGATCTCGCTGCGAATCTGCTGCAGAGACCACTTTTATCTGAAAGAGAACCGCCGGCTCTTGAAGAAGATACCGGGGTTATGGTAGCTAGCTGCTACCATAACAACGGTATTTCTCTTCAAAGACAGGACATATATAGTCGTCCTGCGGGAAGGAAGTGGTTAATTAAAATGAATTTATTATTTGTCATCTCCCTGCTTGGCCCCTTTCACACGCGCTGTCTGATCAGGTTCCCTGTCAGTTTTTCAGGCGGACCTGATTGGACCCTTAGCGGGAATATGGTGGTCTTATGTCCCTGCATGGCAGGAAATAAAAGCAGTCACATTAGTTCTAGTCGTCTGTGTAAATTTAAGATTGGTTAATTTTTATATTGAAAATAAAGCTTTGTCGGTCATTTAAAAAAAAAAAAAAAAAAAAAAAACCTGGCTCCTAACTTTTTTAGCTGGCTCCTAGATTCCAAGCAAATTTGTCAAGCCCTGCAATAAAATGTGGGCATCTTTAGAAAAATTTCTGGCTGGCTGCAACTTCTCATGCCCCATGGCTACTCCGGGCACATAGAGGTCTGTCAGCATTTGTTTCTCCAGTTACTGCTCACACTTTGCAGCAATGGGATGCCCTTAACAGGTCAGGACAGCTTGCCTCTCTGTTCTCTCCCTAGCTCCCCTGGGAGGCTTCCCCTGGTTTGCCCCAGGGGAACACCCTTCTTTCTTCTGTACTTGGACGGCAGATGGCGGGGTGAGGTGCGATAGGTTTTTCCTAGACCAGGGATTCATCACATTAGAGGAACTTAGAGCTCAATATGGTAGATTCCCCTTAGACAATTGGAGATATAGACAGCTTCAACATTTTACACGTGGTTTACCTCAAGCCCTACGCTACCCTACATCATCCACTCCTTTTGAGAAGATGTGCATGTCTGCCAATCCAATTCCACACTCCATATCTGTCCTGTATGAGATGCTACTAGGGCTGGGACCCAAGGGGAAGCCAAAATATATGCAAGAATGGGAAAGAGACATGCAACATGAGTTTACTAAGATGCAACTTGACCATTTATACCGCCTCACTCACTCTAATTCTGTTGACACGAAAATGCAGGAGAATGGGTTCAAGCTAATGACTAGATGGTATAGGGTCCCCACCAAACTTACTAAAATATACCCAGCTTCCTCAGATGCTTGCTGGCAGGACTGTGGGCATAGGGGTTCATGTTTACACATTTGGTGTGATTGCCCTAAGTTACAGCCCTATTGGCAGGCATTAGAACTAAAACCTCATCTTGAACATAGACCTTTCGACTCGAATGGGTTTCCTCCTTTATGTCCCCATCATCCCTCTCAGCCTCAATTGAATGCCGGTACTGCCTCACCTCCTGAATGCTGCTAGAAGATTGATCCCCATCTACTGGAAAAGCAGCCAAGTTCCAAGCCGCTCAGAATGAATTCATCTTCTGAACAATATTAGGGTTGCAGAGGAGTGGATGGGGACATGTAAGGACAGACACGATAAATGGCATGGGATTTGGGCCACTTGTATTCATTATGTAGAAGAGGCCCGCACAAACACACAACCAATGGGTACCGTTCCTGTGGGAGAAGTTTAACTGTCAAATGTTATGGGACTTGACCCCCCCCCCGAGATATTTGATACAGGACTACTAGTACATCTTAAGAGAGTGCTTCTTTTCTTTTATTGTTTGTTTTTAATGTTTCATGGTTTCTTTATTGGTCTGCTCTCTGGGCTCTAGTTTTTCTGCCCAAATCAGTGGTGTTTGCTCATTACTACGCTAAGTTTGGTAGCAGGGCAAGAGACAAACTAATGGTGATATGTCTCATATGTTCTCATGACCACGAAATAAACGCCTCCATCTCTAACACCCTCTATATTGGATGGCCAATCTGGCCTTTTGTTATGTACTTTGAACAAATACCCACTTGGGTTGCTTTGTCCTCTTTTCCATGTCTGCTGATTTTTTTTTTATTTTTTTTACTGTTGTCAGAATTGCGAACATAAATACAGATTTTATAAAAAAAAAAAAAAAAATCCTCCATCCGACTCAACTCCTCCACCCACCTTAGCCACAGTCCAATGGACGGAGGCTGGGTCTGCTTCCAGGTTAGGGGAATACAGGCCTTGGCCACGTTAAGGAGGTGGCGAAGCATGGATTTTTTGTAAACTTTGGCGGGGATTGTGGAAGCATGTAACAAAAAGAAGGCCAGTAGTCGGTAAATTTTTGTAGTCGGTAAATTTTTGAATGATCATGCGGACCTCTTTCCAGAAACTCTCCAACTTGGTACAGGACCAGAAGATATGCAGCAACGTCCCACATTCCTCCTGACATCACCAACATAGAGCAGAGGTGTTCGGGAAAAACCTAAGAAGGGATGGAGTGCGGTACCATCGGGTTAGAATCTTAAAATTAGTTACCTGCACTTTTGTGCAGATTGAGGATTTCAAAGAAAATCGAATTGTGTCTTCGAGAATGTTCTACCCAGGTCCGACTTCCATTTAGCTAAAGAAGGCAATAGAAAGTCCTCAGGCAGTGTGACCAGGAGTGTGTTCATTAACGAAAGTACGTGGGGCAGTGGGCCCTTTGCAGAGCACTCTTCAAGTGTGCTCAAATTGCGGTAGAATGTACTAGGGGCAGATAGGGTCTGTAGAAAAATTAAGAATTTGTAATGCCTTCCAAAAGTTTAAGCGAAAAGGACCATTCTGGTCTGTCAGAACCTGCAACAATGGCCAGGCATTCGAGATCAAAGTGCAAAGCCTGATAATGCTCTGACTCCAGTAACACATTGAAGGCACCTTTTTGGAGGCCCAGAAAGAACAGCGGAGACTCCAGAGAAGACCATTTATCCTTAGGAGATAAGCCGGAAACACAGCTAGGTTGTGGGTCCGATAAGTGGATGTCGCTTAAGCAAAGGAGGAAGGGCACTAAAACACCATGGGGATCTGGATAGTAATAGCTGACTCTGGGCTTGTTCTAGTTTTGGCCACAGTTTGATGTCCCCGTACCCACACCAGTCAAGTAGATGTCCCATATGAGCTGCCTGGTAATATTTATGAAGATCTGGGGCAGCAATGCCCCCCAAATATGTTTTGGAAGGGTCAACAAGGAACGTCTAATCCTCAGGCTAATATGAGCCCAGATGAAGCAGGTGAAAAGGGCATTGGCCTGCTTAAAATATCTCATGGGAATATCTATAGGCAGAGCTTGGAAGAGGTATAGGAACTTGGGCAGAACACACATTTTTAGAATATTGGATCGTCCAAACCAGGAGTGGAGCCCCACACACCACGTGTCCAGAAGAGTGCGAACGGTATGTAAAGGCTGGAGGGGGATTTGGCTTGAATGTGCAGTCAAGATCAGCAGGTCCCCAGGTATTTCAAGGCTAAAGCAGTCCATTTAAAATTGAAGCCAAGCTTCAAAGACTGTAGCAGAGATAAAGGGATTTCAACTCCCATTGCCTCGCTTCCTTGTTTTTTTTTTCAGCTTCGCCATACTCTGGGAGCACAATTTGGTTCGCTCTCGCTTCCATTGCGGATGGCCCCTCTAGAGAAGTTACTCAGGAACTCCGACAATACCAAATTGATCTCTCAATATTACTCTGAATTACTGGCTGATGCTAACACGAGGTTTGTGGCTGCACAGACTGCTTTAGATTATCAGTTCACTGATGATTGGACTGAATTTGTGGATACCTATAAAAGTTTGGTCAAAGCCTCCAAAGATAGAGTTATACAAATAAAGATTTTTCATCGGTCATCTCACCCCTTATCGTATGTGTCAGATGGGACGCTCCACGCTGTAGTGTTTTCGTGGTTGTGAAGCCGAGGCCGACTTCCTTCATTGCTTCTGGTCCTGTCCATTAGTCTTTTTATTTTGGTCCGAAGTAGACTAATTTTTATCCACTGTCCTGGGTATCCCTTATATTTTGCATCATAAAAATGGTTTATTGGTTATTTTTGGTGAACTGTTTCTTACACACACTAAGCGATTATTACGCATCTTATATTTTTTCCGCCAGAAAGACTATTCCTGAGTTGGAAGGGGACGTCACGGCCCACTATAACCACCTGATTTCAACTGATTAATTATAGCTTAGCCTTATATAAGCTCACTTTTGAGCTACGAAAGCAACCTCTCCTCTTTGATAAATTATGGAATAGATGGATATCCAGTCCTCTTACCTTGGTGTCTTTGGGTTTAGGAGACTGATCTATAGTGCTGACATTTTTCTTTCCCACATGACTCCGTAACCTAATGCACGTTGTTATATCTCTGCTGTGTCAGATTTAAACATTAATGTGTATTTCCATGTATGTATACATTACATGTGAGAGGCACAGTCTGGTTTTGGTTGCAGTTGTAACCTTTGTTTGATGTTTATGTAAAAATGTAAAAATATCAAAAAACATAGGCAAAAGTATATTTTATGGATAAAAGTATATCAATATACCTAGCCAACAGTTTCTGTGAAACTGATACAATAAGATCACCCTTAACCACTTAAAGACCAGGCCTCTTTTTCAGACTCTGTGTTTACAAGTTAAAAACAAGTTTTTTTGCTAGAAAATTACTTAGAAAAAAATGTATAATGTTTGGGGGTTCTAACACCCTAGAGAATAAAATGGCAGTCATTGCAATACTTTTTGTTACACCGTATTTGCGCAGCGGTCTTACAAGCGCACTTTTTTTTTTTTTTTAAGAAATTCACTTTTTGGAATAAAAAAATAAGACAGTAAAGTTAGCCCAAGATAATGTTACGCGAGTAAATTGATACACAAAATGTCACGCATCAAAACTGCGCCTGCTCGTGGAATGGCGTCAAACTTTTACCCTTAAAAATCTCCATAGGCGAGGTTTAAAAAATTCTACAGGTTGCATGTTTTGAGTTACAGAGGAGGTCTAGGGCTAGAATTATTGCTCTTGCTCCAACGATTGCAGCGTTACCTCACATGTGTGGTTTGACCACTGTTTTCATATGCGGGCGCTACTCACGTATGCATTTGCTTCTGCGCACGAACTCGCCGGGACGGAGCGCTTTAAAAAAAAAATTATTTTTTTTTCTTATTTATTTTACTTGATTTTATTTTTTTCACAGTTTTTTTTTTAATTTTGGGTTGCTTTTATTCCTATAACAAGGAATGTAAACATCCCTTGATGACAGGTCCTCTTAAATATGAGATCTGGGGTCAAAAAGTCCTCAGATTTCATATTTGGACTTAAATGCAATAAAAAAAAAAAAAAAAAAATTGTCATTTGAAAAAATGACAATAGAAAAATGGCCCTTTAAGACGTATGAGCGGAAGTGACGTTTTGACGTCGCTTCCACCCTGCTATAGACTTTTTGTCTAGGACCTCATTAACCACTTCCGGACCGCCGCACGCCGATGTACGTCCAAATTGATGGTGGATATCGTTATGGCAGCAGCTAGCTGCCATAACCCCAGTATCCCCGTTTTCGTGCAGCGGCCGGCTTTCTGATAAAAGTGGTCCCTGCGGTGGATTCGTCGCAAGATCACTTTTATCTGTGGCGGGAGAGGCCCCCCCCGGAGGCGATCGCGTCCTACTACGTGCTGTGCCTGGAGACGAGTGAAGCTAAGATGGCACCCACTCGTCTCCTTGACACTGCTGGGCGGAAGTAACGTCAAAACGTCACTTCTGCCCACGCCAGAAAAAATATATCACGGACTGAATTACACTATAATTAGTAATGAATAAGAGTACCATCATCCCAAGGGGTCATAATTGGAGAAGAAGGGGAGCGTGAGGACGCAGTCGCAGTTGCTGCTACTGACGACTCCTGTCCTGACCCCCCAACAATTGGAGAAAAGTGGGACTATTCCAGTACTGAATTATTGGTGTATCATAGTAGGTATAAGGATGAGTAAAAAGATCTTAAAATATAAATTTTAATCAAAGCAGAATAAAAATACAGTTACAGTCACAATTGCGATTATAAACAACATCACTCTATGTCATCATAAAAGGGAAATACCACACAAGACAAAACAGGTGGATTCCGCAAAGTTTGGATGAAAGGTGTATGTAGAGCTTTAAATCTCGACCGGTTTCGCGGTTGAACACCGCTTCCTCAGGAGAAGCATATCTAAAACATGACATGACAAAATTTTTTATCATATACAGGTAAATACAAAAAGTCATTGCAGCAGCACTGTTTACAAAAATTATCAATAACATCATACAAGTGGAGTACAGATAAGGACAAGCTCACCCAGTCAGGCGGTTTCCGTGGGTACACAGGGGGGGGAGGGAGAGGGAGAAAATAAAACAAAAAATAAAAAACATAGCAGACCACCACCAATAAAAGGGAAGAGGTTTGTATAGGGGCTAAGGCTACACACTGAAGGAGATAGGCACTAACACTCACCAGCTATATATTAATTATTGTAAGACGCAAGAGCTAGGTTGGTTGCAGGGGTTCCACTTATAAGCAACATAAATAAGGACACCCGGATTAGCAGGCTAGTGAACATATCATATTAAAGCCGATCCAGCTAGAAATAGAATTATAGGCGTCTAAATAAACTGCCAATATATATAGAACAAAGATAATAGCTGGAATGCAGGACAAAGAATATTGCACAGGCAAATCTAATAGCCCACATAGCTGCTGGGATGTATGTAAAGATCAAGGGTAAAACAGGCAGTAGATATGGTGATGATAGAGCCAGACCAAGGCTGCATAGGAGGAAGACACAGAGCGGTGTCAGTTTCAGCCTGGTGTTAATAATAGACCAGTGTACAAAGTATACATAGTGGTAACATGAGCAGAAGTTGAGGTGTATAGAGAGCAGACCAAGATGTGGCAATCAATAGGAGGAGAGTACTGAACTGACCTGTTAGGGAACAAAGCCGGGCACAGCTCTGCGTCGGGAGGCTGAAAGGCTCGAATAGCGGCCGAAGTGGCCGCCATTTGAGCTTCCCAACCCGGAAGTCAGGGCCCGCTCATGTGAGCGGCCTCTGACGTCACCGGGTCAGTTTGCCCGCACAGCGCAGGTGCACCTCGTTGTGCTACTGCGCATGCGCGCGCTCCAGTCAAAGGGAATCAAGTTCCCAGACAAGGAGACACAAGCAGCCAAAGAAGGGCTGCCAGGGCAAACATGTGTCCGCCGCTGGAGGGAGAAGTATGAATCCCGCAAGCCACTGGATAACACCTGAGAGAAGGGGAGGGGTGGGGGAAAGGGGAGGAAGGGGGAAGGACGAGGAGGACACGGGAAAAGAAAGGGGGAGGGAGGGGTTTTGGAAGGGAAAAAAGGGGAGAGCAAAAGGAGAGAGATTGTCCTTGTACAGCAAATGATTAAACAAAAATGATAACAGCAGTTTACAGCAATAATAGAGACAATTTGAATATATTGTACAATAAAGATGATAAATGCAATGTCACCCAGGACCGAATAATGTCCCGACAACGTCAGGGGTGGTCACAGATCAAAGTTGAAATATTGAGATATACACAACATGAAGCCATCCCAAGTAAAGGTTGGAGGGGGAGGGGGGGAAAATAGGGGGGAAGGGGGAAGTGAAGGAGGGAAAGGGGGGTTGTTTTGGGGGGGAGGGATGAAAAGGGGAGGGTAAGGGATGGGGAGGGGAGGTGAGGAACGAGGGGAGGGGGGGAAAGGGGGGGAAAAGGGGGATCGGGGGAAAGGGGGGGGAGAGGAAGGAAAGAACCCAAAACAGTTCACAAAAATGCCTTATATGATACTGCCTCATTGAGGCCGGGTGGGGTGGTGGCGTTGAGTCGCTCGATCCACAGGGACTCCTTCTGAAGAACCGAGCGATCCCAATCGCCACCCCTGGGGCTGGGCTGAACTACCTCAAGGACCAAAAATTTGGCAACCATATTGTCAAATCTATGGTACAGACCGATGTGACGGCCAATGGTAGTTAATTTCCCATTTTCCGAATCGTAAAGATGGTCACCAATTCTTTGTCTAAATTCTCGGATCGTTTTTCCTACATAAAATGCTTTGCATCTACAGATCATTAAGTAGATTACCCCCTTGGTGGCACAATTTGCAAAGGTGCGAGGGACCAGGGTCTCCCCGTTGGGTAGGACAAAATGTCTACTCTCATGGACACAAGGGCATCGGGGACAATCCCTGCATTGAAAAGTGCCGTTTGGTCCAGTTCTCTGGGGTTTTTTTGAGATATAATGACTGGAGGTCAGTTTATCCCGCAGGGATCTGGCCCGGCGGAAAACCACTTCTGGGGTGGGTCGTACATATTTGGCCAATGTGTGGTGCTCAGCCAGAAGATGCCAGTTTTTGGTTAAAATGTTACGAAGCAGGTTATGGTGTGCGGAGTAAGTCGTAATAAACCTCACAGTATCCTGGGGAGGGGAGGGTTCCTTATGCTTAAAGAGAAGAGAGGTCCGAGAACGTGAAGCTGCTTTGTTATAAGCTTTGCGAAGATTGGTGGGGGAGTAGCCACGCAACAGTAGACGCTGGCGCAGTGCCCTAGCCTGAAGTCTAAAGTCGGTATCTCGTGTACAGTTTCTGCGTAAACGCAGGTACTGGGCATAGGGTAGTCTTCGTACCAAAGCGCTAGGGTGCGCACTGGTAGCAAACAAGAGAGTGTTGCCGCAGTCGGTTTTCTATAGAGGTCAGTGCCCAAAGTTCCATCAGGTTGTTTCATAATATTTAGATTTAAGAAGGGGATCTGCTCTGAGTCAATCTTAAAAGTAAACTTTAAATTTAAGTCATTGGTGTCTAGTTCGCGGAGAAATTGTAATAGTTTGTCCCTTGAGCCCATCCAGACCAATAATAGGTCATCAATAAAACGATACCACAAAAGGATATTGTCTAAGAAATCAGAGTATTTATCGTTAGCATGGATGTATCTCTCCCAGCCACCCAGATATAAATAAGCATAGGCTGGGGCGCATGACATCCCCATTGCAACACCCTGTACTTGCAAAAATAATTGATTGTTGAAAGTAAAATAATTTTTCGTTAGTATGAAATACAATAGTGCAAGTACAAAGTGGTTAAGGGGCCATGTATTTGTGTCTTGTTCAAACAGAAAGAAACCAGTCGTCCGTACGCCCTGCTCGTGGGGGATATTCGAGTAAAGCGCCTCGATATCAACAGCTACGAGCAGGGCGTCAGGAGAAATCTGGATTCCTTCGAGACGTTGTAATAAATCAGTAGTGTCTTTGATATAGGACGGAAGGCTCTGGACATGGGGCATCAAAAATGCATCGACTTCGACATCACTTCCGCCCATGCCTCTTAAAGGCATATTTTTTTCAATGTCATTTTTTTAAATTACTTTTTTTTTTTATTGCATTTTAGTGTAAATATGAGATCTGAGGTCTTTTTGACCCCAGACCTCATATTTAAGAGGTCCTGTCATGCTTTTTGTTATTACAAGGGATGTTTACATTCCTTGTAATAGGAATAAAAGTGACACAATTTTTTTTTTTTAAACAGTGTAAAAATAAATAAAATAATGTAAAATAAATAATAAAATTTTATTTTTTTTTAAAAACCCCCGTCCCGACGAGCTCACGCGCAGAAGCGAACGCATACGCGTTATATTATAGAGCAATGTCTTTAGTGCGGATCCTGAACTGGAGCCACGACTCCGCAAAGAAAATATGGGTCCCCTTAGAGCAGATAATGGCAGGCAGTAAGCTGGCCGGAATCCCTTGGATTCCGAGTACAGACAGGGGTCTTTCAAAATGGACGTCACCATTAACAAAGAGCACACTCTTAATTTGGGATAAATTAAATCAATCAGGAGACTATGCTCCTCGGATATCCCCTCTGACCCCATTGGAGGGGTACCCATGGTTTCCTCCAGGGGAGGAGGTGGGATTTTTTGGAGCTTAGGGGAGGGATGGGGATACGACATGTGGCAAATTTGCCCCTCATGGAACATTAACCCCCCTGCGAGATTTGACATCCAAAATGGGGAGGATACCTATGGAGGAGTGGAGATACCATCAATTGCGGTGCTTTTTCAAGGGACTGAAACCCGGGACGAGCCCAGTGAGTTCTCTTACTGCTTTTGAATCCATGTCTGTAAATATACCCATTGAAAGACACATGATGTCACAGATGTATAGATTGATTCTCGTGACACAAAACCAAATGGTTCCATACTTTATTAGAGAGGAAGAAAAGAGAAGGAAAAAAAAATCAAATTTATATATACCCCCCCCCCCCCCGGGTCACCCGCGATCGAACCCAGAGACCACACTGCTCTTTACATCATTACTCTATCTAATCTCTTTCAAGCACATTTGTGATGTGGTAAGATTATGACCCAATTCTCCTTTCCATGAAGGAGAACTAGGTCATAATCTTACAACAGCACAAATTAAGAAACTCATTAATTTGACGCACTCTACGTCTATAAGCTCACAGATTCAAGAAATGTCATACAAATTTTTGACTAGGTGGTATTGGACCCCAGTTAAGATAGCAAAGAGGTTCCCGATGGCAGACGCCAGATGTTGGAGAGGGTGCAGACAGAAAGGCACCTTTCTCCACCTATGGTGGTCTCTTGCCCTAAGATTAAGGTGTTCTGGGAAGCAATCGCTTCATGGGTTGAAAGGTTATCCCCCGGACCAATAGAGGTGACGCACTGGAACTTTTTGTTTCATGGAACTTCAATGTCTGTTAGAGCTTATAAGAATAGTGTTATTTCACACTTACTAAATGCTGCCAAGTCATTAATACCTAGGCTATAATATTATTGTTAATCACGTTTGTACGTGGGGGGGAAGGTGTTGGAGTAATTAATACAAGGATAGGGGTGGAGAGGGGAACTTAAGATTTTAATAAAGACATTTTTTTTTTTTTTTTTTCTAAACCTCGGTTAAATGGGATAGGTGGGGTAATTGGTAGTTTTGTTATTGGGTTGAATGTAGGGGTATAGTATGTTGTATAAATGTAATGTACTGTGTATTATATAAACGAAAAAAAATTTGATTATTAAAAAAAAAAAAAAAAAATACCTAGGCTATGGAAACAAACTAGAAGTCCAAGCTTGGCGGACTGGAAGAAAGAGGTTAACTTAACAATGGAGGCCGAAAGATGGGTGCATGCAGTAAAAGACAAGAAATATAAAAACATTAAAACATGGGCAGAATGGGTGCGCTGCTTGAAAGAGATTAGATAGAGTAATGATGCAAAGAGCAGTGTGGTCTCTGTGTTCGATCGCGAGTGACCCGGCGGGGGGGGGGGGGGGGGGAATAAATTAGATTTTTTTTTTTCCTTCTCTTTTCTTCCTCTTCTCCCTTATTAGTTTTTTGGGTTTTTTTTGTGTCTGAGTGGGGTTGAATACGGGGAAGGGTTAAGGGGTGGGGAAATGGGAAGGGATAGAACACTTAGGTAGGAAGGGGGGCACAGAAGAGAAGGGATAGTCTGAATAGATATAGTAAAGGGAAGATGGCATATTTACTCACTGGTTATGAAGAATGTATGGCTCATAGAAGCCTCATATATAGTTTTCTTTTTTTTTTTTTGGGATATTAAGGTTGACGCTTCAGAGTGATTTGAATTGGCTTAGTATAGCCTCCTAAACAATAATTTTTTGTACAGGCTGAGGTTTTTTTTTTTTGTTTTTTTTCTTACAAGGACGGAATGTCTTTTAAATTTTGTGGATTTGGAAGGGAAGTGTGGAGCTCAATGGAAACACTATATGTAGAGGAAGAGATGAGACGAGTGGGGGAGGGAGCACTACTGGTGTAGGGGTGGGAGAAACATGGGAAGGGGGAAGGAAATGCTTAAATTTTATTGGGATTTTTTTTTTTTTTTGTGTTTGAAAGGGGGAAGAATTGTTAATTGTTAAGATAAAATGTATTTATTTTGATAAACTTGAATATTGTAGATTTAAAGTATGAAGTAATGTATATAGTGGAAAATAAATAAAAATTTGATTAAAAAAAAAAAAAAAAAAAAAAAAAACACATGTCACTTCCGCCCACGCCTTTTAAAGGCATATTTTTTTTCAATGTCATTTTTGGCCGGTGTCCCCAAGCCCCTAACATTTTAGGATCCTATATTGAGTGTTTTAACGTGCATATAGAGGTAAGGAATATATAAACAGCTGTCGTAAGTTCCTGTTCCAAAATAAATTTATATTAAGTTTGCATCTAATCCCTACGCTAATATAAAATATTTTGTGATAATATCCCCGTGCACACAACTCTTTTGCATTACCTTTTTAGAATTTTAAACAGTGCTTCTAATATGAGTAAATTTGCCTTCCAAAGTATTACATGTGGGTTTCAAACAGTGTTTTACTGTGCCAAAAATTATTACTTTGTTTATTATCTTGCAAGAACAACCATATTTTCCTATAAAATTCTTTGGTGATATACCCTTGGCGCTTTGACTCTCATTTAATCCACACTTCCCCCGTGCTGATAATCGATCATTACCTATCTTACCTCCCCTTTCCGCCCCACCATCCCTCCCCCGACCCCCCCACCACCTATCTAGGTGTACCCCAAGGGGCCTTATAGTGACTATTTCCCACATCACCTGTTCCTCATATACACTTCCATCCATCACTCTACATACCTTATCCGTGTGCATCTAACCCCCCCTCCACCCATTTCTTCAAAAATGAAAAGAAAACGATCATTTCTAAGAGTACAACCGAACCCCTTCTCCAATTCCCTCCTTCCTTGGTTTAACTACAGTTTCTCCTTGTTCTCTTCCAGCCACTTCTCCACCCCGGCTGGCGAGTCAAAAAAACTGGGTTCCCCCCAGCGCATTTACACGTAATTTTGCTGGGTAGAGAAGGGCATAAGTCAGCTTGAATTTTTGTAGTGTACGCTTAGACTGTATAAACTCTGCTCTAAGTTTCTGAAGATCCGGCGAGAAATCAGAGTAAAATGAGATTTTAGAACCGTTAAAGAAAATATTTCCCGCCTCCCTTGTTTTCCGCATCAATGACACTTTATCCTTATAATTCAGAAACCTTATCAACAATGGTCTAGGAAATCCTCCTGCTGGAGGGGCCCTAAAGGGCACTCTGTGCGCTCTAACGATCGAAAACTTAACTGAAAATGAATCTTTTCCAAAAAGTTCAACCAGCCAATTTTCTAGGAACTCTATAGGATTGGGGCCCTCACTCTTTTCAGGGAGGCCCACCAGCCTCATATTGTCCCTTCGGCTCCTGTTCACCATCTCCTCCATTTTGGAGGTGTGCTTGGAAATCTGTTCCTTCATGCTTTTCATTTCTTTTATTAATGGAGATATATCATCTTCTATCTGGCTTACTCTTCCTTCCAAGACTGTTGTTCTCTCTGCTGTTTTTTGCAAATCCTGACTAAAGTCAGATCCTCTTTTACTCCCTTCATATGCTCACAGAGATCCTTAAGTGATCCGTTGCATGCACTCACTGCCAAAAATACGTCCATCAGGGTTGGTTCCTTCTCTGAAGGTAAGCCAGACTCAGCTGATGCGTCTACCTTTACATTTTGTTGACTCATCCCCAGACTTTTATTGCTTTGTGATTTTATTGACTGAGCTTGCGGTGCTGTAGCTGCTCACTGGATCTGGCCCTGGCCAAGGCTTTTTCTCTCCACTGAGCCCCCTTGTTGTGATTTAGACTGCGACCCCTTCTTAGATGGAGTCTGAGCAGGGGTGTGTGCATATTGCTCCAGTTTTGCAGCCGCTGCGGCTGCAGCCATTTGCTGGGAATTTTTATCCTTGAAAGAGCGTAAGTGCTGCATCTTATTTCTATTATCTTTCCTTCCTTCTTCCTTCCTTCACCCTCCCTCCTTAAATAGCGAGGATAAGGGGATAGCCCTAAGCCAGTATGATAGTATAGGGATCAGGGGAACAGTTGTAATTTTACAATATTTCTGACTTTAATGTACGCACAGTCACTATACTACTCACTTTATCTACACAAGATAACCATATTGAGGATCTTTATTTAACGGCCTGAGATTAATATATACAGTCTCTGGCGTATGCGACTTTATGCAGCTTTGCCGACTCTTCAAACAAGAATGCCTAACCTCAGACCGCCTTATGCTAGGTTGGTTCTTGGCATAAAAACTTTAACAGAGAAACTTTATCCATGCATGGTTTACCTGGCTTCTGGGATAGCATTAGGCATCAGACAACGTGCTCTTAAACATCACAACTCCTCCTTACTCACGTGACCTTCTTAATTCTCCTTAGCAAGGAAAGTTTCTCTGACCCGCTCACTCCCAATGCCTGTTCCAGGTGCCAGGGATAGTACAGGCTCACACTGTCCTTTTGGGAGCCCTCGAGTGATCTTCCCAGTATCAAGTGGCTAATATCCTCTGCCCTTGGGATGTCTCGCAAACAATGTGCGGCACACAGCGTGTGACGTCACTCCCAGCTGCAGACAGGGGATCGGGTTAGCTTGGAGTGAGTCAGTCTCGGAACCTCTCGAGTGTCCCCTGGGATATCACCAGAGCGGCTGCCCGTCACTTCTCCCTGACTGCACCGCTACTCCATATCGTATCAACAGAGCACAGACTCCATCAGCCACAAGCTTGCCTTACAGGGGGGTGGAGGGAGAGCACACGGTTCCTCTCACTCCACGTTGCTGCTCATCTCACCGCACCACTCGCTCACACATCCAGTCACGCCCCTAGCTGACTGCCTTCAAAAACGTGCAGCACTTTACCGCTAGCGTGGGGCGGTCTTCAGTTTGAAAGGGGTCTTACTGCATAGTTCATTTCTGGCAATGCAGGAGTAAATTTTGATTCAATACCACTTTATGCAGTCTACACTTTACCAATGGGTGGAATCTTCAGTAAATGTCCAAATCTGGGGGTCCAGTGTGACACAGAAAACCAGTTTGCCCACTGCAGTGAATATCTGAATATGAGGGTCTGGTATGATACTGAGCAAACTCTGGATGCTGGGTGTGAATATCCAGTCTGAGGGATTATTATGATAATGTCAGCAGCTGGTAATAGAAGAATCTTGATCCAGCATAACTCGAGAGAGACAACCTACTTCCTAAAAACACAATGCTATATTTGTTCAGTATATGCAGGTGTATAGGTGGGACTGTGCCTTTTAATTGGCCTAGAACACTGGTAGAGAATAGATTTATTTCCATTTTGCAATGTGATAGTATTTAAAATCTGGTCAGCTGTCAGGAGACTGGATGGCTCCTTTACTTTTCTCATAGATGCCAATGACCGATACTCAAGTGTGAGTAAAATATATTTCAGTATTCCAGGATTTAGGCTCTACTATAATTCCAATGGTGCTTTTTTTTTTTTTTTTTTTAAATATGGAAGTCAAGAAGCAAGATTGTAACACGTACAGGGCTAGAAATAATGAGCTATAAAAGTAAAACTCTTGCATCATGTACTCAAAAGATGTCACTAATCCTCAAGTTTATCCAACCAAAAAGGTCTAAATTGTTGCTCTAACTTTAATATGAACATACTCAGCCCAAAAGGCTCCAGATAGCCTCAAATCATATAATTAATTACACTAGTGAGTTGTTCATTGAGCATAATCCAAGATACCTTTCGTCCATACAGAGACAAATATACAGATTTCTTCCACGACCGGGCGATAATTAGTTTAGTGGCTAGAAACATAAAAAAGATTAGTCTTTGCATGGACCAAGGCAGGTTCTTTATTGGTTCGTTCAATAAGGTTCTAAGTCTTTTAATGGATATGGTCGTCATATGTTAAATAACGTGTTAATATTTTACATCTCTACTGTCTGTATTACACCCTTGGAGGAATACATAAAGTCCCACCCCTTTGCATTTCTATTTGTACTTTATTTAGAGTAGTCTGGATATGGGATTAAGTATGCTCAAGAGCCATGTACTGCTATTTCATTTTCACAGGGATTCAGTGGGCAACCAGCGCACTGGTTGTGCAGTTCTTTAAGGCTATAATAAAGCTTAAGCCCCCAAGAGCTCAGTTAATCCTGAAGTTAAGTCTTCCAGTAGTTCTGGAGTTTCTAGCCTCGGCTAGGTTTGGGCATCAAGGGGGAGATTTACAAAAATTGGAGAGTACTAGCAGCTTATAGAAACCAATAAGCTTCTAGGTTTTATTATCAAAGTTTAATTAAACAAGCTGAAGTTAGAAGCAGGTTTGCTGCCATGCACAGCTGCACCAGATTCTGAGTGCTACAGTTTTAGCATATCTCCCCCTTCAAGTGTCTATGCTGGATCAGACTCAGAAAGATGCCTTTCTGGTGGCGGTGACCTCAGCAAGAAGAGTTTCTGAAAACGTGGCTTTGGGGTGTAAAGAACACTTCGCTACCTTGCCTGCCGACAGTAGTTCTCGTCCCAATGCTGGGATTCATTCCAAATGTGGCCTTCAGGTTCAATATGACTCAGGAGATTGTTCCCCCTACCTTTTTTTTTCAGAAGATAACCAGGAGATTAGTTATCTAAACATGGGTAAAACCCTAGCATTGTACATTCAGGCAGTTCAGATGCATAGATCATCTGTTTTTGATTCCTTCTGGAGCCAACAAGGGCACAAAATCCTCAAGTAGGGTCATAGCGTCCTGGCTGGTGAGGGTCATTGTGCTGGTTTACAAATTCAAGGGGTCAACCCCCTTGAATTGCCAACGATTCCAGAGGGGATTAACAGCGCACTCCACAAGAAGTGTTTTGGCATCATGGGTGGCAGTTTCTCTGGTTTTGCCAGAGATAATTTGCAAGGTGGCGACATGGTCCTCTTTACAGACTTTTGTGTCTCACTACCTTGTAGAACTGGCAGCCTTGAAAACTGTAGAGAGTTTAGTAGAAAAGTAATTGCTGCAGCATCCTACCATAATTAAACTTTTTGTTCTGCATTATCCCGCCCTGGTCAGCTAGTTATTTCCTGCTGTATGCTGACATGGAGCAGTCAGGAAAACCGGAAAACTATCCATCATACTTACTGCAGTTTTTCTTTATAGACAAGCTCCATGGCATCGGGTTCTCCTTATTCAAACTGCTCAACTTTTGGGACATGGTCCTCCGGGAATCTCGTAAGCTGGATTCTATCACCTATGAATATACCAGGATCATGTTCTTTCCAGGGTACTCTGTGGAGACGCAGAAGTTGCGCTGCATGTTTGACCACATGAAACAGCTCCGCAACCAGATCATCAAGTACAGCATGTTATTCCCAGTTCACCTTTGTGTGCAGGACGGCAAATCAGATTCTTCACCAATCCTGAGGAAGCTGCCACGTGGTTGGAAACTTTACCTAAGGGCAGTTAATCTACCAATCTGAGGTATTGTTCTGAAAGCCCACCAGGGTGTTATCTATCCCAGCAAGATGAGGTACAGATCCAAGGAGCATTTTATTGCTACATCCCCTTTGACTGGTATTCCTTTCTATGTGGCCTTCCTGTTACCCAAAGCCTGAGTCCCTGGCCTTGAGGAAGAATGTGTACCAATTATGGCTTGCAACTGTTCTAATCATTAGGCCTTGCCACATACCCGTTGACAGACAGGGGGGCAGCATGTATGCTCTCTAGTTATGATTGCGGTATATTGATAAATCTGGATCCTGACCTTGACTGCTCCAAGTTACCATTTACCCCTATTCCCTTAGGGGGTATGCCTCTATTATGCATTCCCCAAGTTCTCTCAGAGTGATCCTCTGAGAGAATTGCAATCCAACACACTAAACTGTGCCAGTGGTGTAGGAATACCAACCGCATCAGTGTGCAAGTGCCCTAGAAGTTACTTTAGCAAATCATTGACACGTATAATATTTTCACCTGTGTTGCTGTTGAAACTTCCAGAGCTTTGTGTAAACATCAAACGTCCTTCCAAAGTATGACTGCCATTGCTTTTGTCCATATTGAGGCAAATCTCTGCAAAAAATATAGAACAGAATAAAAAAAATGATTTTGTTCAGAGACCCATCACTAAACCATTAATTTAAACAAATGTTTTTCTGTAAGATTGTAATGTATTTTGTGCATGTTGTTTACCTGTAAAAGCCTTCCTTGTGTAGACATCAAAAAAGCCTGAGACTGCTGCTGGATGCCTCCATTTTGGATGTAATATCAGCAGCCCCAGCAGACTCACAGCTGCTACTTAAATGAAGTTACTTTAAAATTAAAATTCCCCATTGCTCCTTCTCTGACAGCTACAACAAAATGTGTATAGGGAAGTAAAGCAAGGGGTGGGGCCAGCACAGAAAGTAATTGGATACTCCCTTCTTCGACTCGAATTTTACTCCACGTATTATAATATAATTAAAATGAGCATCCTCCCCAATTTTTATATTTGCTTCAGGCACTACAGATATTCATCCCCCTGTGCTACAGGCCTACTCACTATTCAAGAATTTCATATGGGCCCACAAACGGCTTCGACTTCAAAGTTGACAACTTTTCGCTCCCCAAACATAGGGGGGGGGGGGGGGGGAATGTCAGTCCCTGACATACGCAAATACTACCAAGCATCTCACCTGAGTAGGCTCATTGACTGGTGTTGTCACAGTGACACCAAGCTTTGGTCTCAATTAGAACAAGCTCAAAGTGACAAACCTCTTTGTGGGGAACCTTGGTGCTACAAATCATTATGAAGTTCTCAGAAAAATCACCCCCTCATAGGCCCCATGACACAAATCTGTTCACAACTATTTTCTCAAGCCTCCCTTTCCTATTCAAACTCACCATTGTTCCCAATACTGGGAAATCCGTATTCCATACCGGGCTTTCAGGATGAAAAACTTTGAGCTCTGTTGGTCGGTATCAGGCCTCTCATTTTTTGATACCAGATAACTAGCCGTCGATATTTTCTCTTATGAACCCTTTAGGTTCCTTCCCTTTGCACTTCTGGAGAGCCCTCCGACTACATAATTTCTTACATTCCCTACTTTCCCAGAACAATTTTTGTCAACACCTTACTACTCTCGAGGAGTACAGTTCTGAAGATGGCATACTGCCGCATGTACTCTCTACTACTTCTAAACTGCTGATCGAACCTCCAGAAAACCACCTTGTCTAGTTAAATCGGAGAAAGATCGAAATCTTCTTTTAGCTCAGATCAGCGGAACCACATCATTCAGTTTACGTATAAATACTCCATATGCACAAAGCTACAAGAAACCAATTTAAAAATTCTGACACAATGGTATTTGTACACTGTCACGGTTACAAAAATTCTTCACAACTACTATAGATCGTTGCTGGAGATGCCAGAAGAAACAGGAGACACTCCTACACATCTTTTGTTCATCCTCCAAACTCGAAAACATTTGGAAATAGGTACGAGAGATTGTTTAAAAGTTCACGGAACATCTGGTCCCCGACGACCCAGCCTTTTTCCTTCTCCACGCCTCTATTATCCCAGCTAAAAGTTACAAAAAAAATCTTTCCGCCGCCATTTTCGTGACACTGCCAAAACATGCATTCCTCTCGCCTGGAAACATCCACAGCCACCAATCATTGGTCTTTGGCTCAAAAAGGTGGAAGACAAACAAAATGGAGCATTTAATCCTCTCGGCACGACATCAACATGAACAAAAAAAAAAAAAAAAAAAAAAAAAAAAAAAAAACTTAGACATTGTGGAATGTTTGTCTTCTCTGAAGAAGGGAAGGCCCTCCTTGAGAATGATACTACTGACTGAGGATCACCCCTGACTATCCACTTGAGATACAATGAGTTCTGGCAAGATCTACTGAATGGTGTCCATACAATCCTCGCCCTCCTGCACCCCCTCCTTCCACGTCTCTTCCCTTTCCTCTTCCTCCCTTCCCTCTCCCCCCTTCTTATTCTTCCTGTTTGAGTCTCTTCCTTTCTCTCTCTCTATATGACACACTCTATTTTGAAAGGTCAATAAAAAAAATGTTCAGACAGTTTCTGGTGTCCACTCTAAACAGCTCCACGCCTGACTACCGCCTCCCTCGAGGCGGTGAAATGCTCGACTTTGAACTTACGTTGACTGAGCATATACTACCTATATTACATATCTGGTTTGTCTGGCTCGCTGCACCACCGGTTCAAGCAGCGCCTTTCAGATCACTCTACTGCAGGGAAGTCTTTCCAGTCACGATTGCAGACTGACAGCGGTGAGAGCCGGCAGTGCGGAGGATGATCTATATGGACAGCTTTACCCTGGATACCTGCATAGTTAGATGTGCCTCTTTTAATCATCAACCATGTGGGTTGCTAAATGTTGTACCTTCATTAAATGTAACCATATTGCTACACTTAGAGTTGCCTCTCCTCTCTTTTATACTCTGTAGCTCCTGATGGATTTTGCTTCTAATGCCCTTGTGGAGGCTTCCATTTGTGGATGGACATTTTATGGTTACACAACCTGGTCACATTGCTATAATCTTTTTATATGGACTATAAACTGAAGGACCTATGAATAAATGGATGTGGAACTAATCATTTGAGTTTCCATTATTTCTTATGGGGAAATTCGCTTTGATATACAAGTGCTTTGGATTACAAGCACGTTTCTGAACGAATTATGCTTGCAATTCAAGGTTTTACTGTACTTTACCATAGATTCTGTCTTTTGGATAAAATAAAAAAATAAAAAAAAAATAGAAAAAAAAAATTGGATACTCCCTGACTAGGAGTAGGATGCTGTGATACGTAATAGCTGGAGTAGTCTTTTTTTTTTCTTAAACAGTGACATTTATTGAAGTATTTTGCATATTATTACAAAACAGTAACAAGCATTAAAACAACCATACTGGCACAATAGGGAAGGACAAGGAGGACAAGGAATTCCAGAACACTTGTGTAGCACCCTGGTATTAGGCAGGGTTGCTATCAAACTTAGGTATGCTAGGCGGTAATTAGCCTGGCTAATTGGTAGTTGTATCCTCTGATTTTTTTGCCTTAAGCCTGAATATGGTGCATTTCTCTCTTCTGGAAGGTTGAAGGTTAGGCCTAAGCCTGAGGCCTAGCCACGTGTGTAGAGGCTCAGCCTGAGGGGAGTCTGATCGTTGCAGAGGTTCAGCCGGACGGTGAACCGAGTGTTGCCAGAGGCAAGTGAGAACCAGAGGTCAGAGATAAGGGGGACACCGTTGCCAGTAAGGGACAACTATTCCTGTTATCAGGAAGCCAGGTTTGTCAAGTCTGAAGAAGTACCAGAACAGCCTTTTTCACTAGCCGAGGATGGTGAACAAGTTGGGAAAGCTTTAGCATTCAAGTCAGGGACCCAGCAGGTGTGCGTGGGTGACACTTGAAGAGGATTCAGCGGGTTAGCTGAAAGCCAAGCCAGGGACCCATCAGGTAGTGAGAGTGATGCTTGGAGTGTACAGCGGGTTAGCTGTGGAAGAGCTCAGAGGATCCAGCGGGCGGCTGGAATCTGAAGGTCTGGTGAGAAGACTGGGCGCTCAGTGAGAAAAACTACAGCGGGAGGTTTTGAGATGGAGGCCAGGTCCTACACAACAGGGATACCAAGTCTGGTATTTTTTTTAATTATTATTATACAGGATTTATATAGCATCAAAATTTTGTGCAGCGCTTAACAAAATGAAGGCAAGACATTACATTTACATAACAATTTGGTACAAGAGGAATCAGAGGGCCCTGCTCATTAGAGCTTACAATCTAAAAAGGGAGGGTCAATTGATACAAAAAGGTAATAGCTGTGGGGGATGAGCTGATGGAGGAAGTAAAATTAGTGTATTAGTTAGAAGCAGGGTAGGTGTCATGAAAAGGTTCACCCGTTGGTGGCGCCATCAGTCTCTTGGATCGCAGTACCAGTGTCCACGAGCGGGTGTCTTCCGACACCTAGGACCTGTAATAAAAGGACTCACCTGCTGGTGGCACTGTTGCATCCTTGGGCCGTAGTACCGGAGTCCACAAGCAGGTGTATTCCGGCAGTGTGGAGGAGACAGCACCCTCTGCGCTCAGGTGTGACGTGATGTCAATTACTGCAGTCTTATAAATACCTGGCAAGCCCTCACATGCTTGCCTTGGTATCTTTCTCCCTGCGCCCTGACCTTGCTGCCTGTATCCTGACCGTGAACCTGTTTGTCCTGTCCTGATCTGATCCGATCCCTAGGCCTAGCCCATCCTGTACTTGTCCCTCCTGATTCCCTTGATCCCTGCCCTGCAGCCTATCCATCCACCTTCTCCCTGTCCTGTTGGTTTCCCATCCTTACCCATCTGCTGACCTCTCGGTGTATGACCTCGGCCTGGCTTTGTTTATGATTCCGGTATCTCCATTTACTTTGTATATACCATTTCTTGTTTGTGGGTCTGTGGTTGGTTTTTGCACTGTTTATATTTCTCTTACTTGTCACCTATTTAATAAACACCATTATTTTTTCACTTGCATGCGTTTCTGGTTTCCTCTGTGCAGTCCACACAGTCTGGTCTACTAAATCTCCTGACAGTATACCAAGGCCATCCCTGACCAGACGTGGCTGCATTGAGGAACCATCCGGGTTGTTAGTTCTGCTAATATGGATTTCAATGAAATCATTTATTATTCCCTGCTGGCAGAAGATGATGGTTAATATTGTCGCCAGATTTTAAAAGGGTGGACTAGTAACCAGCTGATGGAAACTATCCGATCAGCTCATTCCCTAGTGGATCAGGGGTATATGTCATTTGAAGATGTTCAGCCCCTGATCCAGTTATGTGCAAAACCAGCCCTGTTATGCATTCTCGAAAGAAGCGATGATTTTTCTCCCCCCTTCAATTATGGCCAAGTTGAATCCCTGGTATGGTTATTAGAAGATGATCCAGCCTTTTTTATGGAACATTATTCCGCTTGTTCACAGCAGGTGTTGTCTGATTGCATCCATTCAGTGCAATCCCTGGTTAGTCAGGCTGGGTGTGAATCAGCGTTTGTTCAACCTGTGCTACAGACATGGTCAGATCCCCTGCACTTAGCTAAGCCTCAACATTCCAGCCCTGCCATTAATCACCTGCCTTCCCAAAAATCTATCTCCCCCCGGCACCTATGGCATCCTCAGCTACAGCCCAGTTTACTCAGCTCCCTACCAAATACTATTACCCAGTCTCCAAGTGTAACACCTATCCTGCCTTTAATCCACCTGCCTCTTCTCCTCCACCTGTAACAACCTCACAGAACCCTCCTCTAGCCACTGTTCCTTGGTCTTCCTTTTGCCCAGCTACATACTTTTCTTATGACCCTGCACCTACGTACAAAGCTGCAGTGGCTAAACCAATAAAGAAACGAAAAGTTCTTCCCGACCCACACCATCCTGCCAGTAACCCAACCTGCCTCCACACCAATCAACCTGTTCCAGCCTGCGTTCATGCCAGTTGAACTTGATGACCCACCTAAACCTGCCAACCCAGTGCCTGCCTTCCAGCCCGATGTGTCCGCTTTCCAGCCCGAAGTCTTGGTGCCTGCCTTGCAGCCCGAAGTCTTGGTGCCTGCCTTGCAGCCCGAAGTCTTGGTGCCTGCCTTGCAGCCCGAGGTGTCCGCTTTCCAGCCCGAAGTCTTGGTGCCTGCCTTGCAGCCCGAAGTCTTGGTGCCTGCCTTGCAGCCCGAAGTCTTGGTGCCTGCCTTGCAGCCCGAAGTCTTGGTGCCTGCCTTGCAGCCCGAAGTCTTGGTGCCTGCCTTCCAGCCCGAAGTCTTGGTGCCTGCCTTCCAGCCCGAGGTGTCCGCTTTCCAGCCCGAGGTGTCCGCTTTCCAGCCCGAGGTGTCCGCTTTCCAGCCCGAGGTGTCCGCTTTCCAGCCCGAGGTGTCCGCTTTCCAGCCCGAGGTGTCCGCTTTCCAGCCCGAGGTGTCCGCTTTCCAGCCCGAGGTGTCCGCTTTCCAGCCCGAGGTGTCCGCTTTCCAGCCCGAGGTGTCCGCTTTCCAGCCCGAGGTGTCCGCTTTCCAGCCCGAGGTGTCCGCTTTCCATCTGATGTCTTGATGCCTGCCATCCAGCCCAAAGTCTCGTGCCTGCCTTCCAGCCTGATGTGCCTGCCTTCCAGCCTAATGTCTCGATGCCCGCCTTCCAGCCTAATGCCTCGATGCCCGCCTTCCAGCCTGCCTTGGTGCCCGCTTCCCAGCCTGATGTGCCCGCTTCCCAGCCTGATGTGCCCACCTTCCAGCCTGATGTCTCGATGCTTGCCTTCCAGCCGGATGTCTTGGTGCTTGCCTTCCAGCCTGAAGTCTTGGTGCTTGCCTTCCAGCCTGAAGTCTTGGTGCTCGCTTTCCAGTCTGATGTGCCTGCCTCCCAGTCTGATGTCCTGATGCCTGCCCTCCAGCCCAAAGTCTCAGTGCCCGCCATCCAGCCTGATGTGCCTGCCTTCCAGTCTGATGTGCCCGCCTTCCAGCCTGATGTGCCCGCCTTCCAGCCTGATGTCTCGATGCCTGCCTTCCAGCCTGATGCCTTGGTGCCCGCTTTCCAGCCTGATGTGCCCACCTTCCAGCCTGATGTGCCCGCCTTCCAGCCTGATGTCTCGATGCCTGCCCTCCAGCCCAAAGTCTCTGTGCCTGCTTTCCAGTCTTATGTGCCCGCCTTCCAGCCTGATGTCTCGATGCCTGCCTTCCAGCCTGATGCCTTGGTGCCCGCTTTCCAGCCTGATGTGCCCGCCTTCCAGCCTGATGTCTAGATGCCTGCCTTCCAGCCTGTCTCGATGCCTGCCCTCCAGCCCGAAGTCTCTGTGCCTGCTTTCCAGTCTTATGTGCCCGCCTTCCAGCCTGATGTCTTGATGCCTGCCTTCTAGCCCAAAGTCTCAGTGCCTGCCTTGCAGCCTGATGTGCCTGCCTTCCAGTCAGATGTGTCCGCTTTCCAGTCTGATGTCTTGATGCCTGCCTTCCAGCCCAAAGTCTCTGTGCCTGCTTTCCAGTCTGATGTGCCCGCCTTCCAGCCTGATGTCTCAATGCTTGCCTTCCAGCCTGTCTCGGTGCCTGCCTTCCAGCCGGATGTCTCGGTGCCTGCCTTCCAGCTTGATGTGCCCACTTTCCAGCCTGATGTCTCGGTGCTTGCCTTCCAGCTTGATGTCTCCACTTCCCCGTCTGATGTGCCTGCTTCTCAGTCTGATGTCCTGGTACCTGCCTTCCAGCCTGGTGTCTTGATATTCGTGTCTCAGCCTGAAGTTTTGGTGCCCGTGTGTCAGCCTGGAGTTTCGGTGCCCGTTACCCAGTCTGCTGAACCGGTGCCCGTTACCCATTCTGCTGAACCGGTGCCGTTACCCAGTCTGCTGAATCGGTGCCCGTTACCCAGTCTGCTGAACCGGAGTCCGTTAAGCCAGTGCCCGTTACTCGGCTTGCCGGACCAGTGCCGGTGTCCAGCTCGCTGAACCGGGGCCCGTTACCCAGTTTGGTGAGCCGGTGCCTGTGATCCAGCCTGCTCTTGCGGTGCTCGCGGTTTGGCCTGACGACCCGGAGCTTGCTGCCCAGCTCGACGACCCGGAGCTTGCTGCCCACCTCGACGACCTGGAGCTTGCTGCCCAGCTCTAATGTATTCGCTGCCCAGTCTAAGGTGCCTGATGCCCAGCCTGAAGTACCCGATGCCCAGCCTGACGTGCCCTCATCTGTTCGGTTTGAGGCCATAAACTTTGGACAATTTCATCTAGTTGGAGCGTCCGGAGGCCGCTCCTTTGAGGGGGGGTACTGTCATGAAAAGGTTCACCCGTTGGTGGTGCTATCGGTCTCTTGGATCGCAATACCAGTGTCCACCAGCGGGTGTCTTCTGACACCTAGGACCTGTAATAAGAGGACTCACCTGCTGGTGGCACTGTTGCATCTTGGGCCGTAGTACCGGTGTGCACCAGCGGGTGTATTCCGGCAGTGTGGAGCAGACAGCACCCTCTGCTCTCAAGTGTAACGTGAGGTCAATTACTGCAGTCTTATAAATACCTGGCAAGCCCTCACATACTTGCCTTGGTATCTTTCTCCCTGCGCCCTGACCTTGCTGCCTGTATCCTGACCGTGAACCGGTTTGTCCTGTCCTGATCTGATCCGATCCCTAGGCCTAGCCCATCCTGTACTTGTCCCTCCTGATTCCCTTGATCCCTGCCCTGCAGCCTATCCATCCATCTTCTCCCTGTCCTGTTGGTTTCCTGTCCTTACCCATCTGCTGATCTCTCGGTGTATGACCTCGGCCTGGCTTTGTTTACGATTCCGGTATCTCCATTTACTTTGTATATACTATTTGTTGTTTGTGGGTCTGTGGTTGGTTTTTGCAGTTTATATTTCTCTTACTTGTCACCTATTTAATAAACACCATTATTTTTTCACTTCCATGCGTTTGATTTCCTTTGTGCAGTCCACACAGTCTGGTCTACTAAATCTCCTGACAGTAGGCTTCTTTAAAGAGAAGGGTTTTCAGGGATCGCCTAAAGACAGATTAGGGGACAGTCGCACAGATTGGGGTAGGGAGTTCCAAAGAATGGGAGAAGCTCTGGAGAAATCCTGGAGGTGAGCATGAGGAGGTGACAAGGGAGCTAGAATGGAGGTCTTGGGAGGACCGAAGACAGCGGTTTGGTTGGTATTTTGGGACTAGGTTAGTGATGTTGCTGGGGGCAGAGTTATCGATGGCTTTGTAAATTATTGTTAGTACTTTGAATTTTATTCGATGGGTGAGTGGGAGCCAGTGGAGGGATTGGCAGAGAGGGGTGGAGGACAATGAATGGTTGGTAAGGTGAATGAGTCTTGCAGCGGCATTCATTATGGGCTGAAAGGGGGATAGTCTATGTAAAGGTAATCCAATGAGGGAGTTGCAGTAGTCAAGGCGAGAGATAACCAGGGAGTAAATTCGATTCTTGGTGGTGTCATTATTTGAAAAGGGGCATATAGTGCGCATGCGCAGGAACGGACGTGTCCGAGTGAGCTCCGCACACCACCGGCCCAAAAAGCAGCAACAAACAGCTCAATCAGCAGGAACTAACACCGGAGATTCACCGGCTCACACTCCGAGCCGGTGATGCAACGGGACAGCCCAAACTAGGGCCATATAAAACAACAGCACCAGAACAGAGCAGCGGGTCCCTCCCCCGGCCAGAAAGCTCCACCTAAGATGGCGCCGGTCAGGAGACACACGAGGCGGCCTCAACCCAGAAACAACCAGGTCACAGAGGAAGGCCAAACAGCCCTAGCCTGAACACAGCAGAGACCCCTTTTCCTCCCAATCTGGATGCAGAGTAGCAGGGTAAGACTTTATCACAGCCCCCATCACCTGCCACATACAGGGACATGCAAGAGCCTGTTGACTCCCCTATGTCTTCTATGGACATAAACATGGCAGAAATGACAGACCTGATCCTCAATCAACCCAGCCCTGACAGGGAACTACCCACAGCCCAACCAACACACTATGCTGGGGATGCTGTGCCGCTGGCACGTTTCTGTTATGCTACAGCATGAGTTATCTAAAGCCTGCTCTATAATCACCACAGACCTTAACCGTGACATCCAGGGCATAGGTGAGCGGTTTGAGATGATTGAATCTAAGATGGACAGCACTGTTACCAAAGTTAACCAGAACTCTAATAGGATTACCGATCTTCAGGACAGATTGGATGAGGCATACACCAAAATTGAGGATTTGGAAAATGGGTCCCGCAGATACAATGTACGCATAAGGGGACTCCCTGAAGTTCACACCGATTTAGAAGGAGCCATGAGGGAGCCGACGTAGGATCTGATTCCTGACATAGACCCACACCAAATGGAGATCGAGAGAATCCATCGTGCACTCACAGCCCCCGGGTCGGATGGCCTACCACACGATATAATAGTAAAACCGCACTATTACCGCATAGAAGAGAAGCCGACGTCAGCCGCCCGCAATAGACCAGATGTATCCCTTCTTGGAGCACCTATCCAGCTTTTCACAGACTTAGCCCCTTCCACAGTGCAAAAACTGAGGAATATGAAGCCCTTACTGCAACAGCTCATAAACAGACAAATAAAATACAGATAGGCATTCCAATTCAAACTGTCATTTTCATACAAGGGCAGATCCCACTCCTTTTCTACGTTTCAAGACAGCGAAGATTTACTGGTAGGGGATCATCACACTGCCTCCCCCCCGCTAAGCGAATCGCCCTCTCTCCCCATTATGGCGAGAACCTAAAACATCGGCCAGGAGGTCCTCCCCAATCACCTGAATCCAGCTGAACTCTACTCTCCCCTCATAAGGGGTTGACAAAGATTCCCCCCAGTTGGACTGGAAGATTCCTGTCTCTGACAGCCAATTCATCGCAGTTGTCCCTGCTGCACGTTAGCCGCACAGTTTAACATGAAGTTTAACGTTATGTTTGAGATATTAATTATTTACTTTATTTAAGTTTCTGCACTGCAGTAATGTATGGTCCCTGCCTCTCGGGAGGACGGCCATAGGGCCCCCACCCCCCGGGCCCACGGTCCCGGAGCACACCAGGCAGTTATACTGGTCTGCTCGGGACCTCTGGGCCATGGGGATAGGAGATATGTTCTAAAAATTCGTTATTCCAACTATTATTTTAACTAGTTAAAGCCTAGTTCCTGTTCATACATCTGTTTATTTTTCATCTTTGTTTTTTCTTTTTTATGACCTTTTGGGTCAGGGTGGACATACATGCCCCCACTAGCGAGACTACCTTCCTCTGCGGATGAAGGTAACCTCGCGCATATGTGCCCGGACATTGCTTCCGGTCCGGGTTTTCACACGAACTAACGATACTTATATGTTATATATTATGCGAGTTACCATGGGCCTAAGGCCAAAAGTTCGACTTTCATTTATTTACTTTATTTTTTTCTTCCTCGTTCTTCTCCTTTTCCTCCCCCCGTCCCTGTTCCTGACTCCACGCCAACCCGGGAGACCCGGGAGACTGGGTAAGCGTGTCAGCCACCATTCGTCCATCCGGGATGTTCCACACAGCCCGAAAGATGTGAGGTCATCACATGGTGGGCGTGGAAAATATGACGCCGACGTGTAGGTGGCCCCACCCGCCCATGGGGACAGGTGAGGACAGCAGGAGGTCGGGTAGACCTCCCCTGTGCACCTCGCAGCCCCCAATGCCCCCAATGTTTTTTATGGATGTACAAATTAAGTGTTATGAATTGTAGTTGTTTTCTACGTATGCTTGGAACTAGGCTATTATGCCGGGTAACGCACATTTAATGCTGTTCCCATGTGTTTCACTCCGCATTCTGTGATCAATAAAACAATTTTATTGCACTTATTGTGGAAGTGTCCCAATCTCTTCCACCTCATTTAAAGTCCCAGGGCTGCTTTCCTTTACTAATTATTCCATAGTAACCCACAATGTCCACGGTTTTATTTCTCCAACCAAAAGAACCAAAGCTTTCCAATTTTACCACATGCAGAAAGCCGATGTGCTCCTAATACAGGAAACGCATTTTTCTAAAACCTGAGCTCCTAGATACCTGAACACCAAATACCCACAATTTTATCTATCCTTGGGCCCAGAAAAAAAGGGGGAGTGGCAGTTTGCTTCTCTAAGCGAACGCCCTTCACACCCATCGCCATAGTCAAGGACAAAAATGGCCGATATATCATGGCGGTTGGACACCTCCATGACCAACTGGTCTCATTTATATCGTATTATGCCCTTAACGCTGGACAAGTAGAGTTCTTTGGCAAGATGCTAGAAGTCTTGATGCCCAAAGTGCAAGGACAGGTAATCATGGGTGGGGATAGTAATATTCCGCTAGATCGGATAATGGACAAATCTGACCCCAATAAAACGCTACTCAAACGACCACCCAGTGACAGCAATAAGATAGCACGCTTACTACACTTATACGACCTGATTGACGCCTGGCAGGAGACAAACCCTTCCACAAGGGATTATACACATTTATCACAGCTACATCACACTTATTCACGTATAGATCATTTTCTAGTCCATACTTCCTTACTATCATACATAACATCAGTGAACAATCTGTCCACCCCCTGGTCAGACCATTCCCCGATAAAACTTTCCCTATGGTGTCTCTGGACTAAACCACACCCTTCCCCATGGCGATTTAATGCAGGCCTACTGAATGACCCTGTAATATGCACCAAAACCGAAAAAGAGTTACAGAACTACTTTCGGGTCAACTCATCATCGGCCATGTCCCCCGCGATTAACCACTTCAGCCCCGGAAGGTTTTACCCCCTTCCTGACCAGAGCACTTTTTACAATTTGGCACTGCGTCGCTTTAACTGCTAATTGCGCGGTCATGCAATGCTGTACCCAAACAAAATTTGCGTCCTTTTCTTCCCACAAATAGAGCTTTCTTTTGATGTTATTTGATCAGCTCTGCCATTTTTATTTTTTGCGCTATACACGGAAAAAGACCGAAAATTTTGAAAAAAAAGGATATTTTCTAATTTTTGTTCTAAAAAAATCCAATAAACTCAATTTTAGTCATACATTTAGGGCAAAATGTATTCGGCCACATGTCTTTGGTAAAAAAAATGTCAATAAGTGTATATTTATTGGTTTGCGCAAAAGTTATAGCGCCTACAAACTAGGGTACATTTTCTGGAATTTACACAGCCTTTAATTTATGACTGCCTATGTCGTTTCTTGAGGTGCCAAAATGGCAGGGCAGTACAAACCCCCCCAAATGACCCCATTTTGGAAAGTAGACACCCCAAGGAAATTGCTGAGAGGCATGTTGAGCCCATTGAATATTCATTTTTTTTGTCCCAAGTGATTGAATAATGACAAAAAAAAAAAAAATTACAAAAAGTTGTCACTAAATGATATATTGCTCACACAGGCCATGGGCATATGTGGAATTGCACCCCAAAATACATTTAGCTGCTTCTCCTGAGTATGGGGATACCTCATGTGTGGGACTTTTTGGGAGCCTAGCCGCGTACGGGGCCCCGAAAACCAATCACTGCCTTCAGGATTTCTAAGGGCGTACATTTTTGATTTTACTCCTCACTACCTATCACAGTTTTGAAGGCCATAAAAAGCCCAGATGGCATAAAACACCCCCAAATGACCCCATTTTGGAAAGTAGACACCCCAAGCTATTTGCTTTGAGGCATGTTGAGTCCATGGAATGTTTTATATTTTGACACAAGTTGCGGGAAATTGACACATTTTTTTTTGCACAAAGTTGTCACTAAATGATATATTGCTCACACAGGCCATGGGCATATGTGGAATTGCACCCCAAAATACATTTAGCTACTTCTCCTGAGTACGGGGATACCACATGTGTGGGACTTTTTGGGAGCCTAGCCGCGTACGGGGCCCCGAAAACCAAACACCGCCTTCAGGATTTCTAAGGGTGAAAATTTTTGATTTCACTCTTCACTGCCTATCACAGTTTCGGAGGCCATGGAATGCCCAGGTGGCACAAACCCCCCCCCCCCCCCAAATGACCCCATTTTGGAAAGTAGACACCCCAAGCTATTTGCTGAGAGGCATGGTGAGTATTTTGCAGCTCTCATTTGTTTTTGAAAATAAAGAAAGACGAGAAAAAAAATTTTTTTTTTCTTTTTTCAATTTTTAAAACTTTGTGACAAAAAGTAAGGTCTGCAAAATACTCACTATACCTCTCAGCAAATAGCTTGGGGTGTCTACTTTCCAAAATGGGGTCATTTGGGGGTTTTTTTTGCCACCTGGGCATTCCATGGCCTCCGAAACTGTGATAGGCAGTGAAGAGTGAAATCAAAAATTCGAAAGCCTGAAGGCGGCTTCGAAAGCCTGAAGGCGGTGCTTGGTTTTCGGGGTCCCGTACGCGGCTAGGCTCCCAAAAAGTCTCACACATGTGATATCCCCGTACTCAGGAGAAGCAGCAGAATGTATTTTGGGGTGTAATTTCACATATCCCCATGGCACGTTTGAGCAATATATCATTTAGTGACAACTTTGCGCAAAAAAAAAAATAAAAAATAAAAAAAATTGTCTCTTTCCCGCAACTTGTGTCACAATATAAAATATTCCATGGACTCGACATGCCTCTCAGCAAATAGCTTGGGGCGTCTACTTTCCAAAATGGGGTCATTTGGGGGGGTTTTGAACTGTCCTGGCATTTTATGCACAACATCTAGAAGCTTATGTCACACATCACCCACTCTTCTAACCACTTGAAGACAAAGCCCTTTCTGACACTTTTTGATTACATAAAAAAATATTTTTTTTTTGCAAGAAAATTACTTTGAACCCCCAAACATTATATATTTTCTTTAAAGCAAATGCCCTACAGATTAAAATGGTTGGTGTTTCATTTTTTTTTTTTTACACAGTATTTGCGCAGCGATTTTTCAAACGCATTTTTTGGGGAAAAAACACACTTTTTTACATTTTAATGCACTAAAACACTAAAACACATTATATTGCCCAAATATTTGATGAAATAAAAAAGATGATCTTAGGCCGAGTACATGGATACCAAACATGACATGCTTTAAAATTGCGCACAAACGTGCAGTGGCGACAAACTAAATACATTTTTAAAAGCCTTTAAAAGCCTTTACAGGTTACCACTTTAGATTTACAGAGGAGGTCTACTGCTAAAATTACTGCCCTCGATCTGACCTTCGCGGTGATACCTCACATGCATGGTGCAATTTCTTTTTACATTTGACGCCAGACCGACGCTTGCGTTCGCCTTAGCGCGAGAGCAGGGGGGACAGGGGTGCTTTTTTTTTTTTTTTTTTTCTTTATTATTATTTTTTTTTATCTTATTTTTAAACTGTTCCTTTCATTTTTTTTTTTTTTAAATCATTTTTATTGTTATCTCAGGGAATGTAAATATCCCCTATCATAGCAATAGGTAGTGACAGGTACTCTTTTTTGAAAAAATTGGGGTCTATTAGACCCTAGATTTCTCCTCTGCCCTCAAAGCATCTGACCACACCAAGATCGGTGTGATAAAATGCTTTCCCAATGGCGCTGTTTACATCCGGCGAAATCTAAGTCATAAAATGCTCGTAGCTTCCGGTTTCTTAGGCCATAGAGATGTTTGGAGCCACTCTGGTCTCTGATCAGCTCTATGGTCAGCTGGCTGAATCACCGGCTGCATTTTCAGGTTCCCTGTTGAGACAGGAGAGCCAGAGAAAAACACGGAAGACGTTGGGGGGGGGGGGGGGATTCCCTCCCACTGCTTGTAAAAGCAGTCTAGAGGCTAATTAGCCGCAAGGATTGCTTTTACATGAAAGCCGACCGCTGGCTGAAAAGAATGATACCAAGATGATACCTAAACCTGCAGGCATCATTCTGGTATAACCATTCAAATTCGTGAATGGCGTACCTGAAGACAAAAAAAATGGTTAACAATAAAGCACAGTAAACGGTAAAGTATAAAAAATTGCATACCTGAAAAACAAACATGATAAAACATAATAACAAAACATTGCAGAATAGAATACAGTAAAAAAGAGCAGAACTATAGAGAGAATAGAGAGAGAGAGAGAGAGAGAGAGAGAGAGAGAGAGAGAGAACAATAAAACGACAACTATTTTTTTTATTTTATATTTTTGTTTGTGTTTTTTTTATTTTTTTACACTTTTTTTTGTAACTGTAACTTTTATAACTGTAACCGGTTCCAGGTTCGGGTCTCTCAAAATGCGATGGCATCTTGGGAGACCCTGTGAAAGTGTGCCTAGTCTGTGCAATGCTGTACCCTACGCTAATACTAATGGTAGCGTTCAAAACATTCACCAATGCAAAGACCAGGATTGTCAGGACAGGAGGGACAATAATAGCGGGTGTCACGCCTATATCCGCACTTGCTGCAGACACAACATCTTTTTTGGGGGGGTTCGTTGGGTAGGGGTACTCGGGAGGACATAAAGAAAATGCCTCTCATGCAGCAGACTGCATTTGGTTGGGGATGTGAATGGGGGAAGTACGGGCGCTGCAGAAGCGGTGGGTTCCCAATTAGGATTGGCGAATACAGCAGTAAGGGCACTATGGGCACGACGGGCCTGTGTTTGTCTTTTTGGTGGCAGCGGGACACTACTTGTGCTTGCCACCTCACCAGCTTGAACTGCACTTATGGGACTCGCCACGTCACCAAGTGTTACTGCAGTGCTGGTTTGACTACGACCGGGGTGTACTAGGCCGCTGGTGCTTGCCAGTTCACCAAAACGCTACCAAAAAAAACTGTTAGCGATTGCAGGGATCAGGCCTGACTCTGCGAATGCTGCAGTTATGCGTTTAGTGTTTTGTAAGTGACAGTGATCGATCGATACTGCACTTGGGTGGGCTGGGCTGGGCGGAGGGGCAAAATGCAGGTGCTAGCAGGTATCTGGGCTGATCCCGCTAACACTGCGTGTTTGGGAACCCTAAACTGCTGGGGACGCTAGTATAGATCTGATCGGATCAGATATTGATCCGTTCAGATACTATACCACTAAGGGAGGTGTACGGTGCGTGCGTGGGTGTTAGCGGTACTGGCGCTAACCTGACGCTGCCTGGGGCTGGTGCTTGCCAGTTCACCAAAACGTTACCAAAAAAACTGTTAGCGATTGCAGGGATCAGGCCTGACTCTGCGAATGCTGCAGTTATGCGTTTAGTGTTTTGTAAGTGACAGTGATCGATCGATACTGCACTTGGGTGGGCTGGGCTGGGCCCGGGCGGAGGGGAAAAACGCAGGTGCTAGCAGGTATCTGGGCTGATCCCGCTAACACTGCGTTTTTGGGAACCCTAAACTGCTGGGGACGCTAGTATAGATCTGATCGGATCAGATATTGATCCGTTCAGATACTATACCACTAAGGGAGGCGTATGCTGCGTGCGTGGGTGTTAGCGGTACTGGCGCTAATCTGATGCTGCCTGGGGCGACGCATATCACCGCCGGGCGATCAGGGGGCTAAACCTTTATTCGGTAATAAACGGCGGGTGCCCTGACACTATAAAAAATAAACAAACTAACCAGCGTCACCCGTAACAGTTATACGGTGATCAGGGGTGAAAGGGTTAACTAGGGGCAATCAAGGGGTTAAAACATTTATTAGATAGTATATGGGGGTCCCTGACGCTATAAAACGCTGACGGCGAACCTAAATATTTACGTCCCTAACTAGCGTCACCAGCGACACTAATACAGCGATCAGAAAAATGATCGCTTAGTGACACTGGTGACAGGGGGTGATCAAGGGGTTAAAACTTTATTAGGGGGGGTTAGGGGGGGGTACCCTAGGCCTACAGGGGGGTAATACTCACTGCCCTAACACTTCTAACTGTCACAAACTGACACATAGCAGCAATCAGAAAAAAAAAAAAAATACTGCTTGGTGTCAGTTTGTGACAGGGGGGGGGGGGGGGGGGGAATCGGGGGTGTAAAGTATGCCTGGCATGTTCTACTGTGTGTGTGTGTGTGTGTGTGTGTTGTGCACTTACATGTCTTCTCTCCTCGGCGCTGGAACAGAAACTGCCAAGCCGAGGAGAGATGACATCGCATCCTCTGCCTGTGTGAAACTACACACAGGCAGAGGAGGATTCCCATTGGCTGGGAGCGATCGCGAGGGGGGGGCCACGATCGGATGGTCTCCCCCTCGCCTCTCATCGCTTCCAGCCACAAGCCGACCGCCGCAGGCACCGGGGGGGGTCCGATCGGACCCCCCGCCCGCGGGAGGCAGATCACGTACGGGTACGTGATTCTGCCTGCCCGTGCCATTCTGCCGCAGTATATCTGCGTTAGGCGGTCGGCAAGTGGTTAACTGGGCAGCTCACAAGGCTACTATACGGGGTGCACTAATACAAATAGCAGCCAGGGCCAAGAGAGACAGGGAACAAGCAATCAAAGAACTAGAAGCAGACAGACAAACTAATGTTAGAACAGTGCATGGCTCCCAAGGTTGATATTAGACAAGATAGACAAGGCCAGATTGGCACTTAATGTGACCACCCTAGCGGAAAAAAGTATTCGATTGTCGAAACATAGGTATAACACAATGGGAGACAAACCAACCACAATGCTGGCTAGAGAACTGGTACCCTGAACACTCACGCCCACTTTACCCAAATTGCGATTACCATCGGGACACCCTAAACATGCAAATTTAACAACAAAAAGAAAAAAAAAATTTCTGCTAATGTCACTGGCAAAACTATCAAATACAGGGGGTCCCCGGGTTACAAACAAGTTAGGGACTGTAGGTTTGTTCTTAAGTTGAATCTGTTTGGAAGTCGCAACAGGTACATTTTTTAAGTGTCGCTCCAGCCAAAAAAACTATTTTTAAGCTTTTTGAATAGCATAGGGAAGGGTTAACACCCCTGTAACATTTTTTTTGCTGTGTGTGCCCCTGTTCAGAAGATTTCACCTCACTTTCTGTCCCAATGACAATTGGATTTTTAAAATTTTGGGTTGTTGTGGAAACAAGCCTTGGTGATAAAGCATCAGTGGAGGTACCTTTTCCCCATAATAGCACTTACAGGAGTGAATTTCCCTTCCTAGGGGGAGATTTCCTCTCACTTCCTGTTGTCTCCTTCCGTTTGTAAGTAGGAGTCGTTTGTAACTAGGGGACCCCCTGTAAAGAATTTAATTACATGCAATACTGTAGGTGTGGTGTACATGCTCCAGTGTGAATGCGGCCTCCAGTATGTTGGCCGGACCTCGAGACCCATGGGGGTCCGCATCTCAGAGCATGTAAATAATATCAAGCGTGGTCTTAAATCCCACTCTGTATCTAAACATTTTAGACTATGCCACAACAGAGACCCTAAAAAATTGTTTTTCTGGGGTATAGAGAAAGTTACTAAACATTGGCGTGGGGGGAATTTTATCAGACAGCTCAGTCAGAGAGAATCTTTCTGGATACATGAAACCAGAGTGGCAGCCCCTAGAGGACTGAACGTTGAGTTTGATCTTAACTGCTTTATTTCCAACAAATGATGAAATAGACTCTGTGTTTAAAATTATCATGTATCTGAGTTTTGTATTGATTTATTCTGAGCACTGATATCCGTATATTTTTATACGTTTGATTTTTATAGATGTGACATAATTTTTAAGCATGACCATTGTTAGAGATGGCCGCGGGTGTCTGGTCTAATTTTTACACTACTTTTTAGAGATTTTTAAATGCGTCGTATATTCTTAGTACGTTGCAATGTTTTGCATGTCATTTTTTGGCACTTTATATATATCTTTATTGAGGATTATTCCTTTATTGTTTATTAATCCTTATGATTTATCCCTATGTCTTGATTGAGCGTTTTTTTCCCTTAGTGGCTCTCATGTAATCATCAGCAGGATTTTGGATTGATGTCCCCATATAGTTTTGGAAGTGTTTTCCCCGGTTGGAACACTCATTTCCCCACCTTAGACACTCCCATCTGCTCTGTAACTAGTACTTATATCTCTCCGGGTGACGGGTGCACTCCACCCTCGCTGACGAAGTCCATAGTGACGCAACGCCGCGTATGGGGCGGAGCTACAGTACCGACATCACCCGCTGCCATCTCTTGCCGATGACTGTTCGGACGCTAACAGCCTGTCTCCTGCCTTAGCCGGCTCGATCTTTTGTTTTATCACTTGGCACTGTGAAACGCCTTTTAACTATTATTACATACCCCAGCATTAACTTTTAATAAAGTTTGGAAGTACTCATTAATGGATCGCTCTTAGATTCTTTTTACTTTCATTTTCTCCTCGTGAAACCACCGCTGAGCATCCTGCTAGTTTACATACAGATCTCCCTTTGTCTGACGGAATTCTCTGCCCTTGGGCTGGTAGTCGTCTGCTGGGGATACTCATCCAAGCTGTTCCTCCTTGGGTTCATTCATGCTGTCTGACCCCCTGTAATTAAGGGGTCCACCGAAGCTGGTAAGCGCAATCAAATACATTGATTTGCTTCTCCTTATACATCGGGTGGAAAGAGCTTTATCTGTATGTTCCCAGAAGAAGTGTGTTTGCAGATTGGATTTTATGGACTTCAGATTATATTGTTCCATAACCATTGGACTCTGCATGTATTTATTATTTTACACATTTTGCGCTGCACTTATTTTTGTTTGGTGTTACCTTTAGTGTTCAGCTTGCATATTATTTAGGTTTTTGAGTTTGCGCTGATTGCCCTTTGTTTATACACCCTAAACAGAACCCCGAACTGATAATCCAGGAATTTCACAAATTTTACGCCAAACTGTGTAATACACCAGACAAATTTTCTTATACAAAAGCTGAATCTTTCTTTCAAGATATCCAATTACCCCAGCTTTCACATGCCCATGCAGAACTTATGGATAAAGTATTCATGGAATTAGAGATAAGAATGGCCATAAAAAAAATCCATTCCTCCGAGGCCCCGGGCCCTGATGGTTTCTCGGGTCACTATTATAAAAAATTTCAGGAGATCCTATTACCCTACCTGTGCTCCTACTCTAATGACCTGAGACGGGGAAACATCATCCCAGCACACGAAAACTCAGCTTACATACATGTCATACCAAAACCGGGGAAAGATCATGGAGATTACGCCAATTACCGCCCAATCTTCCTTATTAACATGGAGCTAAAAATAATGACAAAAATACTAGCATATAGATTAAATTATTTCCTTTATCGATACATTCATCCGGACCAGACGGGCTTTGTCCCTAACAGACAGGCGTCAGATCAGACCCGCAGAATCATAAACCTTATCTCAGCCAGTCAGACTGGGACCACAAGGGACCTAGACATGGCATGTTGCTTTCGTTGGACATCCAGAAGTCGTTTGATACCCTGTCATGGAACTACTTACTGGACGTTTTATCTCGTTTTGGGTTTGGTGAACGCTTTCTGGCGCTCCTTCGAACACTATATAATGCACCAACGGCATCTTTGATGCTTAGGGGGGTATGCCTCCCGCTCCCTGGACATTAGGAGAGGGACTCGGCAGGGAAGTCCCTTATCCCGACTGCTATTCGTTTTAGCAATGGAACCACTAGCAATAAGGACCCGTTCCTCTCCAGATGTTAGGGGCATAGAGTGTGGAGATAGCGAGCACAAGTGCTTATTATTTGCAGATGACCTCTTGCTGGCTTTGTCCTCGCCCATCACCTCCCTCCCCAACCTATATGCAATCCTAAAACCATTTTCAGAAATCTCGGGTCTTAAAATCAATCATGACAAATCAAGGGCACTAAATATCTTCTTGCTGAGCACTACACAGGAAGCTCTCGAACAATCACACCAATTTAAATGGGAATGAGAAGCCCTACCTTACCTAGGAATACGATTGACCCCTTCCTTACACACCCTATATGCACACAATTACCCTGCACTATACAGATGCCTGTCAAGGGACCTAGCTAGGTGGCAAATCCACCCTCCATCGTGGTTCGGCAGACTTCAATCGATAAAAATGAATATTCTCCCAAGAATATTGTACTTGTTTCACACCATACCAGTTGCATTAGGCCGATCTGATCTGACGATTACAATTACGATTGCCAGGAACTGGAAGTCAGCAGCCCTACCATTCAACCAACTTAAACACAAACTGTCTTGGCTTATGCTAAACGAAAGATTAACAGCAATTGTGCAAGATAAAATGAATTTGTTTAATAAAGTATGGGATCCCTGGATAAGATACTTAACCAATGATCCCAGGACAATCACTAACCAAGACCCTTCCTTAAGGCCATAATTAGGAGCGTGGAGTCCTCTCTCTCTCTCTCTCTCTCTCTCCCCCCCTCTCCTTCTATCCTCCTCCCCAATCTTGCTGCCTAGTCCCACCGATTTCCCTTCCTCTCTTCACCCTGTCCTTTTCTCTTTTGAGACCCTTGTATAGAGGGGTCTGAGTTGCGCCTCTCCATGATATGGGGGATGGCCTCCCCGAAGTCAGTTGGGAGGCTGGTGTCTCCTGAAGTGGAGGACGCACTCTAAGCCCCATCATAAGAAATTAAAGTAGGGATACAGAATATGGTCTAGCGAGCATGGGGGAGGACCCACCATATAGTTTGCTAGAAATCAACGTAGACAACCCAGATAAGGCAACGTTAACAATAGAGCCATTGTTAAATGGCCTCGAGATAGTAAGAGGTTAATTGTAGTGACAGGTACTCTTTTTTGCAAAAATTGGGGTCTACTAGACCCTAGATTTCTCCTCTGCCCTCAAAGCATCTGACCACACCAAGATCGGTGTGATAAAATGCTTTCGCAATTTCCCAATGGCGCTGTTTACATCCGGCGAAATCTAAGTCATAAAATGCTCGTAGCTTCCGGTTTCTTAGGCCATAGAGATGTTTGGAGCCACTCTGGTCTCTGATCAGCTCTATGGTCAGCTGGCTGAATCACCGGCTGCATTTTCAGGTTCCCTGTTGAGACAGGAGAGCCAGAGAAAAACACGGAAGACGTTGGGGGGGGGGGGGCATTCCCTCCCACTGCTTGTAAAAGCAGTCTAGAGGCTAATTAGCCACTAGGATTGCTTTTACATGAAAGCCGACCGCTGGCTGAAAAGAATGATACCAAGATGATACCTAAACCTGCAGGCATCATTCTGGTATAACCACTCAAAGTCGTGAATGGCGTACCTGAAGACAAAAAAATGGTTAACAATAAAGCACAGTAAACCGTAAGGTATAAAAAATTGCATACCTGAAAAGCAAACATGATAAAACATAACAATAAAACATTGCAGAATAGAATACAGTAAAAAAGAGCAGAACAATAGAGAGAATAGAGAGAGAGAGAGAGAAAACAATAAAACGACAACTATTTTTTTTTATTATTATATTTTTGTATGTGTTTTTTTTTTTTTTTACACTTTTTTTGTAACTAACTTTTATAACTGTAACCGGTTCCAGGTTCGGGTCTCTCAAAATGCGATGGCATCTTGGGAGACCCTGTGAAAGTGTGCCTAGTCTGTGCAATGCTGTACCCTATGCTAATACTCAACTAGTGAATGGTAGCGTTCATAACATTCACCAATGCAAAGACCAGGATTGTCAGGACAGGAGGGACAATAATAGCGGGTATCACACCTATATCCGCGCTTGCTGCAGACACGACATCTTTTTTGGGGGGGTTCGCTGGGTAGGGGTCTCGGGAGGACATAAAGAAAATGCCTCTCATGCAGCCGACTGCATTTGGTTGGGGATGTGAATGGGGGAAGTACGGGTGCTGCAGAAGCGGTGGGTTCCCAATTAGGATTGGCGAATGCAGCAGGAAGGGCACTATGGGCACGACGGGCCTGTGTTTGTCTTTTTGGTGGCAGCGGGACACTACTTGAGCTTGCCACCTCGCCAGCTTGAACTGCACTTATGGGACTCGCCACGTCACCAAGTTAGCGATCGCAGGGATCAGGCCTGACTCTGCGAACGCTGCAGTTATGCGTTTTAGTCATTTGTAAGTGACAGTGATCGATTGATACTGCACTTGGGTGGGCTGGGCTGGGCGGAGGGGAAAAACGCAGGTGCTAGCGGGTATCTGGGCTGATCCCGCTCACACTGCCTGTTTGGGAACCCTAAACTGCTGGGGATGCTAGTATAGATCTGATCGGATCAGATATTGATCCGTACAGATACTATACCACTAAGGGAGGTGTACGCTGCGTGCGTGGGTGTTAGCGGTACTGGTGCTAACCTGACGCTGCCTGGGGCTGGTGCTTGCCAGTTCACCAAAACGCTACCAAGAAAACTGTTAGCGATCGCAGGGATCAGGCCTGACTCTGCGAACGCTGCAGTTGTGCGTTTAGAGTTTTGTAAGTGACAGTGATCGATCGATACTGCACTTGGGTGGGCTGGGCCGGGCGGAGGGGCAAAACGCAGGTGCTAGCGGGTATCTGGGCTGATCCCACTAACACTGCGTTTTCGGGAACCCTAAACTGCTGGGGACGCTAGTATAGATCTGATCGGATCAGATATTGATCCGTACAGATACTATACCACTAAGGGAGGCGTATGCTGCGTGCGTGGGTGTTAGCGGTACTGGCGCTAATCTGACGCTGCCTGGGGCGACGCATATCACCGCCGGGCGATCAGGGGGCTAAACCTTTATTCGGTAATAAACGGCGGGTGCCCTGACACTATAAAAAATAAACGAACTAACCAGCGTCACCCGTAATGGTTATACGGTGATCAGTGGTGAAAGGGTTAACTAGGGGGCAAGCAAGGGGTTAAAACATTTATTAGGTAGTATATGGGGGTCCCTGTCGCTATAAAACGCTGACGGCGAACCTATATATTTACCTCCCTAACTAGCGTCACCAGCGACACTAATACAGCGATCAGAAAAATGATCGCTTAGTGACACTGGTGACAGGGGGTGATCAAGGGGTTAAAACTTTATTAGGGGGGTACCCTAGACCTAAAGGGGGGTAATACTCACTGCCCTAACACTGTAACTGTCACAAACTGACACTATGCAGTAATCAGAAAAAAAAATAAAAATACTGCTGGTGTCAGTTTGTGACAGGGGGGGGGTGATTGGGGGGGGGATCGGGGGGCGATCGGGGGTGTAAAGTATGCCTGGCATGTTCTACTGTGTGTGTTTGTGTTGTGTGCACTTACTTGTCTTCTCTCCTCGGCGCTGGGACGGAAACTGCCAGACCGAGGAGAGATGACATCACATCCTCTGCCTGTGTGAAACTACACACAGGCAGAGGAGGATTCCCATTGGCTGGGAGCGATCGCGAGGGGGGGGGCCACGATCGGATGGTCTCCCCCTCGCCTCCCAACGCTCCCAGTGCAAAGCCGACCGCCGCTGGCACCAGGGGGGAGCAGGTCACGTATTGGGAACGTGATTCTGCCTGCCCGTGCCATTCTGCCGCAGTATATCTGCGTTAGGCGGTCGGCAAGTGGTTAAGGATGTTTCTTTATGCCTCACCAAGGGTCTGGCCATTCCATGGCGACCGCATCTAAACTCCTAAGTAAGCAGACCTGTGTACATGGGAACCATAGCATAACCATACAAAAATCATGGCCCACTGAGCCATGATAGAGTATGGCTCGCGTTATTGGTAGCAGTGGGAATGTGCACACGATCGTGTTCAGAGCCCTTTAAGTAATGTTCAAATTGTGAGTCCTTTGTGTCTCACAGAGGGCATGCCGAATGGTCCTGAATATGAGCGTCTGCACACGTCACTACAGCATTTCTATTTGAATATATACATGTGTGTGATTGGTTCTTTTGAAAGAATACAAGTGTCTGATTGTCCGATTCCGAAGCCACCAACGTCCTTTGTTTATTCCTGTGGACAATATAAAGGGAGTAAAAGCATTCAAGGCATAATTCTGCTAAGCTCAAGGTAATACCAGTGTCTGTCTGTGCTACTTGGAGAAATACAAAGTGCGCTTTCCCGGCATTGTATGAGAGCTGTTTTTGTGCTTTTAAGCGCAAAGAAATGATATGCTTATAGGGAGTAGCCTAAAATTTCCCTGACATTCATGGCGGGCCAGAAAGAAAGCCAACAGATCTTCCTAATTTAGTGGACCTCGAGGGGGAATGATGATCTAGAACCAGACCAGCAAAGACCGGCCTATGGTAAGACAACCATACTTCAAGTTTAACATTTTTGCTGTTCTGCGTTCAGGATCTTGATTCTCTGTCTGCTGTATGAGGTAATATCTGCCAGGCAAAGAACCTTATGGGTTTTTTTGTCGCTTTCTGTATAATGATGGGACTTTTATTGTAGGTTATATTTTTGTCATTGTAAGCAGGTCTATTAACCACTTGACGACCGCCTCACGCCGATGTACGTCGGCAAAGTGGCACAGACAGGCAGAATCACGTACATACACGTGATCTGCCTTCCGCGGGTGGGCGGTCCGATCGGACCCCCCCCCGGTGCCCGAGGCGGCCGCCATTTGTTCCCGGGCTATCAGAGGTGAGGGGGGAGGCCATCCATTCGTGGCCACCCCCTCGCGATCGCTCCCGGCGAATGAAATCCTTCCTCTCCCTCTAATGTAAACAGAGGGAGAGAAAGTGATGTCATCCCTCCTCGAGCCGGTCTTTTCGCTCCTGCGCCGAGGAGAGAAGACATCCAAGTAAGTGCACCAACACTACACTAACAGTAGAACACACTAGGCACACTTTTCACCCCCCAATCACCCCCTGTCACACGGACACCAATAGCATTTTTTTTTTTGCATTGGTGTCAGTTTGTGACAGTTATAAGTGTTAGGGCAGTTAAGGTTAGCCCCCTTTAGGTCTAGGGTACCCCCTTTAGGTCCAGGGTACCCCTCTAACCCCCCCAATAAAGGTTAACCCCTTGATCACCCCCCATCGCCAGTGTCACTAAGCGATCGTTTTTCTGATCGCTGTATTAGTGACACAGGTGACGCTAGTTAGGGAGGTAAGTATATAGGTTCACTGTCAGTGTTTTATAGCGACAGGGACCCCCATATACTACCTACTAAAGGTTTTAACACCCTGATTGCCCCCTACTTAACCCTTTCACCAGCGATCATCGTATAAGTGTTACAGGTGATGCCGGTTAGTTAGTTTGTTTTTTATAGTTTTAGGGCACCCGCCGTTTATTACCTTATAAAGGTTTAACCCCCTAATTGCCCGGCGGTGATATAAGTTACGTTTTTAGGGTCAGATAAGGTCTGCGTCTCCCCAGGCAGCGTCAGGTTAGCGCCAGTACCGCTAACACCCACCTCCCTTAGTGATATAGTATCTGAGCAGATCGATATCCAATCCGATCTATACTAGCATCCCCAGCGGTTTAGGGTTCCCATAAACACAGTGTTAGCGGGATCCGCCCAGATAGCTGCTAGCACCTGCGTTTTGCCCCTCGGCCCAGCCCAGCCCACCCAAGTGCAGTATCGATCGATCACTGACACTTACAAAACACTAAGCACACATAACTGCAGCGTTCGCAGAGTCAGGCCTGATCCCTGCGATCGCTAACAGTTTTTTAGTAGCGTTTTGAATCAGTCGCTAACAGTCAGGAGCTTTTTTGCCTGTGAGTCTCACTAGTGTACCCCTAAATTTAGAGCCCAAAATGGCAAATCGAAGGTACACTAGTGAAGAGGCCTACACGTTTCTGAGCATGACAGATAGGGAAGAGGAAGTCACTCATCTGTCAGATTCAGGCTCAGAATACGATCCTGTAGAGGACAGCGGCTCCATGACAGATAGCTCTGACGACGGAGTTGTGGTCCCTGCCAAGGTCAGGCGTACCAGACCCCAATCTTCTTCTTCTGTCCTTGAAGTGCAAGAACTGCAGGGCTCTCGTATGGAGCAGAGAAGTACTAGTGCCGCTATTCCTTCTGGTGAACTGGCAAGCACCAGCGGCCTAGTACACCCTGGTCGTACATCCAGCACTGCAGTATCACGTGGTGACGTGGCGAGTCCCATAAGTGCAGTTCAAGCTGGCGAGGTGGCAAGCACAAGTAGTGTCCCGCTGCCACCAAGACGACAAAGACAGGCCCGTCGTGCCCATAGTGCCCTTCCTGCTGCATTCGCCAATCCGAATTGGGAACCCACCACTTCTGCAGCACCCGTACTTCCCCCCATTCACTGGCCAACCCGGAATTCAGGTGGAAACAGTTGATTTTACGCCACTGGATTTTTATTCGCTGTTTTTCACCGAAGATCTCTATAGATCTATTGTGGACCAAAGCAATTTATATGCTGGTCAACACATCGCCGCTAATCCCCAGTCCTCCCTTGCCAGAGATTGGAGACCAATTACGGTCTCCGAATTTAAGCTCTTTCTGGGCCTTTCCCTCAACATGGGCATAAATAAAAAGGGTAAGTTGCGGTCATATTGGTCCACTGACCCAATTTACCATATGCCCGTGTTCTGCTTCCATGGCCAGGGCACGATACGAGCAGATTTTGCGGTTCATGCACTTCAAGGACAATGAACTCTGTCGTCCTCGTGGAGCCCCTGGATACGATCGGCTCTACAAAATTCGGCTCCTCGTAAACCACTTCAACCAACGTTTTGCAGACTTGTTTACTCCCCATCAAGTTGTCTGCATTTATGAGTCCCTGATTAAATTTTCTGGCCGCTTGTCATTCAAACAGTACCTTCCCAGCAAGCGTGCCAGATACGGAGTCAAGATGTATAAGCTCTGTGACAGGGCCACAGGCTATACATGTAGTTTTATGGTTTACGAGGGCAAAGATAGTCACGTAGAGCCGACAAACTGCCCTGACTACATAGGAAGCGCTGGCAAGATAGTGTGGGACTTGGTGTCACCCTTATTCGGAAAGGGGTACCACTTGTACGTGGACAATTATTACACGAGCGTGCCACTTTTTAGTCACCTTTTTGATCATCAGATTGGAGCATGTGGCACCGCGCGACCTAATCGCCGGGGCTTTCCCCAGCGGCTTGTAGAATCCTGTCTTAGGCTGGGGGAGAGAGCCTGCTTGCAGTGTAATAATTTGTTCGCTATGAAGTGGAGGGATAAGAAGAATGTTTTCGTTCTCACCTCCTTTCATGCAGACACGACGGCCCAAATTACTACGGCGACTGGTGTTGTGGAGAAACTCCTCTGTGTCCACGAATATAACAAAAATATGGGAGGGGTGGACCTCAACGACCAGTTGTTGGCACCGTACCTAGTTGCCCGTAAGGCCAGACGCTGGTACAAAAAAAGTGTCTGTTTATTTATTTCAATTGGCTTTGCTGAACGCTCATGTGCTATACAGAGCTTCAGGGCGGACTGGATCCTTCCTTAAATTCCAGGAAGAGATCGTCAGAGCCCTTCTGTATCCAGACGGTGCTCCACCTCACCTTCCCCAACCAAATGCAGTAAGCCGGCTGCATGAGAGGCATTTTCCTTATGCCCTCCCGAATACCCCTACCCAACGAGCCCCCCAAAAAAGATGTCGTGTCTGTAGCAAGCGCGGATTTAGGCGTGACACCCGGTCTTATTGTCCCTCCTGTCCTGGCAATCCTGGTCTTTGCATTGGTGAATGTTTTGAGCGCTACCATTCAATAGTTGAGTATTAGCGTAGGGTACAGCACTGCACAGACTAGGACACACTTTCACAGGGTCTCCCAAGATGCCATCGAGAGACCCAAACCTGTTAAAGTTACTAAAAAAAGTGTAAAAAAAAAAAAAAAAAAAATAGTTGTTGTTTTATAGTTCTCTCTCTCTCTCTCTATTCTCGCTCTATTGTTCTGCTCTTTTTTACTGTATTCTATTCTGCAATGTTTTATTGTTATTATGTTTTACCATGCTTGCTTTTCAGATATGCAATTTTTTTATACTTTACTATTTACTGTGTTTTGTTGGTAACCATTTTATTGTTTTCAGGTACGCCATTCACCTGCAGAGCGGATTTATCTATCTTGACAGCAACAGCGTTTGCTCCCACAATATATAAAGCCGTGACTCCAGCGCTGTCAGAGATGATTTCACCACCAGTTATATACTTCAGCATATATGCCGAAGCGTGGGGGCAGCAGTGGGTGGAGGAGCGATTTGCTCCTGCCTTTTGTGGGAGGATGACCCCATGCTTCAGCATATATATATTTTAGGCACAGGTTGCGTTAAATGTTTTATTTTTTACTATGTTTTTTTTGTATTTGCTTTGCAGGTATGGTAAGTCTTACTGTTATACTGTAATGTTACTTTGTTTTATTGTTAACCATCATTTGCTTAGCGGGTACGCCATTCAGTTGCAGCGCGGATTTATTTATTTTGACAGCAACAGCGTTTGCTCCCATGATATATAAAGCCGTGACTCCAGCGCTGTTGGAGGTGATTTCATCACCACAGTTACGTACTTCAGCATATATGCCGAAGCGTGGGGGCAGCAGTGGGTGGAGGAGCGATTTGCTCCTGCCTTTTGCGGGAGGATGCCCCCATGCTTGGGCATATATAAATGGTGCATGTATGCCCATCATTAGAAGTGGGTGGATGAAGGGAGGTATTCTAATGGTGGGCATACCCACCGATCAATATCTTTTTCGTTCAGCCCACAGGCTGCATGAAAAAAAAAGTTTACAATATATGCCCAACAAGGACCAGCAATGTACTGGTATGTTGCTGGACTTTGAGTGGTTATACCAGAATGATGCCTGCAGGTTTAGGTATCATCTTGGTATCATTCTTTTCAGCCAGCGGTCGGCTTTCATGTAAAAGCAATCCTAGTGGCTAATTAGCCCCTAGACTGCTTTTACAAGCAGTGGGAGGGAATTGCCCCCCCCCCACCGTCCTCCATGTTTCTCTCTGGCTCTCCTGTCCCAACAGGGAACCTGAAAAATGCAGCCGGTGATTCAGCCAGCTGACCATAGAGCTGATCAGAGACCAGAATGGCTCCAAGCATCTCTATGGCCTAAGAAACCGGAAGCTACGAGCATTTCATGACTTAGATTTTGCCGGATGTAAACAGCGCCATTGGAAAATTGGGAAAGCATTATATCACACCGATCTTGGTGTGGTCAGATGCTTTGAGGGCAGGAGAGATCTAGGGTCTAATAGACCCCAATTTTTTCAAAAAAAAAAAAAGGAGTACCTGTCACTACCTATTGCTATCATAGGGTATATTTACATTCCCTGAGATAACAAAAAAATGATTAAAAAACATAAAAATGAAAGGAACAGTTTAAAAATAAGATAAAAAAAAAAAAAAGCACCCCTGTCCCCCCCCCTGCTCTCGCGCTAAGGCGAACGCAAGCGTCGGTCTGGCATCAAATGTAAACAGCAATTGCACCATGCATGTGAGGTATCACCGCGAAGGTCAGATCGAGGGCAGTAATTTTAGCAGTAGACCTCCTCTGTAAATCTAAAGAGAAGAGAAGAAGCCCAGCAGCTCAGAAGTCCGGACCTCTGCTGGCAAGAGAGCTACCTGAACACAGCAGAGGAGCCGGCCGAAGAACTGGAACACCGGGAGAAGAGAGCGGAGAAGAACCAACCGGACGCCGGGAGAAGATGAAGCGGAGGGACCCCCGAAGCCGGAAGAAGACCCCCGAAGCCGGAGGAAGATCCCCACCCCCGGAGCTGTTTAATAAAATATTTTAAAAACCTGTGTAGTGTGTTTTATTACTTACAATTTTTCCCTAGGTGAAGGGGTAGGGGGACCATGTACCCCATACTCATTCACATAGGGTGGGGTGCCGGGATCTGGGGGCCGGGATCCCGGCGTGTGTGGGCAAGTCCGTCCGTTTTAAAGTCCGGCGCACCTGGCGGACAAAGTCCGTCGGAAAGTGTGCCGGACCAAGTATGCCGGAAAGTCCGACCGTGTGTACGCGGCATTAGTGATGTGGGAGGCACATAAGACGGTTATCAGGGGTACCCTAATCAGCATCGGGGCACGTCTTAAAAGGGAGAGAATTAGTCGATTCGACGAACTCACCCGTCAGATCCAGACCTTAGAATGCTCACATAAGGCCAGTCTAGCTCGCTCCACTTACCAGGAGCTACTCAAAGCACGTGAAGAACTTCGCTCACTCCTTCTACACAAAAACGAAAGAGAAATTAGCATGGGCACGACGTACGATGTACGAGTTCTCCAACAAACCGGGTTCTCTCCTGGCCAGAGCACTACGAGGCCCCCGCACTAAAACCTACATTTCCCACATCATGTCCCCCTCCGGCAGGAAGGTATCCACATCTTCCGACATGGCAGAGGAGTTCCGACTGTTTTATAATGGTCTCTACAACTTGGATAGACCCCCTCCCGCAGACCCTAACTCTGCCGGGAGTTCCACTCCCCAAACATACCTAGCCTCCTCGGGCATGCCATCCCTTCCGTCCAGTACTCTGGAGGAAATGGAGAAACCCATTACGGTAGAGGAACTGGTAATAGCGCTGGCAAGCTCGAAACCAAAGAAAGCCCCAGGGCCCGACGGCCTCACACCATCTTATTACAAGACCTTCTTTGAGACGCTCTCTAAACCCTTAGTATCTGATTGAACTCGATCACCAAAGGTAATTCTTTCCCTATTGACTCTCTTAGAGCCTACATTTTCCTCATCCCAAAGGAAGGGAAGGACTTGCTACGATGTGGCAGCAATCGGCCGATAGCTCTACTGAACACCGACTTGAAATTATTTGCCAAGATACTGGCAAACAGGTTACTTCCACATATACCGGGCCTAATCCACAAAGATCAAGCGGGCTTTGTGCCACAGCGAGAACCCCGCGACAACACTATTCGGGTGATTAACCTCGTTCACGCAGCCAGGACATCACGGCGACCCCTTCTCCTGCTGTCAACAGACGCGGAGAAGGCCTTCGACCGGGTGGATTGGACGTTTGTAAGGGCCACCTTAGAACATAACGGTCTCCGCGCCTCGATGCTCAGCTGGATTCTGTCACTCTACTCCTGTCCTACAGCCGCGGTTAAGGTTAATGAGACTAGGTCGGGGTTTTTCAACATTCGAAACGGCACCAGACAGGGCTGTCCCTTATCCCCGTTGATCTTTATACTTACCCTGGAACCACTGCTGTGTAAGATGCGGGCAAATCCGCATATTACTGGCTATCGTAAATCCTCCGGGGCTCACAAGGTTGCTGCCTTTGCCGACGACCTCATCTTCTTCTTGACAGACCCACTTACCTCACTCCCCGAATTGCTCCATTCCCTGCAGGAATATGGGGCTCTATCCCTTTTTCAAATAAATATGACCAAATCCTCCCTACTCAACATCACATTGGGTTCGAACACAATTCGTCAATTACGCTCAAAATACCAATTCCATTGGGCGACCAACACCATCTCCTACCTAGGAATAGCTATTACCCCTGACCCTGCTAATCTTTATCAAGCGAATTTTACCCCATTGCTTCACAGTCTCAAAACTGACCTACATCACTGGCACTCCCTTACTCTAACGTGGTTCGGTCATTGTAATGCCATCAAGATGACCGCATTGCCGAGGGTGCTTTACCTGCTTCAAGCCATTCCCATCCGCCTTCCACCCCCTTTCTTAAAGCGAATTGATGCCCTATTTCGGGAGTTTGTTTGGTCACACCGGCAGCCCCGCATCAAGTTGCAATTACTTCACATGGCAAAACATAGGGGAGGGGTGGGACTCCCAGACATGAAAGCCTATTATAGAGCAACACATCTCACCAGACTAATAGACTGGCATTGTCACGCGGAGGCGAAACAGTGGGTAACAATGGAGTCAGAGGACTCCGACGGTACAGCCAAGAGCTGGCCGTGGATTGCTACCCCCATCCCAAAGGCCCTGGTTGACCATCCTACCCTAGGTAGCACATTGCAGGTCGTTAGAGAAACCTTTCGCAAAACCTCAGTATCCCCCACACCGTCCCCCATGGTGCCGATCTTAGGCAATCCAGACTTCCCACCTGGCTGCCAGGGCCCAATCTTCAGGTCCCTGTCGGCGGAGGGAAGGTGGCCACACCTTCACGACTTTCTCGGTCCAAATGGCCAGCTTAGTGCAGCTGCCGGATTGGAAGGTTCCAACTCGCCACTGGACTTCCTGAGTGGACTCCAACTGCGTAACTATCTACGCCGATGCGCACGGACTCTGGGCAACTTGCGCCCGCTCACTGAATTGGAACGAATATGTCACCGCAGGGAACCCATACGTCATTCCCTGTCCCTGATCTATGCCTCTCTGATCTCCCCGGCAGAGGGGTTCATCCCCTTTTCCTCTCTAAATGGGAGGACGATTTGGGAGTTCGTTTTGATGACCAACAGAGAGAAAAAATTTTTACATTTTGCCCAAAAATCCTCTTTGGCCTCCAGGGTCCAAGAGACCTGCTACAAAATCATGACTAGATGGTACAGAGTGCCTTCCACTCTGCATCGGTTTTTCCCACAGGTCCCAAATCTCTGCTGGCGGTGTGGAACGGGGGAGGGAACAATGCTCCACATCTTTTGGGACTGTCCCAAAATCAAACCCTACTGGCGGGAGGTGACACGCACGATTGAACATCTAACGGGTGCCACCCTGGAGGAGGATCCTGGGGCGTGTCTGCTGCACCTCTCTAGACGACCAATTAAGAAATATAAAGCCAGCCAAGGCTTGCATTCCCTTATCTTGGAGATCGGAGACCCCACCAACGAAAATCCAGTGGTACGCCAAGGTGAATGAGTTGCGCGATATGGAAGATCTTACTGCCACTCTGTACGGCAGGGAGGAGGCCTATCGAGATAAAATGCTGCCACGGGCGCCACGTATTTACACCGAGGCATACCTCAGTGAGGTGGCATAGAATGAAAAGATTCCCGGACCGGGGACCCCGCCTGGCCGGGGGGCCCCACCACCGTTCTTCGTTCTTTGTTCTTAGTTCTCAGTCCTTTCACCTCTTTTTCATCTTCTCTCCCTCCTCCTCTACCCCTGCCCTATGTCTTATATTTTTTCCCTTTTTCCCTTTCCTCCTATCTTTCACCTCTCCCCTCCCCCCCACCAATCCTCCCTCTCTTTCTGCCTTTTTAGTCCCCCTTTATAATTTTCCAGCCATGGGAAGGTTTAGCCAGATATGGTGTATATCTTGGTCTGCATTGCACTTTGTTAGTATCCCATGGATGGACTCTGCTGGCTTCCTAGGGAGCCTCTTCCCTGGCCAGTGGAGAGTATTTTATTCACCGTATGATCATGACAGTAAACACGATCTAAATGTTTTTTGAAATAGGGGATATTCTGAGGAAACCTCATCGGTTGAATACTTAAATAGTCATTGTGTGATAATTCTCCTTTTTGTCCCATATATCCCATCACAGATCGTGTAACCAAAGAAAATGCTACTGTACACTTTTGTTTCTGGCAATTGACTATGTCAACGACTTGTCTCAATACTTGTTTTATTATATACATATAAGCTGTATGATGTCTCTTTGCAGTGTTTATCGAAATGCAACGCTTATTTTTTGGAAAATAAAGGAATTACAAAAAAAAAAAAAAAAAAAACTGTCATTTTCCGAACCGAATTTGGGGCCCTGTATCTCAGGGCCACTTGGTGCTAGGAACCCCAAGTTTGGTGTGCAAACCCAGTGGAACTGGTACCACAACATATCTAAAGATAGAGTTCCTAGCACTAAGTGGCCCCGAGATACGGGGCCCCAAACCCGGTTCGGAAAATGTCATTCTTTGCTACAGAAAAGTGCTCGACATTTTCTGAACCGATTTTTGGGGCCCTGTATCTTGGGGCCACTTGGTGCTAAGAATCCCAGCTTTGGATATTTTATGATGCTAGTTCCACTGGGTTTGCACACCAAATTTGGGGTTCTTAGCTCTAAGTGGCCTCAAGATACGGGGCCCCAAATTCGGTCAACTGTGTCCATCTGCAGCAATGTCATTTTGGGACCCTTTGGGTTCAGAGACCCCAAATTTTGGCTGCAGCTAGGGGACATCTAGGAACCCTTAACTACCGAGTTTGAAGTTCGGGGGACCTATGGCTGCAAATGGGCACAGTGAGGCATGCAAATGGGCATTGTTGACCCTCTTTTCCACTTACAGTAGCTGTGCATTTCTCACCCTCGTCTTATACTCGGGTCAATAAGTTTTTCCCATTTTTTGTGGTAAATTAGGGCCTCGACTTATACTCGAGATAGATAGATAGATAGATAGATAGATATATACACACACATACATGCATATACATACACACACATACATATACACACATACATACATACACACAGTGGGGACGGAAAGAATTCAGACCCCCTTAAATTTTTCACTCGTTATATTGCAGCCATTTGCTAAAATCATTTAAGTTTTTTTCCTCATTAATGTACACACAGCATCCCATATTGTCAGAAAAACAGAATTGTTGACATTTTTGCAGATTTATTAAAAAAGAAAAACTGAAATATCACATGGTCCTAAGTATTCAGACCCTTTGCTGTGACACTCATATATTTAACTCAGGTGCTGTCCATTTCTTCTGATCATCCTTGAGATGGTTCTACACCTTCATTTGAGTTCAGCTGTGTTTGATTATACTGATTGGACTTGATTAGGAAAGCCACACACCTGTCTATGCAAGACCTTACATCTTACAGTGCATTTCAGAGCAAATGAGAATTATGAGGTCAAAAAGGAACTGCATGAAGAGCTCAGAATGAATTGTGGCAAGGCACAGATCTGGCCAAGGTTACAAAAAAAAAAAAAAATTCTGCTGCACTTAAGGTTCCTAAGAGCACAGTGGCCTCCATAATCCTTAAATGGAAGACGTTTTGGACAACCAGAACCCTTCCTAGAGCTGGCTGTCCGGCCAAACTGAGCTGTCGGGGGAGAAGAGACTTGGTGAGAGAGGTAAAGAAGAATCCAAAGATCACGGTGGCTGAGCTCCAGAGATGCAGTTGGGAGAAAGTTGTAGAAAGTCAATCATCACTGCAGCCCTCCACCAGTTGGGGCTTTATGGCAGAGTGGCCAGACGGAAGCCTCTCCTCAGTGCAAGACACATGAAAGCCCGCATGGAGTTTGCTAAACACCCGAAGAACTTCAAGATGGTGAGAAATAAAAAATTATCTGGTCCGATGAGACCAAGATAGAACTTTTTGGCCTGAATTCTAAGCGGTATGTGTGGAGAAAACCAGGCACTGCTCATCACCTGTCCAATACAGTCCCAACAGTGAAGCATGTGGTGGCAGCATCATACTGTGGGGGTGTTTTTCAGCTGCAGGGACAGGATGACTGGTTGCAATCGAGGGAAAGATGAATGCGGCCAAGTACAGGGATATCCTGGACGAAAACCTTCTCCAGAGTGCTCAGGACCTCAGACTGAGCCGAAGGTTTACCTTCCAACAAGACAATGACCCTAAGCACACAGCTAAAATAATGGAGTGGCTTCACAACAACTCCGTGAATGTTCTTGAATGGCCCAGCCAGAGCCCTGACTTAAACTCAATTGAGCATCTCTGGAGAGACCTAAAAATGGCTGTCCACCAACGTTTACCATCCAACCTGACAGAACTGGAGAGGATCTGCAAGGAGGAATGGCCGAGGATCCCCAAATCCAGGTGTGAAAAACTTGTTGCATCTTTCCCAAAAAGACTCATGGCTGTATTAGATCAAAAGGGTGCTTCTACTAAATACTGAGCAAAGGGTCTGAATACTTAGGACCATGTGATATTTCAGTTTTTTTTTCTTTTTTTAAAAATCTGCAAAAATGTCAACAATTCTGTGTTTTTCTGTCAATATGGGGTGCTGTGTGTACATTAATGAGGAAAAAAATGAACATAAATGATTTTAGCAAATGGCTGCAATATAACAAAGAGTGAAAAATGTAAGGGGGTCTGAATATTATATTTATATAATATAATAAATATATATATATATATATATATATATATATATATATATATATATATATATATATATATATATATATATATATATATATATATATATATATATATATTAAATAATAATAAAAATAATAATACTACTACTACTACACACCAGTATCTCACAAAAGTGAGTACATCCCTCACATTTTTGTAAATGTTTTATTATATATCTTTTCATGTGACAACAATGAAGAAATTACACTTTGTTACAATGTAAACTTGTGAGTGTACAGCTTGTATAACCGTGTAAATTTGCTGTCCCCTCAAAATAACTCAACACACAGCCATTCATGTCTAAACTGCTGGCAACAAAAGGGAGTACACCCCTAATTGAAAATGTCCAAATTGGGCCCAAAGTTTCAATATTTTGTTTGGCCACCATTATTGTCCAGCACTGTCTTAACCCCCTTCGCATGGAGTTCACCAGAGCTTCACAGGTTGCCACTGGAGTCCTCTTCCACACTTCCATGACAGCATCACACAGCTGGTGGATGTTAGAGTCCTTGTGCTCCTCCACCTTCCATTTGAGGATGCCCCACAGATGCTCAATAAGGTTTAGGTCTGGAGACATACTTGGCCAGTCCATAATCTTTACCCTCAGCTTCTTTAGCAAGGCAGTGATCATCTTTGAGGTGTGTTTGGGGTCATCATCATGTTGGAATACTGCCCTGTGGCCCAGTCCCTGAAGGGAGGGGACCATGCTCTGCTTCAGTTTGTCACAGTACATGTTGGCATTCATAGTTCCCTCAATGAACTGTAGCTCCCCAGTGCCGGCAGCACTCATGCAGCCTCAGACCATGACACTCCCACCACCATGCTTCTTTAGAAGATGCTTCCTTCTGGGATGACAGCCATGCAGACCAATTTGATGCAGTGTGCGGCGTAGGGTCTGAGCACTGACATGCTGATCCCCACCTCTTCAACCTCTGCAGCAATGCTGACAGCACTCATATGTCTATTTCCCAAAGAAAACCTCTGGATTTGATGCTGAGCACGTGCACTCAACTTCTTTGAGTCCTGGCAATCTTCCTATAGCCAAGGCCATCTTTATGTAGAGCAACAATTCTTTTATTCAGATCCTCAGAGAGATCTTTGCCATGAGGTGCCATGTTGAACTTCCAGTGACCAGTGTGAGTGATAACACCAAATTTAACACACCTGCTCCCTATTCACAAATGAGACCTTGTACCACTTATGAGTCACAACACCGGGGAGAGAAAATGGCTAATTGGGCCCAATTTGAACATTTTCACTTAGGGGTTTACTCCCTTTTGTTGCCAGCGGTTTAGACATCAATGGCTGTGTGTTGAGTTATTTTGAGGGGACAGCAAATTTACACTGTTATACAAGCTGTACACTTACTGCTTTACATTGTAGCAAAGTATCATTTCTTTAGTGTTGTCATATGGAAACATGTAATGAAATATTTACACAAAAGTGAGGGGTGTACTCACTTTTGTGAGATAATGTGAGTGAATATATAACATAGATAGATAGAGCAATATGAACTACCAGCAGAAAGTATCATATCTTTCAGTGTTCCTGGACACATCACTTGTCCTCTTGGAAATCAGTGTAACCAGTGACCTCATATTTGTGTCCCCAACAAAGTGAATTATGGGACGTATAGTTCTCCTTCAGAGAGTTTCTTTGCACCCATGTACCTTAAAGTGGTGTTCCGGCCGAAATTATACTTTTTAAATAAAAATACCCATATAATAATACACAAGCTTAATGTATTCTAGTAACGTTAGTCTGTAAACTAAGGTCTGTTTTGTTAGTTTATAGCAGTAGTTTGTTATTTTATAAACTTACAGCTGGCCGTGGCCATCTTAAGTGTGGGCATCTGAAGCTAGACTGTATTTCTTCCTGGATCGCATCCTTGCAGATCTCACACATGCTCAGTGCAGCACAAGCAGTGTAATAGGTTTCAGGTCAGGTTTCCATAGCAACGGCAGTGTCAGAGGAAGTTGCCGCCCCTTCCCAGAAGGCATTGCAAACAGGAAATGATGCGATGGGCCACGGCCAGGGAGGAGGAAGTGAAAAATGAATACAGCAGATATACAGTAGGTGCTGAGAAAAAAAATTAAAAATATCAAATTCGTTTACAGTGCACAGTTTATTGAGGGATGCTGAAGAGTTGTATAAGTGGGTGGAACTCCACTTTAAAGCCGCGTACACACGATCAGATTTTCCGATGGGAAATGTGTGATGATAGGCTGTTGGTGGAAAATCCGACCGTTTGTACGCTCCAGACAACTGTTGTCAGATTTTCCGCAGACAAATGTTGGATGGCAGGTTTTAAAATTTTCCGGACAAATGTCTGTTGTCGGATTTTCTAAGCGTGTGTACACGAGTCCGGACAAAAGTCCAAAGTACAAACACGCATGCTCGGAAGCAAGGACGAGCCAGAAGCTGTCAGTCTTGTAAACTAGCGTTCGTAATGGAGAATTAACATTCATGACGTGGCAATGAAATCTCGAAATGCAGCGCACATTCTCTTCTTCTTTAACCACTTCACTTGCCTACCAGGCACTAACACCCCCTTCCTGCCCAAGCCATTTTGCAGCTTTCAGCGCTGTCGCACTTTGAATGACAATTGCGCAGTCAAGCTACTCTGTACCCAAACAAATTTTTTATCATTTTTGTCACACAAATAGAGCTTTCTTTTGGTGGTATTTAACTGCTTGCCATCCGGAGGCCGTCATATGACGTCCTCGACTTTCGGGGCTTATATCTGAATGATGTCTGAGGCTACAGACATCATTCAGATACCGGCATTTTCAGCCGGCGATTCCGTACACCATAAGAACGATCATAGCGGCTGTTCCGCTGCTTGATCGTTCTTACGGGCGGCGGGAGGGGACGTCCCCCGCCTCCCTTCGGTGCTACTACCGACTCACCTCAGCGATCGGTGAGTCAGACAGCGGATCCGCCGGCGCCGGATGTTCACCATAGAGATTTCCGGCGGACCAGATGGTCGCCGGAGTCTCTATGATCGTTCGGAGGCCGGGCGCGATGTTATGACGTCACGCCCGGCCTCTGCATTCAAAAAAACGGCGCCGCTTCGGCTGTGAAGCGGCGATCGTTTTATTTTATTTTTTATTTTAGGCTTCCCAGCCTAGAGGTGAGATGTGGGGTCTTATTGACCCCATATCTCACTGTAAAGAGGACTGATCGTGTCATATTCCTATTACAAGGGATGTTTACATTCCTTGTAATAGGAATAAAAGTGATCAAAAAAAAAAAAAAAAATTTTTAAAGTGTAAAAATAAAAATTTTTAAGTAAAATTAACAATAAAAAAAAAATAAATAAATTTTTAAAGCGCCCCTGTCCCCGTGAGCTCGCACGCAGAAGCGAACGCATACGCAAGTCCCGCCCACATATGAAAACGGTGTTCAAACCACACATGTGAGGTATCGCCGCGAACGTTAGAGCGAGAGCAATAATTTTGGCCCTAGACCTCCTCTGTAACTCAAAACATGTAACCAGTAAAAAAATTTGAAAGCGTCGCCTATGGGGATTTTTAAGTACCAAAGTTTGGCGCCATTCCACGAGCGTGTGCAATTTTGAAGCGTGACATGTCAGGTATCTATTTACTCGGCGTAACTTCATCTTTCACACAATGCAAAAAAATGTGGCTAACTTTGCTGTTTTGTTTTTTTTTAAAGCATGAAACTTTTTTTTAAAAAAAAAAACACGTTTGAAAAATTGCTGCGCAAATACCGTGCAAGATAAAAAGTTGCAATGACTGCCATTGTATTCTCTAGGGTCTCTGCTAAAAAAACATATATAATGTTTGGGGGTTCTATGTAATTTTATAGCAAAGAAATGATGATTTTTGACATGTAGGAGCGAAGTGTCAGAAATGGCCTGGATGCGAAGTGGTTAAACACTGCTGGGTTTTTGGTTTTTTTTGGTAAAAAAGACCAAACATTTTGAAAAATAAACATTTTTTACTTTTTTTCGGTCAGTAAATTTTGTAACTAAGTAATTTTTCGCCTTCACTGATGTGCGCTGATGAGGTGGCACCGATGAGGGGGCACTAATATGCCGCACTTATGGGCACTGATGGGCACTAATAGGCGGCACTGGTGGGTACTGATAGGCGGCACATATGGGCATTGATGGACAGCAGTGATAGGCGGCACTGATTGCCAGCACTGACTGGCATGGCTAATGGTCACTGATTGGTGGCACTTGTGGGCACCGATTGCTGCCACTGGTGGGCACTGTATTGTGACACTATATTTCTTATTGTAATCAGGGCACTGATGATCAGTGCCCTGATTACATTCCTACATGTCCCCCCGTGAGGGGATGCCGCTGATCGGCTCTCCTCTCCTCACACTCTGTCAGTGTGAGGTGAGGAGAGCCGATCACCGGCACTTCCTTGTTTATATGTGACCGGCTGTGAGTGGACACAGCCGATCACATGGGTAAAGAGCCGCAGACGCGGCTCTTTACACAGATCGGGGTCGTGCCCCCACACGAGAGCGGCTGATCTGGGACAACATCGCTGCGTGCCCCCGCATGAGAGCGGCCGTTCTGGGACTCCGTCATATGACAGGGTCCCAGAACAAGAGCTGCACCACGCCGTCATTTGACGGTGGGCAGACAGCAAGGAGTTAATGGACTAATAATGAACCTGATTTGCTGGTGATACTGATGGAGTTATTGCAAACAATTTTTTAAAGGCTTTTTTTCTAGGGATATCAAGAACAATATTATGCTTTTTTATTTTTTGGGTAAGTTAGCACAACACCATTATCCCCGAGTTTTTAAGATCAAAGATACAACTATGTTGGTGTCCCTTGTCAATTTTACATTGTATTTTTTTTAAATGTAATTGCCTACTCCAAAATGTTATTTGAAGTAAAACACATAGCCAAGTATTATTCTACACAATTTTTTATTGTGCATTAAAAAAAGAAAACAAATAAAATTAGACATGCTGTCTGCCAATAGAACTTAACCAAAACGTGCATTCTATGCATCCAAAAATAAAGAAAACAAATCAAATCATTATTATTCAACCAAAAAATAAAAGCCTCATGCATGTGTCCTGCTTCTTAATATAGGGGGTCAACAATGTCAGGAGTTGGTGAAAGCAGGGGTCCGTCATCCGGAGAGAATTCCAAAAACATCTGGATTATTCTCCTGGAGCTCCCGCAGCAAAGGCATATAGCATTATTGGTCACGATCATTAAAAGCAACCAATTTTTGGTCCAAGAACTCATCCTGTTCCTGGACTGGACTTGGGTCAAAGCAATAACTCCAAGGCCAATAATAAATAACACATTATCTCCTCGGATTCCGCAACATGCCTGATGACGAACGGCCGTTCAGAAACAAACTTAAAAGCAGAAAATGAAAAGGGGCTTACTGAAACGCGCTAAATGAAAAGTGTGAATCAACACTCAAACTTCTACTAACATGAAATTAGCAGAAGGAGCCCAAAGGGTGGCGCTAAAGAGCTTAAGACCTGAAAAACCACGCAGTACGTCACTATGTTCGTGTTTGTTGGCCGACAATTCCTTGCCGTTTGTATGCAAGACAAAATCCAGGCACACGCATATAGACAAAAGTCAGAGGTTTTGTCTGTGGAAAATCTGATCGTGTGTACGAGGTTTAAGACTACACATCCCAGGGATCTTTGCTGCAACATGAAGATTGCTGGGAGTAGCTGTAAAAAAGGAGCGAAAATCCAGCGCAGAGGTCTTTCTCCTGGGCCTGACACTAGACGGACCTCTCTGTGCAACAGGGAGAGAGGTCACAGTCTACCACGCAGAGCCTTACTTCCAACCGAGGCCTAATGCCGCGTACACACGGTCGTACTTTTCGTCTACAAAAGTCGGACAGCCTTTCCGACAGACTTCCGGCAGACTTTCGGTGGACTTGCGGCGGACTTGCGGCCTACTTTCTAACGACCGGACTTGCCTACACACGACCACACAAAAGTCGGTCGGATTCGTACGTGATGACGTACACCGGACTAAAATAAGGAAGTTCATAGCCAGTAGCCAATAGGTGCCCTAGCGTGGCTTTTTGTCCGTCGGACTAGCACACAGACGAGCGGATTTCGGGGTCCGTCGTAGTTACGAAGTAAAGTTTTAAAGCATGTTTCAAATCTAAAGTACGTCGGATTTGAGGCTAAAAAAGTCGGTTGAAAGTCCGGAGAAGCCCACACACGATCGGATTACCAGCCAGCTTTAGTCCATCAGCGTCCGTTGGACTTTTGTAGACGAAAAGTAGGACCGTGTGTACGCGGCATAAGGGGCCTAGCTCTGTTATTCGCTGTCGGACATCATGTCACCAACATCACTCAGATTGCCTGCCTGTCTGTGTGGGTGTGTGTGGCAAGCTTCACCTCGGAAGACCGAGACAGCTGATCCGCTGCACGAATGTCACTACACAAGTTCCTATCCAGAAGACATCGGAGCGATTTGGTCGTTGATGAGAGGGCAAATTGCTTGACCTTTATCTATTCATTGCCACCATTACAGAGACGCTTTGCACAGACATTTTTATAACAAGAACACTTTACTGCATTGCTTAAAAACACTGTGCTCAGATACCTTTAGATCTTCACCACTAGGAATCTATTGCTTTCATTTACACCCAAACTGATTACAGTTAACAAGCTCCAACTAGCTGGCGAAGAACATCAGATTTGCAACGAGGAACTCTTTTGCAGACCCACTCCTTTCATTAGGATAGCATAGGCTGGCTAGATTACTTCTTCCTCAGTGCTAAATTGCTTAGAAACTAGTAACTTGGGGGGAGGGGGGCTTACTCTGCATGTAGAGTGGTGCATCTGTAGCATGTATCCAAAATGCTGCTTCAAAAATGTACGACTTTAGAGAAAACTTACAGATCTTCATTGCAGCTGCAAGATTTTAACCAAAAACAAAAAATAATATACCCAAAATAACCTTGTATGTATTGGGGATGGGGGAGGCTAGGGCTTAAAATGAGAACCCGGGGGGCATGGCTTGGCTATGGAGGAATGAGGAACATGCATCTCCTCAGTTCCTCGTCCACCATCGCTGAATCAGCAGCACAAGGGGGAGACATCGCCTCCGGAACGTCAGAAACCATGTCACAGGGACGGCGGGTACTCTCCCAGCAACAGGACAGATGGGACCTGGCAGGAGCAGCTGGAAGTGCTCTTCAGCGGGACCTGCGGACCGGGACACGAGGCCTTCAAAATGGCGCAGACACCGAAGGCATCCAAAGCAGCCAGGGCAGCACAGAAAGCTGCAGCCCAGCAGCAAAGGACGGCTGACTCTCAGATCCCCTCTCCAGAGCTGGTGAGTGACTCTGCTCCCCACTCTCCCCAGGATCCTCTACCTCCCAAGACGGGGGCCCCGACATGGCAGAGTTCCTAGGGGACGGGGACATAAAGAGCCATATCTGGTCCCTCCCCACCTGGGAGGATTTAGAAAGATTCACTGCCAGGGTGGAGAAGGCCTTCAAAGCTCAGCACAGCTCAAAGCGGACACAGCACAGCTCAAAGCGGACACTAATAACCTGGGGGCTAGAATGGAGTCTGTGGAGCAGAGACTTGATGAGACCTTACCAGCCATCTCTATGCTACAAGGCAGAGGCCGCGCCCAGGATCAGAAAATTGAGGCTGTGTCAGTTAGACGATTTTGAGAACCGCAGCAGGAGGGCCAACATCCGCATACGAGGCCTGCCAGAAGCCACAGCGCCTAAAGGATATTGCCCCCACCCTGGAAAACATATTCAGAGAAATCCTAGGTCTGCCTGCAACAGTGATCATTGAGATTGATCGTGCCCATAGAGCCCTTAGACCTCCCTCCCAGGATGTAGACAATCCTAGGAGATTTAATTTGAAAGCTCCATAAGTATACATTGAAGGTCCAGATCATGCTAAAAATGCGAGAGAGGCAGTAATTTAACTTTGATGGGGCCCACCTTTCTTTCTACCAGGACATATCCAGGCGCACCCTTATGCAGCGCAGGGCCCTCCGACCACTGTTGGAGGCTATCCAAAAAGCTGGACTGCCTTATCGCCGGGGATTCCCCTTTTACCTTCAAGCCAACAAAGACGGCAAGCAAGCCACGCTGCGCAACAAAGACGACCTCCCACATTTCCTAGACACCCTGGGGATAGAACCAGTAGATTTCCCAGATTGGAGAGGATTGCAGGAGCACCCCCCACATGCAACTTCCCCAACCCTGCATACCAGCTAAGCGCAGGAGTCACAGACGCCCCTCCTCTACTTCACCTCGAGGCCAAGCGTTCCTAGGGAACTGACGGAACTTTCTTTCCCACGCATCTGTTGCTGCTCCCCAGTTACTGCTATTTTTCCCTCCTCCCAGGTTTTTTTCTTTTTACTTGCACTTTTTTTTATTTGCACTCTGAGAAGGGCCCGAGCCTTTCAAACATGTCTTCCTGCCTGGAAGGCAGGTATTGACTCTGTCGCGTTATGCACCATCACGTGCCTCTCTGCAGGGACTAGTGCCTCTATTAGACTAATCAAGCCTGACTTCCCGCCGTTGGCCTTTACAGATGGCTTGAAGCTGGAGCCTCGACCCCTGCCCCACTCACCCCCCTGATGGCTTCCCTGCCTTCCCAGTTTATCTTTTTGGTTTAGCAAATTGATCTCCCCTCTTAAACAATTGCTGATCGTTCGATGGGCGATGGTGGACGGGGACTGACTCCCGCATCCTGCCCTCTCGTGTTGGTCCATGATCCCCACTTAGGCCGTACCTCATTAGGTACATTTCCTTTTTGGAAAGGGGGATGGGTTCTGGGGGCTCCCCCCTTGTAGGCCCAAACCCAGTGCTCACCCCCAAGTATTTCCCCCCATGTTACGATATGTGTTACACGTTTGTTTTGATATCGCTCACTGTTTTTCTTTCCCTTGCTTTCTCCTTCTCACTACATACTTTTTCACAGGAATAACCTCCGGCTCTGCCTCCTGCACTACACTCGTCATTGTGGCAAAAGAACCTCCTGCCAAAAGGACTCCCTATGGCGTCACTTAAGGTAATTTCCTATAACAACCGAGGTCTCTGCTCTCCTTGTAAGCGTAGCAAGTTATGGTGGGAACTGAAACGGTCTGGGGCTCAGGTGGCCCTCTTGCAGGAAACACATTTCACCCCCCGGTCAATGCCCAAATTGCCGACTCACCTATATAAAATCAGTGGTACCTAAGCAACTCACCGGTCGCAAAATCTAGGGGCACGGCTATTGCCGTACATAAATCTTGTCCCTTCCAAGTCAGAGAGAGCAAAGTTGACCCCCTGGGAAGGTACGTCTTCTTGAAGGGCGCTATGACAGGTCATAAACTAACAGTGGCCACGATCTATGCCCCTAACTCTAATCAACTCACGTTCATTGACAGCACCCTGGACTGCCTGGCAAACTTCAGGGAAGGCCCCCTGATTTTGGGAGGCGATTTCAATGTCAGCCCAGACCCGCAGCTTGACACATCACACCGCTGCCCCTCACATTCACACACCTTCCTTAGACATTTTCGTAGATCCCTGCAGGCCCACCGCCTGTTCGACAGCTGGCGTGTGCTTTACCCCTCAGATAGAGACTATAGCTACTACTCGAAGGTCCATGATGTCTATACCCATATAGACCGCTTGGCTCTGGAGATGCAGCAGGCCTCGTCTGGAGTCTCCCTAAATCCGACCATACCCCTGTGACGGCCATGTTGGGTCTGCACCTGGATGCCCGTAGGGCTTGGCCGTGGCGACTGAACGAGTCCCTGCTGGACGATGCGGCGGTGATCTCTGGGGTTACGAACATTCTGTCCCATTACTTTAAGGAAAACACGACAGATGATGTGAGCAAGGGGATTATCTGGGAAGGTCACAAGGCGGTTGTGAGGGGCGAACCGATCTCTCAGGGATCCAGGCTCAAAAAAGCCCGGCAAGCGGACTTCAATAGGGTGCTGCAGGCACTCAAACACAAACAAAACAGAGACCCGGCGGCTCTGCGGGAACTGACTGACCTTAGAGAATTATTTCTACGCTTAGTGGACCGCCAGACGCGTAAACAGTTGCACTACATGTCACACAAGTATTATGAGCATGGCAATAAGTGTGGCCGAATGCTCGCCAGAGCTCTCAGGAGGAAACGTGCGCAAATGCTTGTGCATAAGCTGTGCCTATCCTCTGATGTACTCATGGTCAAGTCCTCCCAAATAGCCTTTGGGTTCCGGGACTATTACGCAACTCCTTATGACCTAGATTCAGCGCAACCCCCGGGAGATCGGGGCAAGGAACTGACTGACATTCAAACCTACCTAACTGCGTCGGGCCTTCCCCCGTTGACGGCGGAGCAACGTTCTACGCTGGAATCTCCCATTACCCCTGCTGAGATAGAGGCAACGGTGAAATCTTTGCCTATTGGTAAGAGCCCTGGCCCTGACGGGTTCACTAAAGCTTACTAAAAGCTATTCTTACCTCTGCTGTCAGAGTCGTTGTGCGGCTACTTCAACTCTATAGCAGACGGGAACGCCATTCCAAGGGAGGCACTATTGGCTCATATCTCAGTTATCCCCAAAGAAGGGAAAGACCCCACTATGCCCCAAAGCTACCGACCCATATACCTACTCAATGTGGATTTAAAAACTTTAGCAAAAATTCTCGCCACCAGGCTGAAACACCTAATCCCACTTATTGTCCATCCCGACCAGACCGGATTCATCACGGGCCGGGAAGCTCGGGACAACTCCATTCGAGCCATACAGCTAATTCATTGGGCACGTAGCTCCCCTAACTCTCCCCCATACCCAATTATCTCTACCAACACGGAGAATGCATTTAACCGGGTGGACTGGACCTACTTACTCGCTGTACTTGAGACCATAGGACTACGCACGCACATGTAGGCCTGGATCATGGCACTGTACTCATATCCGAGTGCACAAGTCAAGGTTAATGGCCTCCTCTCCCCCAGATTCTCGATCAGAAATGGCACAAGACAGGGGTGCACGCTGTCGCCTATTCTTTTTTCCCTGGTGCTGGAACCGTTCCTACGCACCGTAGGGTAAATACCGACATCAAGGGACTGAAGGTGGGACATACGGAGCACAAACAGTCGGTGTATGCCGACGACATGCTATTCCACCTCACGGAGCCCCTGATCTCCCTGCCAAATCTGATGCGGGAACTCCAACAATTTGGAACGCTTTCTAACTTTAAAATTAAATTACGCAAAATCGGAAATACTTCTCATCCAGATACCGCCCTCACTGACTAATAGGTTGCAAACGGCTTTCCCATTTACATGGGCCAAGTCATCCCTAAAATATCTAGGCATTCAGTTGACAGACAGATTTGACACCCTTTATGCTGCCAATTTTCCCCCCTTGTTAGCTATCGTGAAAAACGACTTGGCCAATTGGACTAAGACAGCCTTTACTTGGATGGGGAGACTTGCTGTTGTAAAGATGAACGTCGGGGGGCGTGTTCAAGCTGGCGGCCAGAGTAGACATGTGCTACTGGAGCTCCGCTCCTGCCTGACTCTTTTATCCAAATTAATTCCTCCACCCCAAAAGTCTCTCCGCAGCAAGGGCGGCAGCGGACCCTTCCCACCAGCTTGCACATGGAGATTCAAACTCCGGCCCCAGATCCGGCAACGGTGGAGGAGGACCGATTCAGGGACGGCTGTCCTCCACAATCGACTTCTTTGTGTCGGGTGGGTGCCGGGAGGGGGGGGCGGCAGGGCCACGGGAAGCAGCCTCATGCTGGAGGAGTGAGAGTACTGTGGAGCGGCAACCTACAAGGGGACGGCAGTTGCAATTGCTGTTTACACACTGTTCTCATTTAATTTTGTTATACCCTTCAAGTCTGTGCCCTTAGCCTACGCTAAGTGAACTTATTTCAAGACGTACAATTAGCTGGTTTCTGTTCACTATATTCAGGTTGGGGTCGGTTGCTTAAGACTTACATTGACTGTAAAATCGTTGACTTAACTCCCCCCCAGGTCGCCTTCTTTTTCTCCTTGCCCCCATAGGAGATATACCTAAAGTGCTCCGATTGAGCCAAGTTTTGGTTATGGGAATGGGCACTCCGAGTTCCCCAACGGCTGTTGGGGGTTTTTTATTGTCAGCATTTTTAGGTCACAATGTCTATGTTGCGGTAGCTCTCTCTGGCAGTCTCAATGTTTACAGCTCAGGGTTCTATCACGGGTCTCTCGGACCCTTTGTATGGATGTCTGTGTAGTGATTCATGCGCGTTCCTCTCCGGTCCACTGTCGATTTGTTCCCCTGACGTTTCCAAATGGCAGTTTTCCCTATGGCCCACATGAAGCTGCTCCCCTGGAGCGTCCGGGGACTTAATGACAAAGTGAAGCGCTCCTTAGTTTTAACATACCTGAAAAAAGTGTAATCCACAGGTCTGTATTCTCTAGGAGACGCATCTGGTGGGGAGTAAGGTACTTAGTTTGAAAAAACCCTGAGTTGGTCACTACTACCATGCCACATACTCCAATTTTGCCCGGGGAGTTAGTGTACTGATCCATAAATCCCTGACATATGAATTATTAGATGTTAAGGTGGACCCGGAGAGCAGGTATGTACTTCTGCATGTGGTTATTGACACAATGGAAATGATCATTCTTGGGCTGTATATACCACCACCAGCCACTACTGCCCTTTTAAAGTCCCTGATCCCTCTTCACTCTACATACCCTACTGATAATCTCATTATTGCTGGAGATTTCAACATGGTCCCGAACCCGTCCCTGGATAGGCTGTCTCAGGGGACCAGTGTGGACTCTCCTCTGTCACGATGGGCATCTCTTTATGGCCTGACTGATGTCTGGCCATGGAGACACCCGACGGACAGAGTCTTCACCTGTCACTCCACGTCTCACCAAGCCATGTCCCGCATCGATTTAGTATTTGTTATTGGTGGGCTGCTCTCTCGTGTACATGAGGTGGATATTTTACCAAGATGAATACCAGATCATGCCCCTATGCTGTGTAGATTCCGAACCCTGACACCTCCTTCTGGGAGACTGTGGCAGCTATCATGCTACTGGATCTCGGATTCCATAGTGGAGGCGGAAATTTCCACTCACATAAATAACTTCTGGCTGACAAACGCAGGTACTGCTGCAGTTAATAATACATGGGACGCATTCAAGGCCTATATTAGGGGTTCCTACCAATCCTCCATCTCTAGTGCCAGGCAGCGAGCATCCGTCACTCTTGCAGAGGCTGAGGCCACAGCCCAGACTTTGGAGTCCCGGTACGTGTTATCCCAAACCCCGATAACTTACTTGGATATGCAGGCTGCCTACCGGGAGGTACTCAGGGTCTCCAAGGCAAAAAAGCAGCACCTCGCGCAGTCGCAGCACATTTTTGAGCAGGGTGGTAAGCCCGGGCGGCTCCTGGCTTGGTTACCTAAGGAGCAGCAACCAATCTCCTCCATTGCCCTGATTCGCGATACCGATGGGGTATTAGTGGTAGACCCTCTGGCCATAAATGCCCAATTCGCCTCATATTACAGTGGCCTTTACTCCAACAAGGTTGACTACTCTGTGAAAGAGCTTACTACCTTTTTAGATCAGATCACGTCAACTTCCCCACCCTCTCTGACACAGCACATGAACGCCTCGACGGCTTCATAACTGTGGAAGAGGTTCAACAGGCTATGGGCGACCTTCAGGCAGGAAAAACCGCGGGTGCAGATGGGATCCCCCTAGAATTTTATAAACAATATGGAGAACTAACGTCTAAGCTTCATGAGATGATAGTCAAGACCCTGAAAGAAGGGACACTCCCTGACTCTATGGCGGAGGCAATTATAGTAGTTATACCTAAGCCGGGTAAGGACCCCGAGCTGTGTACCTCCTACCGATAGATTTCACTGCTTAATGCAGACGCCGAGATTCTTACTAAAGGTCTTGGCGTGGAGACTGAATGAAGTTATATTTACCCTGGTCCACGAGGACCAGACCGGTTTTATGCCAGGTAAGGGCACAGATATAAATCTCCAGAGGCTTTACACAGTTCAGGGTTCTGCCAAATATCTTGCCCCTTTGGATGCAGTGGCTTCCCTGGATGCTGAAAAAGCATTTGATTTGGTTGAATGGATATATCTATGGGAGGTTCTGCTCAGCTTTGGCCCTAGGTTTATCCACTAGGGTGAAGGCCCCTATATACCTCCCCTAAAGCTAGAGTGCGTACTGATTAACCTTCCTTTTGCCTACAGAGGGACGAGGCAGGGATGCCCACTCTCCCCAGTGCTTTTTGCGCTAGCCATAGAGCCAATGGCAATCCTCCTACGCTCAGCACCCGTGGTCAGTGGTATCACCATGGGCCCTGTAGAGAAGAGAACTCCCTTTATGCCGATGACACCCTCTTGTATCTTAGAAATTCTGCAACCTCACTGAGAGAGGCTCTCCTACTTATCGATACCTTCGGTAGGTACTTGGGTGTTCAAGTTAACTGGGGGAAGTCTATCCCGTTTGCTTTGCACTCCACTGATGACAGGCTATCTATTGATACACCACTGCAAATAGTCTCCCAATTTAAAATATTTGAGGGTAGTTATTCATAAAGAAGTTTCTCAATTTATACCTTATTTAGAACCGGTTCTGTCCTCCCTGACCCAGAGGTGTGCTGCCTGGAGGACTTTGCCCCTCACCCCTGTTGGTAGGATCAAACTTATTAAAATGTCTGTGCTTCCCAAGTTCCTCTATCTGTTTAGACAGACCCCGGTTCCCCTTCCGCATTCTGGACCCTGTGATATGGGCCCGCTTTGGTATCAGAACTCTGGCGGATATTGTAATATTGTATCTACGGATGGGTTGCAGACATTTGATGACCTGCTGGGTGAGCATGGTCTGCCTACTTTCATGTTCTTCAGGTACATCCAGCTCCGACAGGCTTATCGGACCCAGTTCCCCCACCCTATTAAATTAGAGGCTAATGGGATTGAGCGCATGTTTGCCCCGGCTGAGGACCTTAAACCCCTCTCAGCCCTTTATGCCGAATTTGTTGGCCTTCACACCTGTGGTTTCCCAGCTGTTTTCAAGGTGGCAGGCGGATATACCTGCTCTCGCTGATGATTGGGAGGAGGGTATACAGCAAAGCCTTCCTCTCATGGTCTCCGCGAGAGATCGGTTCACCCAGCTCAGGTTCATCCCCGGGCATATTACTCCCAGAACGCCTCGCAAGGATGTACCCCGACAAGAATGCCCTGTGCCCTAGAGACAGGCACTTTCTTTCATGTTGTATGGTCCTGTCCACATCTACAATTTTTTTCTGAAAGGGGGTGGTGGCTTCTTCGCAGCTTTCTATGAGAGGAGAGCGGTCCTCCAGAAATGTAATGACCCCACTCCCAACAGTACAGCAGTGGAGAGCCCTAGTAGACGCAGCCTTACCACTATACAAATTAACCTACCTAGGATGTAATTGCCCTAAGAAATTTGATAAAATCTGGGCAGCGCGAATTCAGGGGAGGCGACTTACTTTGGATTGAGGAAGAAATGATGTGACTGGATCTCCCCACTAGTGTTGGCTCGGAATCTCCCCTCCCCCAATGTTCATATCATATCATGGGAGCTTGGGCCCTCGCCCCTAATTCCATTTGATATAGCTCATGTCGGGTTCGGACCCATGACTCCAGTTTTTCCAGTTGTAACCTCATCTCCTCCTGTGCCTTTTATATACATGTGTGTATGTATGTATGTATGCATGCATGCATGCATGCACGTACGTCCTCCCGCGCATACTGTTCCACATGCAGATGATACCCATGTCTCTTCCTAGAGGTTTTTGTCACCCAAATATCCAGTATGATATTGAAATTTATATGGCACGACCGGAGACCGAGAATTGCGCTTAGGTTGTTGACGAGCCCGAGAGAAGAGGGGGGTCTGGGCCTCCCAGATATTCAAAAGGTACCATAGGGCAAATCGTCCTTCAGAGGATACTCAATTGGCGCTTCCACACTAACTCCAAACTCTGGGTTTCCCTAAAGAAGTATATGGCTGGCCCCATGGCTGACCCGGGCACACAGAGGGCTGTCAGATTTTACCTCCCCACTGACGACTCAGACCCTAGGAACCTGGGATCGACTTAATGCTAAATTGGCTTTGGCCCCCTCTGTGTCCCCACTGGGAGGCTTTTTGTGGTTCTCGCCAGGAGAACAAATGGCATTTTTCGGCCCCTGGGTTGAGGATAGTAGCGCTAGTTGTGGTAAGCTAATACCCCTGGAGACCCTCAGAGCGGAACGGGAGCTTTCCCATGGACTTTTGGCACTACAGGCAATTACACCATTTCTTTGTGACCAATAGGGGCTCCATACGGGATGTCTCTACACTCACACTACATCAAATGGTATTTATTGTACATAAGAGGATACATGCAAAACAGAAGTATATACAGACAGGCCATAGAAATGGCTGTGACGTTTGTACAAATACAGAGAATACTTATTCACGCTTATTCATACCATAACTGATATAAATGCATAGTACAGCTTCCATCTTGTTTTTTTGCATTAGTTTCAAAAAGAAGAAAAAGAAAACAACAAAAAGAAAAAAAAAAATATATAAACCAGTTCAACGTGACAATGCCATCATACAGTTTCTTGTATTACATATTCCAACACCCATTAACTCTTTACCATTAAGAACACCAGTCTATTACAGCATTCCCTAGGGTATTTCAATCAGAACATGCATTTCACATTTTAAACTCCTTGCCTTTGGACTATCAACATTGTAGCAGCCTATGAAGGACCAGTTGTGGAGGAGCTACTTCCGGGGCACCCAGCTAATACTGCCATATTTTCTCAAACTTCTGTGGTGATTTCCTATGGGAATATGTTTTTCCTGTATAAGAAGAATATCATTAACCGCCTGGATCCACTGTTTGCTCGTCAGAATCCGGGCAGACAGCCAATATCTCGCTACCAGCTTCCTTGCCAAATAGGGTAATCTAATAAGAGCAATGTGTGCATGAGGGGAATACAAGTCCTCATCTAGAGCTTCAAGCAAGCACACCAGTGGATCCATGGGCAGCTGAACCTGAAAGACAGAATTGATTATTGCGACCACTTTGTTCCAATATCTCACAAGTTTGGGACACTTCCACAACAACATGTGCAGGAGATCCTCTGATTGAACCTGACACTTAGGGCATATGGGTGTGTCTCTACTTCCCCAATGGTGTAATTGTACAGAGTCCTATACACTCTATGCAATATAAACAACTGTGACAGTCTTTGTACCGCAGACACTGACACCAGGGGTCTAGCATTCAATATTTGTCTCCATTGTTCCCCGTCAATGGGACCAATATCCCTCTCCCATTTCTCTCTGCAGAGCAGAATATCAGGTGCCTGTATATGGGCCAGCATTTGCATATACGTTTTAGAGATGACACTTTTTTCAGTTTCATCAAATACAGACTCCAAAAAGGTTAAGTCTACCAGATGCAGGGGACGAGCAGTTGCTCTGAGATCGGATTGCATGGCTCAATCGAATATACTGATAATGGAAAATCGCCTAGTAGTGGGAACTCCTCCCTCAGTTTCGCGTAGGATTTCAAGCCAGTCTCATCAAAAATTTTGGACAAATATTTAACCCCTGCCATCTCCCACCTTGTATGACCACTGAGTTTAGCCAGCTCGGTGTAGAACTTGTTCTGCCAAATTGGTGTACTAGGTAGGAAGCCATTTATTCCCAATCTCCCTTTGATACTACTCCAAAGTTTTTTTTAAGGAGGCAGACTGTTGGGCATAATGAAGGAACCGTGGGGAAACCCATTTCCATATGAGATAATGCAGAGTAGGACGTAGTAGGGCTTAGGAGTAAGGCTTTAGAGGGATCTGAAGCATTAGGCCGATTCCATCCTGTAAAGTGTTGTATCTGCACAGCATAGAAATATGTCTGGGCATGGGGAACAGCCATTCCTCCTTGATCTTCAGGGTACTGTAAGGTGGTAAGTTTTATCCTGGCTACCTTATTTTTCCAGATTAGAGATCTAAATTGAGAGTAAATACGTCAAAACCAGTGTTTCAGTATCCACACCGGGGCATTGTGCAAGATGTATAACAGTTGTGGGGCCCAGATCATCTTATTCAAATTAGCTCTTCCAGTGACTGACAGCAGCAATTTACACCATGCAGCACACTTATTTTTGAATTTCAGTAGTAGGGGTTTTAGATTAAGGGCTATATATTCCCGTATAAGACCGTAGGGTCTTTTGTCACTACAATTCCTAAGTACTTAAAGGATTCTACCATCTGTATCCGGGCCACAATGTCAGGTAACGCTGAGGGGAAATCATCCAGCAGTAGGAGTACTGATTTGTGGCAAATAATGGCAAAACCAGAAAACTCTCCAAACTCGATGAGTCGCATAGCAGCGACTAGGGAACCATCTGTATCCCCAAAATAATGCATCGTCTGCATATAACGAAAGTTTAACTTCTCTATGGGTCTCTGATCCTAGCTGCCAGAGGTTCCAACGCAAGGGCAAAAAGCAGGGGCGACAGTGAACACCCCTGCCTAGTGCCCCAGAACAATGGAAAGGCCTCCGATAACATGCAATTTATTCTAATGCTCGCTGTTGGCGCTGTCTATAAGAGTTTAATCCGGCTGCAGAGGGTCCTTACCCGGCTTAGGAAGTACCACCACCACAGCCTCCCCCATGGAATCCGGAAAGCAACCAGTCCTAAAAGAGTCGTTCAATACCTCCAACAGCCCCGGCAGTAGGATCTCACCATACTGTTTGTACATTTGTCGGCAGTCAGTCAGTGCCAGGGGCCTTATTATTCACAGCCAGTGAGAGTTCCTCCAGTTTAAGTGGAGCATTCAGCATGTCAACCTTCTGTAATGTAGCCTTTGGTATATTGCATTGGTCTAAAAAGGTGGGAGAGAGCCTCCTCTGTAGGGTTCACCATAGAAGTATACACCTCTCTAAAGAACTCTGTAAACACCGATGCAATTTGGGCCTGCTCCCTGAGATCAGGTGTTGGGAATAATGCAAACCAGAAAGGGTTAACCTTCCAGAGTTTGTTCTGGTTCTGCTGGGAGAAATTAATTCCTATGATAAGGGGTGAGTGGTCCGATATATTCCTAGGGGCATAGATTACAGAAAACTACTGTCCTGTGCCGCAACGTTTCCCAGGCACATGTCAATACATGACAAACAGTGATATGAAGCTGAGTAACACGAAAAAAAAAGGTATGTACCCCTGGATTTCTTTCCCTCCTTACATCCCGTAGCCCCAATTCATAGATCAGTTTGGCAAAGGGAGTTGGGCCACCCAGACTCGTTCCCCCTCTGGAGTGAGATGAGAATTTATCCAGTTTCGTATCAAGCACATTGTTAAAATCTCCCATTACCCATAGGAGGAATGTTAGAGTGTGGGGTTATAAACTGGGCCAATTTGGTCAAGCTGTCAGGAGTGAATGGTGGAGGGATATGTAAATTAGCAATAATGCAGGAAATACCTGCCTCCTTACAAAAAAAAAAAAAAAAAAAAAAAAAAAAAAAAAACCACACACCATACATACACACATACATACATATACATATACATATACATACATATACATACACACATATACACACACACACACACACACACATACATTATAGCGTACTATCAGCTGTTTTACCATTGTAGCAACACTCAAAGCAATAGGCAGAAAATTACTCCTAGGACCCCAATATTTAAAGGCTATTATAGAAGGCGGTGTCAGCCAGTCTATCACACATTAGGCTTCCCTCAATAAGGCAGTTGTCAGGTAACCAAATATACGGCAGAATAATTCGCTCCCTGCAACAGGCAGGGGTTAGGAAAAACTGAAAGCAAATTAAACAAGAAAAAAAAAAAAAAACTTGGGGGGGGACGGGACGGGACTGATGGTCTTGTGTCGCAAAAAAAGCTGCCTCTCAAAACCATCGTAGAGGCATAGGTCAACAGGAACGCGTCCTCGTAGGACAAAAAGGAGAACGGGGGGGCCCCCCCCCCCCAACTTCTTGGTTCAGTCTACAAGTCGAAGAAACTTGCAATTTTGTGCTCCTCATCAGGACGCTGCATGGCGTTGTCTTCTAGAGTCTCATTAGGCCGCCTTTACAAAAGTATCAGCAGTCTATAAAGCATGTGGCTCGATCAAAGCCCCTTTCTAAGGATCGATAGTCAGCCGGAAGAAGGACATCAACATCTAGACCGCAGGGGAGGGTGCTCTTTGCAAAGAATGTTCGACTCTGTGTAGCCAGGCAGAGGCAGTAGCAGGATTTTCAAAAAAGTTAGTCTCATCATTAGCAACCACCCGAAGTTTAGCTGGGTAAAGCATGGCATACGTAACAGCGTATTTTCTGAGGCGTTTTTTCACCTCAGTGAATTTAGCTAGTCGGCGCTGCCCATCCGCAGAAAAATCCGGGAAAGGGATATTCTGGCATTATCAATTTTCATGAGGTCACCCTTGGTTCTGGCGTGGTGCAGTATGGCATCTCTGTCCTTAAAGTTGAGCAGTTTGAAGAGGAACAGACACGGTGGTTCACCAGGTCTGGGCAGTTTTGCTGGGACCCTGTGAGCCCCCTCCACTGCAAGCATTTTGGAGAATGATGTTCAGCCAATGTTCTATGAAAGCCACGGGGTTCTTCCCTTGTGTTCTTTCTGGAATCCCCACTGCTCTCACGTTGTTTCATCTGAGTCTATATTCCATGTCCTCTAAGCGAGCAGTGTGGCCAGAGGAGTGAGACTGAAGGTGATGCACTTCCCTCAGCAATGGCACCACTTCATCCTCCACATTGCTCAGCCTCCCCTCCAATGCAGTGATGCGGTCAAGCAGCTTCTGCATGTCATGCCTGACTAAATAAAATTAATCTCCGGTTTAACCCCTTTAATTTCAGTGGTCAGGGCTGTAATTGCTGTATTGCAAGAAGTGACTGCAGACAGAATATCCCTCAGCGTTGGTTCAGTGGGAGGCTGTGCAGGGCTAGCTGTGCTCATGGCTGCAGGGAGGGGGGCCTGTGCACTCACTGTGTCCCACACTGTTGTGTCTGCGTGATCCTCCTGCCAGGCTGCCCCTGGGACTTCCATATCCTCCTGCTCGTCCAGATCCGAAGGTAAGGAGTCATTTTTGGGAGTATTGTCCCTGGCTCCTGGCTTGGTGAAAAGCCTGATAGCTGCCTCCTTCGAACGCATGGAGCGGGCGCCATCTTGCCCCACATGCTCCGCCGCAGATAGGGAGTCTTTTCCCCACCGGAACATCTCTGTACAAGCGCTCCAGTATGCGGTGTGTAAATCGGGCTTCGGGGTTTCGTACAGCAGTCAGGCAGTCTTTCGATCGGTCACAGGAGTGTATTATCAGGATGAATAGTAGGATGTTCGGCGGAGCCAGAGCTCTGTGCGTCCTACTTCATTAGCTGCAAGCCACGCCCCCCACACTCACACCCTTTGAATGCCTCTTTATAGCAGAGGAACCAATCCCACACATGATCTCGGAACTTTACCGCCTGATTGGCTCTACGGCTTCTACGCTGAAACCCACATTCAGCTGGATTTAGAGACTGTCTTTAACCCCCCCCCCCCCAACTGTCACATCTCTACCAACTCACCGGATCCAGCTCCATTGATTCCAAAACCCAGGAAGTCAACTATAAAATACTGTCGCGCTGCTACCGGTAGACCTAGCAAAGATATACCCATCCACATCTGACCGGTGCTGGAGAGGATGTGGCCACAGAGGTACACTCCTGCATATTTGGTGGGACTGTCCGGTGATCAGACCCTATTGGGAATACATACAGTCCCAGATCAAGGAAATTCTAGACTTGGACATCCCTTTTTCCCCGGTTCACTATTTGCTACACATTCCTCCCATGCCAATGGGCCAGTACAGAAGAAGTGTACTGCCCCACTTACTGAACACAGCAAAGCGGCTACTTCCTATTATATTGGAAACGCCTGCAAATCCCTAGCAGGGAGGAATGGATCCATTCGGTTAATGAAATAAGGGAGGCAGAGGATTGGATCGCCACCTGCAGGAATGCCCGGGAGCGCTTCTCCAGCACCTGGTCGGCCTGGACAACATATGACTCAGACCCAGGGCATGTGCCCTCAAGCCTGGACGTAGCACTGCTGGAACTGGCAGACCCTTCCCTTAAGCGAAGACCACAGGCCCACTAATTGGGCACAGAGTCCTAAACCAGAGACTGTCTTGGCCTAACAGCAACTAGGGGGGGCAGGAAGGGATGTAATTTTTCCTTTTCAGCCACCTCATATGCAACAATGTGATGGGGGAACGTGGCGCGGGAGCGGAGCTGGACTGGTGATTCCAGGTATGTTCCAACTGATTTTCTTCCCCTTCTATCTCTTTGAACTTTTCTTTTTTTTTTCAGATTTTCTCTGCCTCCTTATACTGATCGCCTGCCCACGAGTGACCCAGTTGTTGACACACCAGGTAGTGAGTGGGACTTGGGAGAACCGGCTAGTCGGACGGAAACAGAACGCCGCTACAGGGTTGCAGCCACCTCGGTGCTGACATCTCAACCTAAATGAGGACCGGCTGGTGTCGTCGTGTGGGGGGAGGCAAGCTGGAGGCCTATAATGGCCCCCCTCCCATCCCCTCGTGCCCGCCTGGCCGAAACACCCCTCAATCTACACACTACCCTGTACTTTAATTACTGTCCAGTTGACTGGCTGGCCTGACTCCAAATCATCACTCCTCTCCAGAGGACAATCGCATTTACTCATGGATGAGCGGTCAGGAGTAATTCTACCCCTTGTTTTTCTGTTATGTTGGGTTTTTTTTTCTTCTAAGCAGAGGGAGACCCAACCTCCGGCTCACTATCTGATCACTGAACCTTCTTTACTCCCATTTGGACATCGGGCCACAATGTTACAGATTGTTTTGTATGTTCTATATGTTCTATATGTTTTTACACCATTTTGAAAAACTGATAGGCGTACGGTTTGCTGAAAATGCCTAAGACAACATGTGTTGTGATGTACTACTACCTTGCCTTTCACAAATAAAGATTTTACAAAGAGAAAATGGAGAACCCCCATGTGAAAAATCCCACCCCAAACTAAAAACATATTGTGCCCCTTCCACACACACTAACAAACCCCTAGCCAAACACACAGCAAACCAGCCCATGAAAGGGGGCTGGATGCTTGGGGGCAGGAGGGGCTCGGGCACCCCAAACGTCAACCACCTTGTTCCCATATTCAGGGGGACAAGGGACTCTTCCACACAACCCTAGGCTGGGGTTGTGGGGGGGTGCAGACAGGGGGCTTTACGGAATGTGGAAAGCCCCTTTAAAAAACTAGTGGGTAGAAGGTGCTTTGTGGTTGGTATTGGGCTGAGCCCAACATGCCCCAACAGCAGCCAGCTATGTTGAGTGCATGTGGCCTTGTATGGTTCAGGAGGGGGTTGGGCAATCGTTCTTGCCCCTTTCCTAGCTGGCCCTGTTTTATGTCCAGAAAAAGGATGTGGTTTGGATTGGTGAAGGCAGCTCACAGCCTTTTGATAATGGAGTGGAGTGTGAAGTTCCCCTTTAAAAGCAAAAGTTAGCCCATGGAAACCTAAGGGGTTAGCGAGGGAGACAAGAACATTGGAGAATGGAGTGTGGAGTTCCCCTTTAAAAGCAAAAGCTAGCCCAAGGAAATTGTATGCATTAGAGTGGGATCGTTAAATGCCCATTTAGGGAGAAGCAAGAGGAGCGAGAGTCTTTTTACATAATTTTAACAAGGTGCATGTCACATGTTGGCAACGTAACATGCTAACATGACCTGTGTGCAAATCACCTTAAAAAAAAAAAAAGTCAAGTTTAGAGGTGCGCCCGTTCAACCCACGCAATTGCATTTGCGTTGCTTGACATTTACTAAGATTTTGACAGCGCAGTGAACAAAACGCATGTGAACGAGCACAAGAGCCGCTTGCGCAGTGCTTACATTGATCTCACGCAGTTCTAAACAAACTTCCAGGCGCAGCAGGCTCTCTGAAAAAGTTACTTTCTCATTCTATTTTGGGCAGATTTGTTACTTGGGCAGTGGTTACTAAACTTCCTCTCATCACCCTATAAATATTGGCACCTCCATCTTCTGTTAATATTGAATTAAAGATGCCGTGCGCCATGTCCATAGTGGCGCACAGACTGCATTCTCGCGTGCGCAGAGATCGCTATAGTAAAATGGGGGGGATTCGTGCTCTGTTCCTGGAGCACGGTTTTGTAAATATGAAAATGTGCGTTACACCTCGCCGTGCACCTCTGCTGATTGCACATGGCTTTCGTAAATCAGCCCCATTGTCTTCATTTAAATGGAAATCAGAAACTTCTTTAGGAAGGAACTAAAGGACAAGGACGAAGAACCACCTTGCCCTTATGAATCACCAGGTAGGACGTACAACAGGATAGCGTCCCAATTCCGACACCCTACAAGCAAAGGTGATAGCCACCAAGAAGGTAACCTTCTGTGAAAGTGAACAGGGGAATTTCGCAAATATTTTCAAAACGGAGGCTTCTGTAGAACCAAAAAGCACCAGATTCAAGTCCCATGGTGGTATGGTACGCACCAGGAAATGAGAAGCCAGGGGGCGTTGAAAGAAAACCGCCAAAGCAGACACCTGGCCCTTGATAGTACTTAAGGCAAAATTCTTTTCAATGCCCCTCAAGAAAAAGACAAAATCTGAGCCACCAAAAAGGAGCATGGGTGAAATCCCACTGACTCACACCATGAAAAGTAAGATTTGTGTCCGATAATATACCTTCCTGGATGTAGGACTTCCTTTTTTTCTTTAAACTTTCTTTATTATAAGTTTTTCTTATTTATACAAGAGGCAAAAAGGGGACAGTACAGACATACATTCAGCAAATACATATTTCCTCTTGTTGATCCAAAACTCTATCCCAGAACATTGAAACCCGAGCATATATTATCTAAATATAGGGTGGAGCCTGAGGATACGTCTCATAATATTTTTATTAACTAAACAAACTCGCTTCCCCCACTCACACTGGATTCAACCATCTCACTCTATCCTCCTTCCATTCTCTCATCATTAAATTCTCTAGGGTCCCTTCGATTTATCTCTTATCTTTTACATAATTATTTTAATAATTATTTGCATTTTACATGTGGATCCCTCTTGCTTCCCACCAGGGCTTCCATATCATATATTTCCTAGGCGCACCTTGCTTAATATATACCGCTTTCTCTTTGAGAATTATGCCATTCATACAGTTTTTCCATTCTTCGCTGGACGGCGGTAGTGCAGACTGCCATCTTCGGGCAATCAAGATCCTTGCTTGAAGCAAACATCTCATCGCTGCTACTTGGATGTTACCCAATTTACCCTGGCCCTCCTCTAATCCCAAGAGACATTTTCTCGGCTCCAACTCCGTGGAAGTTCCGAATACCCAGTCAATGTTTTTCACCACCTCTGTCAAGTACCGAAAAAACTTCGGACACCTCCAAAACATATAGACCAAGTCCCCTTCTAATTCCCCGCACCTAGGGCATCTAGGATCTGTCCGACGACCAAATTGAAAGAGTCTGTAGGGGGTATAGTAAGTTCTGTACAATAAAAATAGATGTGACATCCTCTGCAACGGGGATAAGGAGACCAACGGGGCCACTTCAAGGATTCTATTCCACTGGGTATCAGATATATTACTTACATCTTTTTCCCATTTACTCTTATACCAAGGGGGATCTCGCTTATCCAATCTCCCCTTTTTAATATGTAAATATACTTTTGAGATTAAACCTTTCGTTGAATCACCATTTTTGGAGTATAGAAATTGCACTCAGTTCTAAAATCCTTCCCCTGAACTGTACCTCTAATGCATGCCTGACCTGTAAAATACTTAAAGGATTTATTCGGCAAGGCATATTGAGCTCTTAGTTCCTGGAAAGTTTTCAAGATGCCTTCTTGATATAAACTGAGATATTTTAAGCCGCATCTCTCCCACTCCTTTATTATCCCTAGACTTCCTAGCTTTGAGTAGTGTCGGAATCACCGACGCAGGTAAGCCTCTATCCTTCAACACCTGGCTTTCAACAGCCAGGCCGTTAAAGCCAGAGATGGTAAAGCAGGGTGGAAGATCGGCCCTTGGGATAGCTGATCCTCCCTGAGGAGGCAGCCGCCAGGGGGCATCTGTGACCAGGCGCACCAGGTCAGCATACCAGGACAGACAATGCCAGTCCGGGACCACTAGAATGACCGGAATTACTTCGGCCTAGATCCTGCGTAACAGCCGAGGCAGAAGCTTGAGAGGAAAGGTGTAGATCAGACGATACTGACCCCACGGAGCCACCAGAGCGTCTGAGGTGTCCGCCAGAGGGTCCCGCAAACCAGGCCACAAACTTTTGCACCTTCCCGTTGACCCGGGATGCCATCAGATCTACCGCTGGAGAGCCCCAAACCAGACATATCTGTTAAAATACCTCCTGATGAAGGGACCACTCCCCTTGGTCCAACACTTGTCGACTGAGGTAATCTGCCTGCCAGTTGTCCACCCCCGGAATGTGGATGGGGGAGATGGCTGGGACGAAACGCTTTGCCCACTGGAGAATGCTGGCTACTTCCAGGCCCGCTAACACACTGCTTATGCCTCCCTGGTGGCTGACATAGGCCACCGCCGTGGCATTGTCCTACTGGATCCGTATCAGGAGCCCCTGAAGTCGATCCGTCCAATGATCCAGAGTCTGATCGCCCAGAGTTCCAAGATGTTCATAGGTAGCCTGGATTTCTCCAGCGTCCAGTGACCCTAAGCAGAGCTCAGGCCCAGGACTCCTCCCCATCCAGACAGACTAGCATCCAGTACAGAGGGAGAAAGGATTTCTCCTGCCGAAAAACCGGGGAACAAAGCCACCAGACCAGGGACCCTTTGGTTCCTTAGCTCAGCCGAATCTGACTGTCCAGAGACCCTGGACATTTGTCCCATTTTGACAAGATCTCCTTTTGCAGGGGTCTCATATGGAACTGAGCAAACTGGACCGCCTTCGAACGTAGACACCATCAGTCCTAGCACCTGCATGCAAGTCCGCAGGGAGACCCAACTGCTGGACAGCAGTAAGCACGTTGCCACCTGTAACTTCTGGAGTTTGTCCTGCGGAAAGATAAGCTCTGGCTAGAGAGGAATCCAGAGTCAGACCCAGATAAAGCAATTTCTGAACTAGAATCAGCGCAGACTTTGGTAATTTACCAGCCACCCAAAATCTGGCAGAGTCTGAGTAGCAATCTCCACGTCGCCGCTCAGGGTCGCAGCAGGTGGTAGTCCAGGTAGCCCAGAACAGAAATTCCCCGCTGGCGCAGCAGCGCCAGAACCGGGGCCAACACCTTGGTGAAGACTCGAGTAGCAGAGGCGAGACCAAAAGGTAACACCGCAAACTGATAATGCTCCTCTCCCACAGCAAAGCGGAGGAACCACTGGTGTTGTGCACATATCGAAATGTGAAGGTAGGCATCCTTGATGTCGATGGAGGCAAGAAAGTCTCCCTGGAGGAAGAGATGCCACCATGGAGCGAATGGACTCCAATCTGAAGTTCCGCACTCGCACAAAGCGGTTCAGGACCTTGAGGTCCAGAATCAGAAGGATGTACTGTACCCTCTTTTTGGGGGGCATCGTAAACACGTTTGAATAAAAACCCTGGAAACGTTCCAACACTGGAACCGGGACAATTACCCCTTGAAGCAACAGGCCTTGCACCGTGCTCTTGAGGGCTAACAAAATGGTCCAGGGATGGATGCTGATTGGGGGGACAAGACTGGAACTCGATCTTGTAACCCAGACAGAACCACTTTGTGGACCCACATGTTTATCAGAGAGGTCCACGGGCCTGGAAACCAGCATAGACGTCTCCCCACCCGGACTGCGGGCGAGGGCATCCATTCATGCTGAAAAAGCATTATCTGGGGGTCTGGAGAATCCTGCTCTCGGTTTGCCCGACCAGGGTCGCTTGGAACCTCCCGAGGTGGGCTTGAAAGACTTTGAGCCTTTATCAGTAGACCCTAGTGGTTGGAAAAAAAAAAACACCTATGTGCCGAGAAGGAAGGAAGGACCACGCTTGCGACATGGCTCCTTCCCCTTTTTTGACTGCGGAAGAAAAGTGACACTCTTAATTATATCATCCAAAGTGGCCCCAAACAAACAATGGCCTTGAAAAGGAAGATCAGCTAGGGCTTTTTTTTTTTTTTTTTTTTTTTTTAAGAGGCCTGGTCCACAGTCCAAAAATTCAGCCACAATACTCACTGAAGCACTACTGCTGAAACAGACAGCTTAGAAAGCAAGGGAGCTGCGTCCAAAGAGGCCATTGCAGACAAACTGCAGCCCCTGGACCAGCTGGTCCGCCAATTCAGTGAAGGTAGGAAACTGATCACCCTCCAGCTCACGGCGCAACAGCTTCACCCACTCTCAGGGTTTAAGACACCAGGGCAATGGCCAGGACCAGCCAAAGCACCGAAGCCGCAATAGTGAACATAGTGCGGCTCAGAGACTCTGCCTTCCCTTCAGCCAGATCTTTAAAAGCCGAAGAGTCTTCAATCTGGAATCATGGTGGCTTTGTTCAATCGAGAGACCGGAGGATCCACCACAGCTGGAGTCGTCCACTTCTTGAGAAGACTCTCCTCAAAAAGGATAAAACGCACAGCAAAGCACTTTGGGACGTTTTGGACGCTCCCATTCCTTATAGACAAACTTGTCAAAAAAGGAGGGCTAAGGGAACACTTTTGCCGCGCGAGGCGGCATGCGAGTGGCAAATAGGACCAGCACCTCCACGGCAGCCGCGGCTACATCCTCCATTTTTAAAGTTTCACGCACAGATGCAATCAGTGCATCCACCAGCGCCTTCTCATGCACAGCCACCGAGGGGCAGAGGAATCATCCTCACAGTCCGAAAAATCTAGGAGCGCACAGGGTGGGCCCAGTCCAAGGCAGCCGAATCAGATTCAGGATCTGATGAGACAGATGAAGCAGGGGAAGCCTGGGGACGCTTGTTGCTAGTCCGTCGTCCAAGAGACACCTCCACCGGGGACACAAAAGGACTCCAGGGCCACCGTCAGTGTGTCAACAAATGGCTGGGACCCAGAGGGACCTGCAGCCTCTGATAGGGGGTCAGGTGGGGAAACATGCTCCTGAGACTCCATAGGGGAAGAAACCCTCCACACCAAGTGTGACCACTGCAAAGGGACACCCCCCAAGCCGGTAGCGGTAACGGAACACCCCACAGCAGAGAAATGAAGGGACCCCACCAGACTCACCACCCCAACAGCATAGAATCCGCACACACGTGGTGTCCGGGGAAGAGGATAACACCGGAGTCAGAACCAGGTTAAAATAGGAGCTTCCGCCTGCAAAAAATGCCATCTGGGCTACACAGTAACGGCCACCGCCGCCTGAACACCCAAATCATGACCGCTGAGCTACACAAACATGGGCGCCAGCCATAAGAAGTCAGCGGCACTAGGGGGAAAAGATGCCTGCTATGGCAAAATGGCCGCCGGCCACACTACACGAGGCTGATACAGACCCCAGGAAAGCCCCTGAAAGACAGAAAAAAGATCCGGGCACCGTACACCCGGGAGCGCCCAGTGCCTCCCCCCAGAAAGCACTGCACCCGGCTGCCCACCAGTACTCAAACCCATCCCCCAGGATCCATCATGGCACCACGCTACCCCATATAGAGGGAGGGGGAAAGGGGTGCTACCAGGGGACCTCCAGGGACCATCCACCCCAGTAAAAGAGGGTGCAAGAGCGTAGGAAAACCCACAGGACCGACCGACCCAAGAGGGGCACACGTCCACCACAAACTCACCAAGGGGAGAGGGGTGACATTTACTCACCATACCAGGACCAGGCGGGCACCGCTCCAGTCAGAACCTCCTCGCCACCGAAGTGGGGGGCTGTCGGCCATGAGGGACGCTGTGACTCGAGCCGAGACCCGGTCATATGCGACCTCGCAAGACATTTAACTCACAGGGCCAGCCCCCGTGCAGTGGGGCTATGTCACGGCCGACTTTGCGCATAGCTGCAGTCTGCATGCGCTCGCTGGCCAGACTGGGGAGATCACTGGATCAAGTGTCCAGCCTGTCCCCAGTCTGGCAGTTGATTGCAGATCTCACCGGAAAAAATTCAGGAAAAAAAAAAAAAAAAAAGATATAAAAATTTGCCAGGACTAGACATCCCTACTCCTGACTGGGCAGAAAAAAAAAAAAAAAAAAACACCACCTGAAGGCCTGTAGCAGAGAGGGGGTGTATATCACCTAGTGTCCTACATATGGTTCTGAATAAAGACATCGCACAATTGTCAATTGTAACGCAGTGTCGTATTGCAAAAAATGGCCTTGTCATGAAGGGGGGGGGGGTAAACCTTCCAGGCCCGCCTGAAGTGGTTAAGGGAACAAGATCCTTTTTTTTGTGTGTTTGGGTAACAATAACAACCACTTTAAACCCACTGACATTCAAGCAAATTGAGGTATCAATGTTGGAGTGGTTTAGCACTTTGAAAAACAGATTTCATATTATCAATAGAGAATATTCAAAAAGTAAAGTCAATTTTATTATATATTAGGGTTTATTAATGCATTTGGATAGGAGTATTAAAATGTTAATGTTTGGGTAGATGGCAGGTAATATCCTCTATTAAGAAAAATATGTTTCGGTTTTTTTTTTTTTTTTTTAATCAAATAATAAAAAGTTGTTTATTTTGTTTGTTCATTGAGTCAAATATACATCATACAGGATAGTACAAAGCATGATATGAAGCAATAATTGACATGTTATACTGTCAGATTTTTTAAACATGCAATTCAAATATATGGCAGAACTTACAGATAATATATAATGATACCTGAGACAAGGTACAATGAGTGTAAAGAAACAAACCAATTAAAACCAAAGATTTAGTTTAAAGAAAAATAAAACCGTCAAACATCTTGGACGGGTTCTGCATGCCTCCAGGACCCTGTAGGCAAGCCATTCCCCAACACTCTACTCAACCCACCAAAGTTATGACTACTATCACACTTCAAAATTATGTCAGTTCTTTTTCTAACTTTTAAAAACGTTAGCCCTGTAAAAGTCTATCTTTGACTAATTGATGCGGTGCTAACCCAGGAACCTCCAACCAGGCCTGCCACATTGTAAAAGATTTGCGGGGTGCATTTCTATGCTGGTATGTCAGTTTCTCTCTGATTAACATGTTATTGACTTGCTCAACCCATTGACGCCTAGTGGGGACCCTGGAAGTTATCCAAAGTTGTGCAATTAGTTTGCGAGCCATATATAACAACAGGCAAAGAATCATTGTGTACGGATGGGGACAACCGCTCTTCATCCAGGGCACACAGTAGGCATGTTGTAGGGTCTCGCAAAATAGTAAAAGCATAAACCTGAGAAATTGTGTCAAGGACTTCTTTTCCAACAGCGAAAAAGGTTGGGGCACTTCCAGAGAATGTGCAAAAGATCACCATTGTCCCTCTGACATTTTGGACACAGAGGTGAGTCACGTACTCCCCATCTGAAGAGACGTGCCGGAGTCCTGTATGCCCGGTGTAACAAATAAAAGGTGGGAAAGTTTTTCAGGAGGCAGATACAGAGACCAGGGAAGCAGATGCGAGGCAAAGGTTCCAGGTCTCCCCATCCATGACTCCCACATCCTCCTCCTATTTGAGTCTACATGGTAAATTGGCTGGGTCTTGAATTGGTGCTAAGAAGTAGGGCTGGGAAAAAAAAAAAAAAAAAAAAAAAAAAAATCGATTTAAATCTTGAATCGAGTTGAGAGGTCAAATAGATTCAAAATTTAAGCAAATCGATTTTTTTAGATTTTTTTTTTTCCACCGCGCCGGTCCCGAGGCGCTGTGGGCATGAGTTTTTAGGCGAGGCCGCGGCTTCGGCCTAGTCCGCGGCTAAGACCGGACGCGGCGGACTAGGCCGAAGCCTCGCCTAAAAACTCATGCCCGCCGCACCTCCGGACCGGCGCCAACACCGCGCCGGGCCTGAAGAGCTGCAGGCAAGGAGTTTTTAGGAGAGGCCGCGGCTTCGGCCTAGTCCGCGAGGCCGGACGCCGCAGACTAGACCAAAGCCGCGGCCTTGCCTAAAAGCTCATGCCCGTAGCGCCCAAAGAAAAAAAAAAAAATAGAAAAAAAATAAAACACACACACACACACACACACACACACACACACACACACACCTCGATTCGAATCGTGAATAGAGTTTTTTTTTTTTTTAAAGAGAATCAAAGATTTTTTTTTCAAGAAAATCTCCCAGCCCTAAGAAGCATATTATAACAACATCTAGAGATCATGCCCTTCTTTTCACCTTCCATTAGGATCCCTTGTATTAGCGGGTGGTCTATCAATCTAAGTTCGGTTTGTCTTGACTGTGTCTGTAGTGCGTGGGATGGAGGAGCCTGCGTATTGGATCTGACGTGTCCATTAGTCCCCAGCCTCCCAGTTGTTGTAGCTCGGGAAGCAAGGTAATAAGCTCTAGAATGAGGTGCAGCTAACCCCCCCTTCTTCCTTATTATATTGTAGCGTCGATAAGCTGATTGAAGAAGTTTTTTACGCCATATAAGTTCCCTGAACTGGGAGTCCATTCTATCAAACCAGCGTCGGGGGATCCAGATTGGGGCGTTATTAAAAATGTACAGTAATTGGGGAGCCCATACCATCTTTATTAGATTGATTCTTCCTACTACGGATAGAGGCAGTTTACACCAGGCATTAGATTTATCCCGAAATTTAGCAAGCAGAGGAAGCAAGTTAAGGCATATGTATTGAGAAACATCCGGAGATATTTGGATACCTAGATAGCGAAAGGAGGACACTACCTGCACCATTGCCGCGCACTCCGGTAAGGGGCTTGTAATGGGGTCTATTGGCATTAGTACCGACTTATTCCAATTAATGGAGAAGCCAGATAATGCACCGAAAGCCATAATGAGAGAGTCACAGCATTCAGTGAGTTCTGTGTGTCACCCAAATATAGCAAAGTGTCATCAGCATATAATGACACTACATCAGTACCCGTGGCATGCTGGAATCCCACTATTTCGCTGTCCCCCCTTATTCTCAATGCAAGAGGTTCCAAAGCCAGGGAAAACAGCAGGGGGTGACAATGGGCACCCCTGTCTGGTGCCCGGAACAGTGGGAAGGACTCCCCATTTACCCTAATCCGAGCCGATGGTTGGGCATACAGCAATTTAACCCAGCTAATAAAGTTGGTGCCCAGTCCTAAATGATCCAACACCTTCCACAGGTAAGGCCACTCGACACTGTCAAAGGCTTTAGCTGCGTCCAGTGAGAAGATCGCTCTATTTCCCGTGTTATTAACAGAAATCTGTAAATTTAGAAAAAGTCTCCTGATATTTTGAGCCGTGGACCTGGTGGGTATGAATCCTGACTGGTCCCTGTGTATAAGTTTATGTATCACTTGTGCCAATCTAGTGGCCAGAACCCGGGCCAGTAGTTTGACATCGGTCGTGAGAAGAGAAATGGGCCTGTACGAGTCAGGTAATGTAGCTTCCTTGCCCCATTTCAGTAGTAGAATAATAATAGCCTCATTCATAGAATCGGGCAATATCCCTGCCTTTAGTGCCTCATTATATACCTTTAGTGTACGTAGTAGTGTGCCTGCATATCTTTTGTAGACCTCGGATGGAAGGCCATCAGCCCTCGGAGATTTGTTATTATGAGTTTGTGCTATTGCCGTGGCTAATTCTTCCTCCGTCAGTGGGGCGTTAAGTAAGGCTGTGTCCGAGGCCGACAAATGAGGTAATGTACACGTTTCCAAAAAGCCCTCCATTTCCGTTTCTGTAGGTTGTACTTTAGATGGAGTAGATATCCATATAAAATTTCCTGAAGATTGGTATTATTTTGGGAGTTTGTATGTGGATGACACCCTGCTCATCACTTATGGCCGAGACCATAGACATGAAGCCCTGTGCACGCGCTAGAATAGCCAGCATGTGCCCAGTAGATTCCCCCTCTTCAAAATGGGTTTGTTGCAAGAAAAAGCGTTTGTTCTCGGCCAACTGCAATGCCAGTTGTCTGGACATAGATTGAGCACCCAACCAAACTTTTTGTATCCATAGGATTGGCAATATAATTTATCTTCAGAATCTTTAAGCGTTTTGCAAACCTCAGTCTCCCATGCTTTTGTGTTAGTTTTGATCTGATTGATTGTGGTAATAAACTGCCCTCTTATATATGCCTTGGCTGCATCCCATACCACATTTAAGTGAGCTGAATGGACATTATCCTGAATAAAAAGTTTCAATCGTTCTCTTATGGGATCTGGCTTAGGAAACAGTGAGAGCCAGAAGGGGTTAAGTTTCCAACTCTTACGTTTGGCTACACTGGGCAGAGAGATCGTTACCCATAATGAGGAATGATCGGAGACATGTCTATCATACCCTGATTCTACCAGTAATGGGATGATACAGCTGTTACCCAGGCCCAGGTCTATCCTTGATAAGCTCCCATAGGAGGTTGAACAGCATGAGTAGTGTTTCGTTAAAAGGAGGTCTTAATCTCCAAACATCTGTCAATCTGAGCTCCTCAAGTAGGCTAGCAAAGGGTGCGTTTCCCCCTTTACTTGGGGGCAAATTAAAGGGGAACCGGCAATATATCCAGCCGATGGTTAATAGAATTGTTATAATCACCCACTGCCAAGAGTGGTACATTAGGGAACTGGACCATGAAATTTGCTAGGCGTTTGAGGACCTCGGATGAATAGGGCGGCGGTATGTATATTGCAGCTATTATACAAGATAAACCTGAGACAGTGCATAACATAAAAATATATCTACCCTCCTGATCCACAAGCTTCCGGGCACAGTGGAACTGAGTGTCCCGACGTATCATAACAGTCACTCCTCTAAAATAAGCCGAGTGGGTGGAATGAAATTGGGTACAGTACACCCGAGGGTTAAAGCTAAGTGCAGGGTCTGATAAAAAAAATGAGTCTTCTGTAGGCACACTATGTTAGCTCCCGTAGATTTGAGGTGCCTGAGGACTGCAAGTCTTTTCACAGGGTTGCCAAGTCCTCTCACGTTCCAGGACACTATTTTCAGTTTTTCCGCCATTTAGGGTGGGAAGGAACAAGAACGCAGTCCTGTATCATTTATGATTGAAGTGACAATGTCCTTGGTCATGGAAGTCCATGGCTGGAGGCCCGGTGGGTCAGAGAGTAAAGGCTTGAACATGACAGGTGTATAAGCGGTGATTTGTACACAGTCCAGCTTCATGGATGGCAAAGAACGAAGTTCTAATGGGTCAGAGTAGAGACACATGACAGTAAACCGTGAAATTACAGTTGGTTATTCCATATAAAGTAACTTGAGGAGCCAACTGGGCTCGCTGCCAGGTTGGCTGCATAACAAACTGTCCCCATGCAACTGCTATGGGGGGGGGGGGGATGGGCAGTGGAAACTCCCGGTAAACCTGGGGGTTAGTTCGTGCAGGGGTTTCACGTCCGCAGCGGGTGCAGGGCACCCCACTATGTAGGTAGGAAGTAGTTCAATTGTTCTCCTTTGACCGCCTTGGCTATAGATACAATTAACTGAACAGTCAGCCGTTAATAAAAATCTGCAAAAAAGGATCCGGTGGCCCAAACTTTAGGCCAGCAGCAATGAGGGGAGGCCAAACTGGGGCAACTTGTAAACAGCATGGGAATCATCTCTCAGGCCGGAGCACCACGCTGCGGCTTATTAGCTTTAAGTGCCCTATCCTCCAGATCCAACCATTGTACTGCAAGCAAACCCACAAAAAAGTGGGTTTCTCCAAGTGCGACGGGATACAGCATAGCATATGGCAAATTAAAATTCCCTCAATCTTTTATTTACATCAGTGAACTTGTGCGTTGCTTCTGCAGCTCAGCAGAAAAGTCAGGGAACAAGGAGATCTTGGAGTTGTCTATGGCCATTTCACCTCCCATGGTTCTGGCTTTGGATAGGATGGCATCTCTGTCCTTGTAATTAAGTAATTTAAAGAGGAATGCACGGGGTGGTTACCTGGAGGTAGCGGCCGGGATGGGACCCAGTGCGCCCGTTCAACTGCGAAGAGTGGGGAAAAGGCTTCTTTGCCGAAGGTAGCAATCAGCCAGTTTTCAATGAAGGTGACCGGGTTTTTACCCTCCGCTTATTCAGGGATGCCCAGGGCGCAAATATTATTGCGCCTCATGCGGTTTTCTAAATCATCAAGGCAGGCTGCATGCTGGTCAGTGAGGCGACAATTATATTGTAGATCCCTCTGCATGGGGGCAATGTCATCTTCAAATCGCACTTACCCTACCCTCTATGGCAGCCGTTCATTCTCTCAGTTTTTGCATGTCCTGTCTCACGAATCAAATCTCAGCTTTGATCCCTTTCACTTCATTTGTGAATGTAGAGATGGACAAATTGCAGGTAGATCCTGCTGAGAAAATATCTCTCAGGGTGGGTTCCGCGCTGTCTGATGGTGGGGAGCTGGACTGGGGCCCAGCGAATAAGTCCCGGGTTGTACTCATTGCGTTCCAGTCCGGGGATGATCCGTCAGCATCCTCTAATGGGACTGTCATCTGCATCCGACTGGCCCCCACCACTTCACCCGAATCAGATGGGGAGGGCTGTAGCTCCTTTGAGGCTTTACTTCCATACAAAAGTCTCTGAGCTGCCTCCTTGTACTTTTCTTTAGACGAGCGCTGTGGTAAGGCGCCATCTTGGGTCGGATCGACATGAAGGCCTCCTTTCTTTGCCCCATTTTGGCATGATTCCCGGCTGATCACTGAGCTGCGAGACTGGTCGCTAGGGTTGTGGGGCCATTGCGGTTCGGTATGGGCTCGTTACCGGCTGGGATGGGCGGTCTGGAGGATTAATGCTCGGATTTTCAGCGGAGCAGAGGAGAAGTGCGACCGTCTACATGCTCTGCGTAGCCACACCCCCCCAAAAATCATTATGTTTACATGTAATATGCAATAGCAGATAAGAGAACAAAGTGTATTGTCACATTAACACAAATTATGTGAAAACCTACCGGGAAATAATGTGTAATGACCATTTACCATTAATAACCCTGTATTCAAAAGAGGGCCTGTTACTTTTAAAATATGTTATTTGATACATATTTGTGAGGTTTGTGATGTCTATGTCCCAGGAATCAAAGCATCTTCGATTTGTGTTCTCAGTGGACATTAAATAGAGCTGGAGAACAGTGCATTACACACCCCTGACCTCTAAACTCTTCTTTATATGTACCGTATATACTCGAGTATAAGTCGTTCCGAGTATAAGTCGAGGCCCTAATTTACCACAAAAAAAAATAAAATGGGAAAAACTTATTGACCCGAGTATAAGACGAGGGTGAGAAATGCACAGCTACTGTAAGTGGAAAAGAGGGTCAACAATGCCCATTTGCAGCCTCACTGTGCCCATTTGCATGCCTCACTGTGCCCATTTGCAGCCATAGGTCCCCCGAACTTCAAACTTAGTAGTTAAGGGTTCCTAGATGCCCCCTAGCTGCAGCCAAAATTTGGGGTCTCTGAACACAAAGGGTCCCAAAATGACATTGCTGCAGATGGACACAGTTGACCGAATTTGGGGCCCCGTATCTTAGGGCCACTTAGAGCTAAGACCCCAAATTTGGTGTGCAAACCCAGTGGAACTAGCACCATAAAATATCCAAAGCTGGCGTTTCTAGCATCAAGTGGCCCCGAGATACAGGGCCCCAAAAATCCGTTCAGAAAATGTCAAGCACTTTTCTGTAGCAGAGAATGACATTTTCCGAACCAGCTTTGGGGCCCTATATCTTGGGGTCACTTGGTGCTAGGAACTCCATCTTTGGATATGTTATGGTACCAGTTCCACTGGGTTTGCACACCAAATTTGGGGTTCCTAGCACTAAGTGGCCCTGAGATACTGGGCCCCAAATCGGTTCGGAAAATGAATTTTTGCTGCAGAAAAGTGCTTGATTCGAGTACAAGTCGAGGGGAGCACTTTCAGCACAAAAAAAAAAAAAAGTGCTGAAAAACTCGACTTATACTCGAGTATATACAGTATATGCTTGCACTCTTGCATTACATATCCCTGTCCCCTTATGCTCTGACTCCTGCACTATCTTGCACATTACACACTCTTGCACTATCTTACCTGTTGCTAAGGAGTCTCTGTACACAAAATCATATGTAATGGAAGTTTTTTGTTTAACAAGTAATAGTAATTCTGTATAACATAAAAATATATTTTAATGTAGAGCATCATAGAAGTAAAGATAACTTTAAAAGTATACCAATTATTATTGTGAATGACACAGATATATAGTGCCTTGCAAAAGTATTCACCCCCCTTGGCTTTTTACCTATTCTGTTACATTACAGCCTTTAGTTCAATGTTTTCAGGAAGAAAAGTATATACATAAAACTATTTTTCAGAACTAAAAAAAATGATAATTGGCATGTAAATATGTATTCACCCCCTTTTTATGAAGCCCATAAAAAGCTCTGGTGAAACCAATGACCTTCAGAAGTCACAATTAGTGAAATGATGTCCACCTGTGTGCAATCTAAGTGTCACATGATCTGTCATTACATATACACACCTTTTTGAAAGGCCCCAGAGGCTGCAACACGTAAGCAAGAGGCACCACTAACCAAACACTGCCATGAAGACCAAGGAACTCTCCAAACAAGTAATAGACAATGTTGAGAAGTACAAGTCGGGGTTAGGTAATAATATATATATATATATATATATATATATATATATATATATATATATATATATATATATCTTTGATGATCCCTAGGAGCACCATCAAATCTATCATAACCAAATGGAAAGACAATGGCACAACAGCAAACCTGCCAAGAGACAGCCGCACACCAAATTAACGGACCGGACAAGGAGGGCATTAAATCAGAGAGGCAGCACAGATACCCAAGGTAACCCCGGAGGAGAGCTGCAGAGTTCCACAGCAGAAACTGGATATCTGTACATAGGACGACAATAAGCCGTAGAGTTGGGCTTTATGGCAGAGTGGCCAGAAGAAAGCCATTACTTTCAGCAAAAAACAAAAATGGCACATTTTGAGTTTGCGAAAAGGCATGTGGGAGACTCCCAAAATGTATGGAGGAAGGTGCTCTGATCTGATGAGACTAAAATTGAACTTTTTAGCCAAAGAAAAACGCTATGTCTGGCTCAAACCCAACACATCGCTTCACCCAAAGAACACCATTCACACAGGGAAACATGGTGGTGGCAGCATTATGCTGTGGGGATGTTTTTTAGCAGTTGGGACTGGGAAACTGGTCAAAGTTGAGGGAAAGATGGATGGTGCTAAATACAGGGATATTCTTGAGCAAAACCTGTACCACTCTGTGTGCGATTTGATGCTAGGACGGAGGTTCACCTTCCAGCAGGACAATGACCCCGAACACACTGCTAAAGCAACACTTGAGTGGTTTAAAAGGGGAAACATGTAAAATGTGTTTGAATGACCTAGTCAAAGCCCAGACCTCAATCCAATAGAAAGTCTGTGGTCAGACTTAAACATTGCTGTTCACAAGCGCAAACCATCCAACTTGAAGGAGCTGGAGCAGTTTTGCAAGGAGAAATGGGCAAAAATCCCAGTGGTAAGATGTGGCAAGCTCATAGAGACTTATGCCGCGTACACACGGTCGGACTTTCTATCCTACTTGGTCCGGCACACTTTCCGACGGACTTTGTCCGCCAGGTGCGCCGGACTTTAAAACGGACGGACTTGCCCACACACGCCGGGACTTTCCGGCGGGCTAAGTCCGCCCGTCTTTCCGACGGACTTTCGCCGGACTTTCAGAATGAACGGACTTGCCCACACACGGCCAAGTCCGTTCATTTTGAACGTGACTCAGGTGCGACTGGACCAGAAAAGGATGTCAATCTTACCGCTTTTATCGGCGAGATTGACAGCTTGCGAGCCCCGTCGCGGGGCATACCAGGCCCTTAGGTCTGGTATGGATTATAAAGGGAACCCCGCTACGCCGAAAAAACGGCGTGGGGTCCCCCCTAAAATCCATACCAGACCCCGATCCGAGCACGCAGCCTGGCCGGTCAGGAAAGGGGGTGGGGACGAGCGAGTGCCCCCCCCTCCTCCTGAACCGTACCAGGCCGCATGCCCTCAACATGGGGGGGGTGGGTGCTTTGGGGGAGGGGGGCGCCCTGCGGGCCCCCCCCCCCACCTCAAAGCACCTTGTCCCCATGTTGATGAGGACAAGGGCCTCTTCCCGACAACCCTGGCCGTTGGTTGTCGGGGTCTGCGGGCGGGGGCTTATCGGAATCTGGGAGCCCCCTTTAATAAGGGGGCCCCCAGATCCCGGCCCCCCACCCTATGTAAATGAGTATGGGGTACATGGTACCCCTACCCATTTACCTAGGAAAAAAGTGTAAGTAATAAAACACACTACACAGGTTTTTAAAATATTTTATTAAACAGCTCCGGGTGGGGGATCTTCCTCCGGCTTCGGGGGTCTTCTTCCGGCTTCGGGGGTCCCTCCGCTTCATCTTCTCCCGGCGTCCGGTTGGTTCTTCTCCGCTCTCTTCTCCCGGTGTTCCAGTTCTTCGGCCGGCTCCTCTGCTGTGTTCAGGTAGCTCTCTTGCCAGCAGAGGTCCGGACTTCTGAGCTGCTGAGCTTCTTCTCTTCTCTTCTCTTCCCCCAGATGTTGACACGACGCTCTCTCCGGCTGGACTGGTCTCCGAGGGCTGCGTTGTGACTTATATAGGCGGAGACCCCGCCCCCATATGATGTCACAGTCCCTGGGCATGCTGGGACTGTGACGTTTTAGGGGGCGTGGTCGACCACGCCCCCTAAAACGTCACAGTCCCAGCATGCCCAGGGACTGTGACATCATATAGGGGCGGGGTCTCCGCCTATATAAGTCACAACGCAGCCCTCGGAGACCAGTCCAGCCGGAGAGAGCGTCGTGTCAACATCTGGGGGAAGAGAAGAGAAGAGAAGAGAAGAGAAGAAGCTCAGCAGCTCAGAAGTCCGGACCTCTGCTGGCAAGAGAGCTACCTGAACACAGCAGAGGAGCCGGCCGAAGAACTGGAACACCGGGAGAAGAGAGCGGAGAAGAACCAACCGGACGCCGGGAGAAGATGAAGCGGAGGGACCCCCGAAGCCGGAAGAAGACCCCCGAAGCCGGAGGAAGATCCCCCACCCGGAGCGGTTTAATAAAATATTTTAAAAACCTGTGTAGTGTGTTTTATTACTTACACTTTTTTCCTAGGTAAATGGGTAGGGGTACCATGTACCCCATACTCATTTACATAGGGTGGGGGGCCGGGATCTGGGGGCCCCCTTATTAAAGGGGGCTCCCAGATTCCGATAAGCCCCCGCCCGCAGACCCCGACAACCAACGGCCAGGGTTGTCGGGAAGAGGCCCTTGTCCTCATCAACATGGGGACAAGGTGCTTTGAGGTGGGGGGGGCCCGCAGGGCGCCCCCCTCCCCCAAAGCACCCACCCCCCCCATGTTGAGGGCATGCGGCCTGGTACGGTTCAGGAGGGGGGGGGGCGCTCGCTCGTCCCCACCCCCTTTCCTGACCGGCCAGGCTGCGTGCTCGGATCGGGGTCTGGTATGGATTTTAGGGGGACCCCACGCCGTTTTTTCGGCGTAGCGGGGTTCCCTTTATAATCCATACCAGACCTAAGGGCCTGGTATGCTCCGCGCTCGCCGCAATAGGAAAATTTGTTTTTCCTATTGCAGCGAGCGCGAGATCCAATACCCTGCCCTCGTGTCGTATCTGGTCCGTCGGACCAGCATACACACGAGCGGGCTTTCCGTCGGACCAGCACACACACGAGCGGACTTTCCGCCCGAAACTGAGTCCGACGGAAAGATTTAAAGCTTGTTTCAAATCTAGGTCCGGCGGGCTTTTGGGAAAAAGTCCGCCGGAAAAGTCCGCCGCCGCCTACACACGGGCGGATTGTCCAGCACACTCTGGTCCGCCGGACCAAGTATGCCGGAAAGTCCGACCGTGTGTACGCGGCATTAGCCACAAAAAAGGTGGCTCTACAAAAGTATTGACTTGGGGGGGGGGGGGGATAGTTATGCACATTGACTTTTTCTGTTATTTTGTCCTATTTATTGTTTGCTTCACAAGATTAATAAAAAAAAAAAAAAAAAAAAAACAACCTTCAAAGTTGTGGGCATGTTCTGTAAATTAAATGATGCAAATCCTCAAACAATCCATGTTAATTCCAGGGTGTGAGGCAACAAAACACGAAAAATGCCAAGGGGGTGAATACTTTTGCAAGGTACTGTACACGGTTATTGACTCTTCAGGAAAGTTTTATCATTTCTGTGTCATTTAATGTTCCTTCTGTATATGAATCAGGATGTAAGTGGACCTTAACATTAAGAACAATGAATAAAATAATTATATGAAATGTGTAAAATCAGACTCATACATACACACAAATATATTTAATATCTATGTAGAAAATGTGAATGATTGATAAGTGAGAAAATGAAGATAAAAAAAACGAAACTGAACAAAGCCAGGAACCCGCATGAAGCATCGACTGGCTATGTTATCAAAAGCAAAATAGTGATATAATATCTAATATAAAAAGGCTTTTTAAAAACATCCCGATTCATATACATAAAGGAACATTATTCATGCACTTTGCAATAGACTGTATATCTAAGCATTACTATAGGGATATACAGGACAAGTTTGCATGTTTTGTTACACCGACAATGTGTAGGTGGGTTTTAGTCTCTATTTCAGCACCTATTTAGATATGATTATTCATTGCTGGTCCATATCGGATCTGGCTATGGTGCACAATGGATGCACCTCTGATTGGGCTTCCACTTCAGAACGCCGCATGATGGCTGTGCATCACTGGGCCAGCGCTGCGGGTCACCTTGTTACGGCGACTGGAGCTCACTTACTCTCTCTGCAGGTGGTGTTCTACCCAGCTCCAGTGCTAGGCACTGCCATCGGTGCGCCGTCACTGGAGATATTTGGTGTACTGTATGGGTGACCCCATGATGATGGGTGTCCAGGTATGCCCCAGTGGGATCACTTCCTGGTCTCCGGCCGTCATACCGATGCAGATAGAATCTGCCTTTCCTATTGGATAAGATCTTTCCGGGCCCTCCTTCGGCACGCCCCCTTAAGTGAACGCCGCCGATTTCCACGCCCCTTAGCATCACCGGAAAGGGCCACAGACCAGATGCTGGCACGCTCGGCCCGATTTCCTGTTTTGGAATCAGACTGGCGTGCGTTCCAAAAGCCCTGTCACACTGTTATAGGGCTTGTATAGATTCTGACTATGTAGTAATGTTTAACATCTATGACATTATATCCATTTATGATGGTTCTATTCATTGTCAAAGGACCTGTACATGCATATGGCCCCTTTTGATCTTACAACGATTGATCCCAAGGAGGCCACCTGTGTGGACCCATACATACTCCAGCTCTATTCATCTGACACACACACACACACACACACACACACGTGAGTATCATTCAACAACATCTATTTATAGGTTGTTTGGAGATGTCCAATAAGACATCTATGTGTGATACTGCAAATATTTGTATTACTGTCAGCTGTGGTCCCCATCTGTCCTTTCGGGTGCAGTTGCATGTGTTATTTGGATCTATGCACGCACTCTTGTGGGGCCTTTGTGGGTGTATCACAGACAGGATACGGTCATTTACACCCATATTGGGAGATGAAGTATCTGTGCATTGTAGTATAATATTCTTTGTTCATTTGTTTGATGCCTTTTTGGCCCTCCCATCAGAAGGAGGGGCATGAATTACATGACCGGATCCACTTGATTGCTGCCTCTTAAAAACTACCTTCCATCAGTTCAAATTTAGCTCTGAAGAGGGGACACCCTTGAAAACGCGTCAGTTCATTTTGGACTTTCATCATCCCACTCTGGTTCCACTGGCCAGCAGATCCCTTGAGGATAGGACCTTGGATGGACTTCATTTCATGCTCGATTTTATTATTGTGTTTGTGAGTATAATATTTTTATAATAAAACACATTTAATGTTTACAAGGGCAATGTGCTAGGCTGGTGCGCCCTCTGTCCTTATTTCCTTTCAGAATATGCCCATGAACACATTGATATACTTGCCCCTGCTATCTATGCACAAATAGTTGTGACCGCATACTCATATTTACATATTCAACACATCGTTATGCATTATACCTATATATGATTTACTCCTGCACAAACATTGAGTGTCTTTTGGAACCACAAGACCCCTTTCACACTGGAGGCGTTTTTCAGGCGCTTTAGCGCTAAAAATAGCACCTGTAAAAAGCCTCAGCTGCAATCCCAGTGTGAAAGCCCGAGTGCTTTCACACTGGGGCGCTGCGCTGGCAGGGCGTCACAAAATGTCCTGCAAGCAGCATCTTTGCAGCGCTGTAGGATCGGTGAATACACCGCTCCTAAATCGTCCCTGCCCATTGAAAACAATGGGGCAGAGCCGCTATACCGCCAGCATAGTGCCGCTGCAGTGGCGCTTTGCGGGCGGTTTTAACCCTTTTCGGCCGCTAGCGGGATTAAAACCGCCCCGCTATCGGCCGAATAGCACCACTAAAACGACGGTAAAGCGGCACTAAAATTAGCGCCTCTTTACCCCCGACATTGTGAAAGGGCCCTTAGAGAATCCATTGCTTCTCTTTTTCTACATGAAATTGTAGACAATAACAAAACATATTTTTAACTATGAACATGCATCAAAAACTATTTTTTATCACATATTTAAATAAAATTCGGGTTTTTTTGCTTATTGGCCAAATTGGAAGTATAAATGCTTATATAGATTTTTTTTTCTTGCACTCACAATAGTTTATATTGCACAGGCTAGGCTAAATTGCACTGATAGATCCTTGTCTTCATATTAACAATCACAATTACTTACACACATGCGCTACCTTTTTTTGCACCTAATGAGCGACTATCGATGATGCTTAAAAATACTTCCCATACGCATGAGTTCCCTATCCCCATGTCTAAAGCTCCAGGGGGCAACGTGAAACACATTGGGGGCATGGCCTGGTCGGAGTCCAGGCTGAGGTTGCCACTCCATCCATTGCAGCAGGACATCATAGATGTGCGACTTCCAGGGTCACCCTTCATTCCTTAAGGTATATGCCATTACTGGATGGCAGCAAGTTCAGAGTATAGATAGCTGGAAATGTACCCCAATGAGCACACTACCTGATACTACCACAGCCGACTCTTCGATAGTGTGTGACACCAGTTTCTCTAGCCGAGCTCTAAACAGACCGTGGAGAATACTCAAAGCTCAGAGTACTGTAAGGTAACTCAACACATTGTCTACAAAGCTCAGCCTATGTAACAATTAGAAGGATGCACAGAGGCTCTCACCACCCCGCAGTACTTGCACGTGTCGCCTTAGTTTGAGGGCTTCTTTCTTCGCTAACCTGCAGGTCAATGTGGTTTCTGCGCATCATGCTGGTTGTATCCCTTTTGGTGATGTGTTGGTTTAGCGATAGGCTAATTGGCTCACACCAAGTTGTAAACAAACTCCTTGACCCAAAGCATCAAGTCTGGTAAACACTACTCTAGCCCAGAGGCCCGATGTGTTACTTAGGGGCATTAGCTGGCTAAAGGGCCATATATAAACTTGTGTGTGTCTTATAACCTTCTAAGTGTGAGCCATGCACATGTGAACACACCCATTATCATTATAAAGATCTGTTTGTCTTATGTTGTTAGTGCTGCTACTATATACTTAAAGTGTACTTGGGGTTAAACCTAGTAGTGGTGCACCACTACCTTTTTTCTTTAAACATTAGTTAAAGCGCAACTCCACTTGAGGAAAAAAAAAAAAAAAAAGCATTCCCCTCTGAGTGATCAATGTACATTGCAAGGATTATAACAAATTTGTTGCAGATTCCTACCTTTTGTTATTCTGAAGAAATTCATAAGTGTTTCTCTGTGCCTCTATTCTGAGTAGGTGTAATGTGAGTGGTTTCATAATGATCTGTCAGGTGTGGAGCTACAGGCCACAAATCTGCTGGGCCTGCATCCCTTTAGACGGGTTCCTATTGAAAGTATCTCTCAAAAAAAAAAAAAAAAAAAAAAAAAAACACGACATTTTTGTTGCAAGGGATGGCTGAAATCTGACTTGTATCTTAGGCAGACTTCTAGGAAAAAAAAAAAAAATAAAAAAAATAATAAATCGGTGAGCCAATCACACAAGCAGGAAATTATGTTTCTGGGGAGTGGAAAACTTCTGTGTACAGAAAACTTCAGGTAGCCATATTGCAATGTATTCTCAGAATATTACATGCAGATTGAAAAAGGTAATTTTTAAGAACATTCAATTACAAAATGATTAGTGTCGCAATTATATGCACTTATTTTATTTTTTCTTTTGTTATTTTTTATCCCCACGAAAGTGGAGTTACCCTTTAAAGATTGACTGAAAAAAAAAATCTGCAGTATACAGTGCACACCCACAAGTAAATCTGCCCATAAAAAGGTCTCATCTATTATCATCTATTCTTTTACCTCATCTCCCTAAAAAGAGCATGGTCAAGATTATTATCAGCCCAATCACATGAATAACCAAGAGAATTATGCAATCAAAGAAACAACTCACTACGCTCTACCCAATATCCTATTTGGGCTAATGAGAAGATGTCAGTGCTCAGACTCGGGCTCTTGTTCACAGGTAAATTTTCAATCATTCAAAACAGTAAACACTTGACACTTCCTAATATGAAGTTTTATTTCTGCGTAGGGTTAAAAACCATGTACAGAGCTCCGCTTTCCCCTTCAGCCTAAATGGCCCTAATTGTATCTAAGATTAATGCCTAATACACACGTTAAAGGCCCCTTTCACACTTAGACTTCAAAGTCGCGCGATTTTGCCGCGATTTGCCGTGATTTGGGAGCAGTACCACTTTGTACGACTTTGCCACGTTTTTGGCATCAACAAATGAAAACATACAGTAGTTGGTATGAATCATAAGGGGGAACTCCACGCCAAGTTTTAAATAAAAAAACTGGCGTGGGTTCCCCCCCAGGGGCATACCAGGCCCTTAGGTCTGGTATGGATTGTAAGGGGAACCCCCTACGCCGAAAAATCGGCGTGGGGGTCCTCCCAAAATCCTTGCCAGACCCTTATCCGAGCACACAGCCCGGCTGGTCAGGAATGGGGGTGGGGACGAGCTAGCGCCCCCCCCCCCTCCTGAACCGTACCAGGCCGCATGCCCTCAACATGGGGGGTGGGGGCGCCCTGCGGCCCCCCCACCCCAAAGCACCTTGTCCCCATGTTGATGAGGACAAGGGCCTCTTCCCGACAACCCTGGTCGTTAGTTGTCGGGGTCTGCGGGCAGGGGGCTTATCGGAATCTGGGAGCCCCCTTTAATAAAGGGCCCCCAGATCCTGGCCCCCCACCCTATGTGAATGAGTATGGGGTACATGGTACCCCTACCCATTCACCTAGGGAAAAAAGCGTCAATAAAAAACACAATACACAGGTTTTTAAAATAATTTATTAGGCAGGTCCGGGATCTTCTTCCGACTTCGGGGGTCCCTCCGGCGTCTCCTCCCGGTGTCCTGATCTTCTGCCAGCTCCTCCGCTATCTTCTGCAGCTCAATTGCTAGAGGTGGTCCGGACTTCTGCCTTCTTCTTTTCTTCCAGAGGAGGAGACGCCGGAGAGACCCCCGAAGTCGGAAGAGGACCCCCGAAGTCAGAAGAAGATCCCGGAGCTGCCTAATAAATTATTTTAAAACCTGTGTACTGTGTTTTTTATTGACGCTTTTTTTCCCTAGGTGAATGGGTAGAGGTACCATGTACCCCATACTCATTCACATAGGGTGGGGGGGCCGGGATCTGGGGGCTTCCTTATTAAAAAGGGGGCTCCCGGATTCCGATAAGCCCCCCGCCCGCAGACCCCGACAACCAACGGCCAGGGTTGTCGGGAAGAGGCCCTTGTCCTCATCAACATGGGGACAAGGTGCTTTGGGGTGAGGGGGCCCGGCAGGGAGCCCCCCATGCCCTAAAGCACCCACCCCCCATGTTGAGGGCATGCGGCCTGGTACGGTCCAGGAGGGGGGGGCGCTCGCTCGTCCCCACCCCCATTCCTGACCGGCCGGGCTGCGTGCTCGGATAAGGGTCTGGTATGGATTTTGGAGGGGGACCCCACGCCGATTTTTCGGCGTAGGGGGTTCCCCTTAGATCCATACCAGACCTAAGGGCCTGGTATGCCCCTGGGGGGGAACCCACGCCAGTTTTTTCATTTAAAACTTGGCGCGGCATTCCCCCTCTGGATTCATACCAGACAGCTGTCAGCACTGCCTGTCGCTCATCTGGAAAGGAAAAAAAAGTTTTCCTTTCCCGATCAGCGAGCCAGGCTTGTGCTTACAAAGTCGTACTGAAGTCGTGTCTATATTATTCAGGCACGATTTGCATGCTACTTCAGGGTTTAACATTGAGGTCTATGGAGTACAACTCGCATAGAAGTTGGACCAAAGTAGTGTAGGGACTACTTTCAAGTCGGCACGACTTAGTCGTGCAAATATGAATGGTAGTCATTGCAAATCATGGAGAATGACTTGTCATACGATTTTGCAGTACAAAATCGTGGGACAGGTCGTATAAGTGTGAAAAGGGGCCTAAAGCGGAGTTCCACCCACTTTCTCATGTTCACATCATCCGTTTCCTAAATGTCCAAAATAACGGCATTGGGCAAATTATTTTTTTTTCTTTGCTTACCATTTTTCCAATGCTCTTCCTGTCTCCCCCTCCGCAGCGACTTACGCATTTTCCTGTGGCGCACTGGCTCCTGGGAGATGTTTGTCATAATTCCCTGGAGTTAGTGTGCATCGTCACCTCTCAGAAATCGCAAGATTCAAAACCAGAAATGACGTGATAAAACACGTCGTCAATCGCCATTTTAGAAAAGGGCAAACAGTGTTTTGCTGCCAGTGTTACATGCAGTGTCTGTGCAGGAGGCATCCGGTGGCTATAGCAGCATTAGATCTTAGTTTTTTCCAGCACTGCAACTGCTTCAGCTGCCTGCTATGCTAAGGCATTACTTACTTTGCTGGAGATAGATTGCTTTTCTTGGTTGCCATAACAACGGGGCGGGCCTTTCCTCTGTCGCCACCCATTGTGATGGCAACCAGACACACTGTCGGCACTTTGTCCTGTGTACAATGCGCATGCACGAGTTCGGGAGGTGCATGCTGGGTAGACAGCAGCACCTTATCCCGGAAACGTATCCGAGCAGACTTCACATGCCCTACAAGCAAGATGGAAGCGCGCAATAATGACAAAACAAAGGTTAATTTTACATAAATACTAAATACAGCAAATACAACATGTTAACAGATGCCTTAGAAAAGAAAAAAAAAAAAAAATTGAATATATGTCAGTGGAACACCACTAAGTTTTTTCAGTTCAACCCAGCGGACTAAAAAAGGAAAAAAAAACAAAAAAAAAAAAAAAAAAAAAACACACCACACAAACACGCACCACGGTGGAGGTTAATGGACTAACCATGCGATTTGAGCACAGCATTCGGACAGCGCCAGAACACACTGTTCAGTGATCGCAGCCATTGGCTGCAAGCTCAGATCAGATGTTGATTGGCTGCTGGTTTTCCAGCATGCTCGTTTGACAGAAGCCAGTCTTCTGTCCGACAAACAGCAAGCAGTTCTACACATGGGTCGAAAGTCGGCCAGTATTCGGCCCGTGTGTGCAGAGTTTAAGACCTTTTAGGCTGAAATGCATAAGTGGGGCTCTGTAAAAGGTTTTTAACGCTATACATCAATACAAGCTTCATATCATAAAGATAAACTAATGTGGGGGGGGGGGGGGGGTTTAGTAAATCTTCCCCATAGTGTACTTTATGCATTAGGGATTCTAGCTCTCCAATTTTGCTTGCCAAACATATGGCATTTATGAACACTTAAGCCCCTTTCACACTGGGGAGCTTTGCAGGCGCTACAGCTGCTGTCTCTCTCCCCGAGGGCTTTCACACTGAAGCGGTGCGCTGGGAGGACACTAAAAAAAGAAAGTCCTGCTAGCAGCATCTTTGGAGCAGTGAATAAGCGGTGTATACCGCTCCTGCCCATTGAAATCAATGGGGGAGCGCGGCTCTACTGCTGGCATAGCGCTGCTGCAGCAGCATATTCACGGCCGCTAGCAGGGGGTCAAAGCGCCCCGCTAGCGGCCAAATTGCGCCACTAAAAACAGCAGTGCTTTACCGCCGACGCACCTACCGCCCCAGTGTGAAAGGGGCCTTAGTTTAAATCCACTAATCTTTCACTCGTCATAAACATCTCTTCTAGCACAGCAGACTCACTTCCATTAAGGTGCACATACTGTAGATTGTAATCCAACGAACATTAGCCTGGTGTTCAAAAAAAACCCAAATCCACACCAACATATTCATGCTTCTGACACTGTAAACTTGTGTGATACCAACCTCAGGCCATTGAAGAGCTGTTTGGACTTATCAAGCAAGTAGCAGAAATCAGTGACAGTTTTTCTCTCCACCTGAGGGATGTCCTCATCGTTAGCGACTGACATTGCTCAGTTTTCTATTGCACTTTACCCTGAAAGAAATAAATTTCACAAATCAGGTTTTTTTGACCAGGATACTTAAAATACAATCTTTAACCAGTTTCGGATTGCCCACCACAGATTTACTGCGGCAGGGCGGCCGCTCTGCGCCAGATCATGTACCTAGTGGCACTTCCGGGTCATGTGCTGCTGGGACCCACCAATCGTTTAGGAAAAAAGCAGAATGGCGGTCTGCCTATGTAAACAAGGCAGACCGCCGTTCTGCGAGATGGGAATGTGCTGATCACGCCCGTGCAATTGTCAGTTCAAGCAACACAGTGCTGGATCGCAAAAAATGGCTGGTCATGAAAGGGGGAGGGGGTAAACCTTCTGGAGCTGAAGTGGTTGAAGCTGAAATGTTATACCTTGTAAATTAGTTTAGTTTAAATTTTGCACAGCCATTTGTATGATCTAGGTACTGTTAGACAGCACGATCAAGTAATGGACAGTAATTAAAGAGGAACTGCAGTCTGCTCACATAATTTGTAATAAAAACATCTTTGCCATTCAGAGATCTAGGCTTTTTACCAGACAAGAAACATGAATAGAGCTGTATAAGATATTTACTGGCAGAAGAAACATGTTTGTTTTACTTTTCAAAGTTAAAACAAGGGCAGAAGATTTACTAGATGGAAAGTTTAAATAATAATAATAATAATAATAATAAATAATATATACACACATATTTTTTTTTTAAACTGCATCACAACAATAAGGCATTCTCTGTTCTCACTGTGTTCTTTCCTTCTGTCAGCACAACTCAATCAGGACATTGCACACAACATAGTTTGACTGGCTCACAGTACTGACCCTTCCTTGCTGCTGTATGGGGGGGGGGGGGGGGGCAATATTAAGACAAACTAAAATGCTTACGTTATACGCTTGCCGACCGCATAACTTGCCTATCAAAACGGCAAGGTGGCTCTCCTGCGCCACCACGCTCCCGGGCAGAGGGCACGCGCATCTTCCGGTGCTTTGGTGGATCCAGCACTGATCAGTCTTCAGGTTCAAGCCAATGATGTTTGGCCTGGACCTGCTGATTGGTTCTGGTGAATCAAAGATCAGCCTGTGTCTGTGTTTACAAAACACAGGCACAGGAAATGTGATCTTCTTTCGTGGAACAGTTTGCCCACCACATATTCATTACCACATTTGATCCTTCAATTTACAGGCAAGATTGAATAAAGACAACAGTCCATCCAGCTTAACCAGTGTAGGTGTACGTGTGTCAGTGTTGATAATCATGTACCATATCCCTGTTTATTGTGTTGTTTAAGATGCACGTTTTTATGAACGGTAGAATGGACAAATTAGAGGGGGGGGAGGGGGGACCACCCCCCCTATCTCCTTTTTGTTGTGTCCCCCCCCCTCTCAATATCAGTCATTATATATCGGATGAAAATAGAATTTAATTATGTTAACATATACTCTGTGATACGCATGCAACTAAAGTGTGTTTGTTTATATGTATAGAAATTGTTGGAAAAAATAAAATAAAGAATTTAGAAAAAAAAAAAGAAGGGGGGGGAGGGGGAATGGGAAGGATGCACGTTCAAGTTTTTTTTTTTTTTTTTTTTTTTTAAATATCAATACTTCCCTGCTTGTGGAAGAGAGTTCCACATTCTTACCTCCCTGACAGTGAAAAAACCCCTGCGCAGCTTAAGGTTAAACCACTTCTCCTTTAATCTCATTGTGTGGCCCTGTGTCCTTTTACACCCCCTGAGATTAATTAGCTTTTTCCTATGCTGGAAACACCATTGAAGCATTTGTGAATGAACGTCACCCACGGGACTTTAAATGAGGTGTAAATGGTGATCAAAGGGTAAGCAAGTATAAAAGTACAAATATTTTATTGAAAACAACAGCATAATCCATAATAGGACATGAGCATTGGTGAACAGGTTCATACAACAGCAACATTGCAATGTAGTCCTAAAACATAGCCATCATATAATAGTAATACATATAATACAGGTATGCATAGTACATCTCTAACCCGATGCGTTTCGCGAGCTTTCCTCGCTTCATCAGGGGCTGATGTGCATAACTGCTGTCTGTAAATACAGATTAAAGTAATTAGAGTATCGGTTATGATAGGGTAAAAGCAAGAAGCCAGACCTAGTCATCCCGTACTTACTTGTAAGACCAAAGCTACAGACACATAGCCCAGGCACGGGTCGGCGGAGGGCATCTTTTTATCTCTCTGCTCTGCGGGACACCTTGTGCATACCATGCAAGTAGCACATATTTTATATTTCCATGACAATACCAATGCTATTACTTTAGACCTTGCTTACCAACATACCTTGCATTTTATGCCACGATATACATCTCATACTTCCAAACTCTTTAACCTTATATTTATATTCCCATACAGTGAGTTGCCCTGCAGTGCATTTGGGATCAATTTGGGTTCACGCTCTCCTTTCTCTCTCTCATTCTGCCATGCTGCCCCCCATGCCTGGCCTCGGTCCTCGGCCCCTTCAGCTCCCGGGGGAGATGCCCTCCGCCGACCCGTGCCTGGGCTATGTGTCTGTAGCTTTGGTCTTACAAGTAAGTACGGGATGACCAGGTCTGGCTTCTTGCTTTTACCCTATCATAACCGATACTTTAATCTGTATTTACAGACAGCAGTTATGCACATCAGCCCCTGATGAACCGAGGAAAGCTCGCGAAACGCGTTGGGTTAGAGATGTACTATGCATACCTGTATTATATGTATTACTATTATATGATGGCTATGTTTTAGGACTACATTGCAATGTTGCTGTTGTATGAACCTGTTCACCAATGCTCATGTCCTATTATGGATTATGCTGTTGTTTTCAATAAAATATTAGTACTTTTATACTTGCTTACCCTTTGATCACCATTTACACCTCATTTAAAGTCCCGTGGGCGACGTTCATTTGCTTTTTTCTCTGTTATTAGGGATGGAGGTGTTTTATGTTAGGGGTCAGTTCTCAGACTTTCCTTATAATTTGAAGCATTTGTGCGTCTTTTCTCCAGCAAGAATAAATGTAGTGCTTGTAGTCGCTCTTTGTATTTGAGGTCCTCCAGTCCCCTTATTAATTTAGTTGCCCTTCTTTTGACTCTCTCTAGCTCCAATACATCCCTTCTGGTGACCAGAACTAGACGGAATACTCCAGATGTGGCTTGACCAGAGTTTTATAAAGTGGCAGGATTATAGTATATTTTTTTTTTTTTTTTTTTTTTTTTTACGCATGCCAATATTCTGCCGGCTTTGGTAGCTGCAGCATGACATTGCATGCTATTGCACAGTCTGTCTTCCACTAGGACCCCCAGATCTTTGTCCATCCTTGACTCCACCAGAGGTTCTCCCCCCAGTGAGAAGTTTGTGTTCTTAGCCACCAAGTGCATGATTTTACATTCCTCCACATTAAACGTCATTTGCCATGTAGTTGCCCACTCCATCATTTTGTTCAGGTCTTTCTGTAAAAAAACTTCTATATCCTGCTGTAAAGTTATTGCCAATGGTGCCGAAAAGGGGACGGGTCAGCCCTGGGTGCCGCCCATTGCAGGGGTGGTAACAATGCCCCGCCTACTGCCATAGACAGCACATTGACCCAATGCCGGGACATTAAATCAGTGTGACGTGATCACAGGGGACAGGGACATTGTTACTGCGGCCGGAAATTCAAATTCAGCTACGTGACAGAGCGGTAGATTGCCGCTCTGATCCGGGCACTGGCGAGAAGAAAGAAGAAAGAAGAAAGAAGAAAGAAAGAAAGAAGAAAGAAAGAAAGAAGAAAGAAAGAAGAAAGAAGAAAACAATAAATTCATATTAAATTTAAATGACAATAAATATATAATTTTTTTTTTTTTTTTAAACGGTCATTTTCGGTACCAAAATTGCCATTTGGTGCACCCCAGCAGGGTTATTGCCCTGCTTATTTTTGTATCGTTCGCAAAAACTGAGATTGAGCTATGTATCCCTTCCTCTGTCATTTATGAGTAAATTAAACAGATTTGGTCCTAAGAGAGAACCTTGTGGTACCCCACTTACCACTCCAGACCAGTCTGAGTACACTTTATCACTACCCTTTGAACATGCCCCTGTAACCAGTTTTCTATCCAAGCACAAACCTTATGGTCCATGCCTGCAAACCCCAGCTTGTAGATTAAGCGTTTATGGGAAACTGTATCTAATGCTTTTGCAAATTCCAGATACACCACATCTACAGGCCTCCCCCTATCTAGATGGCAGCTCATTTCCTCGTAGAATGCGAACAGATTGGTAGTAATCAGCATGAGTTTAAGAAGGGTCGTTCTTGCCAGACCAATGTGTTGCGTTTGATATAAAATATAATTTTTCTATAAGACTCATAGCATTCTGGTGTCACAGAGACAGACTGTCTCAAACAAATGCTGGATACAATGGGTGTTGTTGTATTGTTACAGTTTTCAACAGGCTATTGTCTCTATAGCTACAGTACACAAGAAAGATTTACATTGTTTGAGGTTTTCAAACTGAAAGAATGACTGTTAGATTACTGTCAGGTGTTGGCTTGATTAGACAATGGGTACGTAGATACAGTTTTCAACAGCCCATTGTCTACACAGCTACAGCAAGCAGGTATGTTTTCTGTTGTTTGGTAACTATGGTAAACAGCCTGGCACATAAAAGGGGGATTCAGGCATAAGCTAGGGACACAGACACACCATCATGCTTTGAAGATCAGAAGCCGCCACTCATGATACAAGAACACTGCCTGCTGTCCAAGAAGCATCATTGCCAATGGAGATCACTAACATACAGTAACAGAAGATAAGTAACTTTTAGTGTATTTGTACTGATATAGACTATAGGCTGTTCATTTGATAGGCATTTTTCTTGTTATAGAGTTCCGTCAGTCTTGTATTGTATTCCTAAGTTTGTAATAGTTTTGTATGTACAGCATCTTTGTATAGTAAAAGCACAATTTACACACTGCAGAAATCTCAGCTTCCTTGCTTATACCACAGAGTAACTTTGCTAGATAGACGCAAGCAAAACAACCAATGATACAGTTTTCACCAGCAAATTCTTGGATATAGACCCTCATCATCTAGGGGTGCGCATCTTCACTGGTCTCACGATTAGATTCCGCGATGCATCACGATTACCGACAAGCTCCCACTTCCGTTTGGGCCGCCTAGGCGGCCCTTCCACCCTGCAATCTTCTGGGACACATCACAGTTCCCAAAAGATTGCCCGGCTATGCAGGACAGCGCAGTGAGACATGCGCACACGGCTGTGAAGCTGCAAGCTGTTACAGCCGGATGCCCACAGTAGTATTGCCAGCACTGTGGACAGGCAGGGGAGAGAAGGGGGGGGTTTGGGTGGCCACGTCGCTGGATTGTGGGACAGGTGAGTGTCTTTTTTTAAAAGTCAGAAGATACACTTTTTTTTATAGCTGCTGACTTTTAATAAACAAAAAAATTGATAGGAACTCCACTTTGAATTAAAAATAACCTCACTCTCTTAAAAAGTACAGTAATCCAGTGCACTGCAGGGTACAGGCATTCACACACACACTGCGGCTGGGAGGTCAGGAGGGAATACAATCCACAGATGACAAACAGCCCTGGGAAGTTCCCTGTACTGTCTCTGTGCTGACCAGTGGCAGCTGGTGCTCAAAATTTTTGGGGGGGCGCAAACAAACTGAAAAATACTGAACCTCCCCCATCAAACGCAGCCACTGTGCCCTTCAAACACAGCCATCACTTCACTAACCCCCCCACAATGCACGGGCCACCACTGGTGCTGACAGTTCCTTGGCATTCCTGTTTGCACCTTCCAGCACACTAGGAGTTAACAGTGAAATGTTCACAGGAAAGCCAGGGACCTGTCAGCACGGACCCAGCGAGAAGAAGTGTAAGTAGAGTACACATTTGTACTCCGTCTACTTACTGTTGTTAAAATTACAGCATTTATTAAAATAAAGTATTACAAAACTATGTCACTTCATACCGAATTTCACAGCAGTACGATACATGTGACTCCCGGCCCGTCCCGCCCCTCTCACGTCTCCTGAGTCCTGACGTCAGCGGGGAATTCTCAGCCCCGCCCGCTGACATCAGGATTTAGGAGACGTGAGAGGAGAGCGGAGAGGGGCGGGGACGGGCCAGGAGTCACATGTATCGTACTACTGTGAAATTCGGTATGAAGTGACGTTTTTTAAAAAGCACATACAGCGGGGCACATCATCCATTGTAATACAGCATTTATTAAAATAAAGTAATTTTGAAAAAACGCTCTGAGCGCTTTCCCGGGAGGGGCGGGGCTAGTCATGATGTCACCCGCAATCGATTTTCCGGTCCTTATGCATCGATGCCGCATCGGGGACACCTGAATCGCGATGCATCGATTAATTTCAGCACCCCTATCATCATCCCCTCCAATAATTTATCTACTATTGACGTTAGGCTGACCGGCCTGTAGTTCCCTGGAATATGTCTATATTTTTTTTAATATTGGTACCACAATGCCTTTTTATCAAATCAGCTGGTATAATTCCTGTCAGTATGCTGTCTGCAATGTTTAGGAACAATGGTCTAGCTATAACCCGACTGAGATCTTGAGTACTTTCGGGTGTAAGCCATCTGGTCCTGGGGATTTATTTGTGTTAAGCTCATCTAGTCTTTCCTTGACTCTGGCCTCTGTTAGCCACAAGGGTATATCATGTGATGTATTACTAACAATACTGTAGTGGTCAATACACCCTTCCTTTTCCTGTGTAAAAAAACTGAGGAGAAGAAAGCATTTAGTACAGTTGCCTTCTCGGTGTCATCTGTAACCATCCTCCCTTCATCGTCTCTTATGTGGGCGATGTGCTCAGATTTTGCTTTTTTTCTCTGTTAATATATCTAAAGAATTTCTTGGGATTTTTTTTACTCTCCTCTGGTAGGTGTCTCGTAAGGCCCATACACACGATAGGACTTTGACAACAAACATGCAAATTAGCTGTTTTAAGGCAACATCCTACCATGTGTACGCTCCATCGGACAAACGGTTTCATCGGACAAATGTTGGCTGTACAAACAAACTTTCTGGCAACAAAAGTCCTATGGTGCAAAATCCTATTGTGTGTACACAAGTTCATAGCATTTTAGTCCAAAGCAGGGCTTGACAAATTTGCTTGGAATCTAGGAGCCAGCTAAAAAAGTTAGGAGCCAGGTTTTTTTTTTTTTTAAACGACCGACAGCTTTATTTTCAATATAAAAATTAACCAATCTTAAATTTACACAGAGACGACTAGAACGAATGTGACTGCTTTTATTTCCTGCCATGCAGGGACACAAGACCACCATATTCCCGCTAAGGATCCAATCAGGTTCGCATGAAAAACTGACAGGCGAACCTGATCAGACAGCCCGTGTGAAAGGGGCCAAGCAGGGAGATGACAAATAATAAATTCATTTTAATTAACCACTTCCTTCCCGCAGGACGACTGTATACGTCCTGTCTTTGAAGAGAAATACCGTTGTTATGGTAGCAGCTAGCTACCATAACCCCGGTACTCTCTTCAAGAGCCGGCGGTTCTCTTTCAGATAAAAGTGGTCTCTGCAGCAGATTCGCAGCGAGATCACTTTTATCGGCGGCAGGAGAGGGCCCCTACCGCCGCGCTCCGGTGCCCTTCACCGCTTACCGCGGCCGTCGGTAACGGCGGAGGCGATCCGGATCTGTCCCTGGCCTGACATGGAGACGAGTGAGAGGAAGATGGCCCCCCCGCCCATCTCCAAGTCATTGCAGGGCGGAAGCGACGTCAAATCTTCACTTCCACCCACAGCTCTTAAAAAAAAGGGACATTTTTTTATTTTTTTTTTCAAATGACAATTTTTTTTTTTTTTTTTTTTTTTTTTTTTATGCATTTTAGTGTAAATATGAGATCTGAGGTCTTTTTGACCCCCCAGATCTCATATTTAAGAGGTCCTGTCATGCTTTTTTTTCTATTATAAAGGCATTTTTACATTCCTTGTAATAGGAATAAAAGTGACTTTTTTTTTTTTAAAAGAACAGTAAAAAAATAAAAGTTAAAATAAGAAAATTTTTTTTTTTTTTTTTAAATGTGCCCCATCCCTTGTAATAGAAAAAAAAAAGTGAAACAAATTTTTTTTAAAACAGTGTAAAAATAAAAAATAAAAAAGTAAAATATATAAGAAAAAAAATAATTTTTTTAAACGCGCCCCGTCCCGCCGAGCTCGCTTGCAGAAGCGAACGCATATGTGAGTAGCGCCCGCATATGAAAGCAGTGTTCAAACCACACGTGAGGTATCGCCACGATCGTTAGAGCAAGAGCAATAATTCTAGTCCTAGACCTCCTCTGTAACTCAAAACATGCAACCTGTAGAATTTTTAAACGTCGCCTATGGAGATTTTAAAGGGTAAAAGTTTGTCGCCATTCCAGGAACGGACGAAATTTTGAAGCGTGACATGTTGGGAATCAATTTACTCGGCGTAACATTATCTTTCACAATATAAAAAAAAATTGGGCTAACTTTACTGTTTTCTTATTTTTTAATTAAAAAAAAAAAAAAAAAAAAAAAAAGTATTTTTTCCCAAAAAAGTGCGCTTGTAAGTCCGCTGCGCAAATACGGTGTGACAGAAAGTATTGCAATGACCGCCATTTTATTCTCTAGGGTGTTAGAATAAAAAAAAATATATATAATGTTTGGGGGTTCTAAGTAAAGGGAAGGAGATGAGCGGGCAGTGAAAACAGGTAGGGAAAGCTCCATTAGCATTGGTGGTTGTCTTGTAATACCAACGGCCACCGCCAGAGGGCGCCTGATTGCAGAAGGAACCATAGGACTGAAGTAGGCCGCAAAGCCGCGGCCTCAATTACCGGCGCGGCCCATCGCGATCCCGCCGGGAGGGGGGGTGTTGAACGGACACAGGATACCCCAGCTGTGCCGCCCCAGGCACCAGGTCGCTAATTCTAGTCGCAAATGCGACCTGGCGCCCGGGGTTTGTCGAACCCTGGTCCAAAGTACAAACACACAAGCTCAGAACCAAATGCAAAAGATCAGACAACAATACAGAAGCTGACCAAAGGGTGGCGATAAAGAGCTGAAAAAAAACACGTGATTTGGTGAAAGTTGGCTGAAAAAGTCCTGCCGTGTGTATGCTTAATTAGTTTATGGCCGACGCCCTTTGCACAAAAATCCACGGGAAAGTTTGTACAAAGTCCTATCGTGTGTATGGGCCTTTAGTCATCCTGATTTCGTTCTTACACTTCTTATTGCATTCCTTGTAGTGTTGGAATGCTGATAATGTCCCCTCCACTTTATATTTTTTAAAGGCCATTTTTTTTTTTCTTTCTAATAAGAAATTTTACATTAAGGTTTAGCCACCCAATTTGCTCTTCTATATTTACTTCCCATTGGAATTGCCCGCACTATAGCCAAAAGAAGTCTAGAAGTGCAGGCCTTAATTGCCGGGAGGGCATCAATAGACGTCCTCCCATGCATGAGCTGCCTGGGGGGGGGGGGGGGAGCGCGCAGCACGCTCTATGATCACCGAGTCAATGAGACTCAGCTGATCCCAGATCTTAGTAAGGGGCCGATCCTGGCCCCTTACCACGTGATCAGCTGTCAGCCAATGACAGCTGATCACGTGATGTAAACAGAAGATCAGTATTAGGCTCCCCCCCCCCCCCAGAAAAAAAAAAAAAGCTGATCACCAGCTACAGTCAAAAGGGACATCGGTCCCAAAGAGGGAGAGCCACCGCCACCTCATCTGTGCATATCAGTGCCACCTATCAATGCCCACCAGTTCCACCAATCAGTGCCCAGTGGTGCCAGTGCCCATCAGTGCTGCCAGTGTCACCTAATCAGCACACATCAATGAAGGAGAAAAAAAAAAAAAAAAAAATTACCGTAAAAATTTAAAACGTTTTTTTTTTTTTTTTTTCGTCTTTTTAGCAAAAAATAAAAATAACCCAGCAGTGATTAAATACCATCGAAAGAAAGCACTATTTGTGTGGGGGGGAATGATTAAAATTTCATTTGGGTACAATGTTGCATGAACGCGCAAGTGTCATTCAAAGAGTGACAGCGCCGAAAGCTATAAATTACATGGGCAGGAAGCGGGTTTAAGTGCCCAGTAAGCAAGTGTTTAATAGGTTCCTAGAACATTCCCATTTTTCCTCAGTGTTCAATGTTTCTAGGATTAAAGTCCCAATTGATGTCTTGTAGTATTGAGTACATTTCAGAAAACTTGGCTCTTTTAAAATTTAGAGTTCTTGTGCTAACCTCATGCCTCATTTTCCTATGCTTTACGCTAAATATGATCATCCTTGTTTGTACTGAATAGATCTAGCAATGCATTCTTTCTAGTTGGAGAATCCACCAATTGAGACATGAAGTTTTCCTGCAAGACATTTATGAAATGACGGGCCTTTAATGAGGGAGCTGTTCCCTCTGCCCAGGATAATTAAAGTCCCCCATTATGATGACATTTCCCTTCCTCGCTGCCATGTCTACCTGTGATAGGATGTCCAGCTCCTCCTTTAGGTTTGGGGGCCTATGACATACCCCCATTATCAATTTCCATCTTCTTCTCTTTGGAGTTCTACCCACACAGATTCCACCTCCCCCTCGTCCCATTCACAATGACACTCCTCTCTATCACCCTTAAATCATTTTTGATATATAGACACACCCCTCCCCCTTCTTTTCGATACAAGGAATACCCCTGAATATTTGCCAGCCAGTTGTGTGAGATGTCAAACCAAGTTTCCCATAAAGTCTAAGTCCTCCTTGTGTAATAGCAGCTCCAGTTCCTCCAATTTGTTAGCTAGGCTCCTGGCATGTGTGTATACTACTCTCAGTGTTGTATGGGTGCATATTAATTTCTACTTAAGTTTTCCCATGATTGCCAGCAACGCTATAGCAGACACACTATAAACCTCCATTACTAGTATACAGTAGTTATCAATGAAATTAATAACTAGCCCACAACCCTGGATATAAAGTACATTACACATTATAATAAACATAAATACACAACATCCCACAATGGTTCCATAACATGGTACAGTGGTCACAATAATAATAATTTCATCTCCAAGAGATGATTAGACAGACAGAAACAATAGGCGACTCAATTAACAATGGGAATGCACACCTAGGAGGCACATAATGGGACAAAGACACATAACACCCTAAATGGATTATATCAGGAGACCCCAGAATCAGGTTGTTTTGAGCCGATGATATGAACATCTGCTCTGAGTATCACAATCTAAAGCAGGCATTGCTGGTTATGGGCATAGAGGCCCTAAATAAGTATCAGTGTGTTTTGGGGAGACATGGACTTGAATCAGAAACAAGACCACTCTAAGTATCCCCCCAGGCACACACCGCCAAAAGGAGTAGTGTTCCCTTAAAAGCCAGAGCCAGTAGGCAAGAGACCACCCAGCAGTCACCTCCAAAAGCCCTGCCCTGCTTGGGTCTGTCACAGATTAAGAATGACAACCTTCGAGATAGACATACTTGTTCTCCAGGACTCTGGTGAGAATGATACTGTAGATAAGGATGACCAGGCCGTAACCATATTGAACAAGCTTTGGGGGGGGGGGGGGGGGGGGGTCAACCCATGGCCAATTACGGGATCAGTTATTGAAACTTTGAGGCCGCTTAAAGCAACTTCATGAAAAAAAAAAAAAAAAAAAAAAAAAAAAAAAATTGTCCACCAGGCTGACAAAAGGAGAAAGTTTGGCAGTTCACGATCGTAGTCAATATCTTAAGGAGTCCCTCCGGCTATTGTCCCTTTACCTGGCTTTATGAAGGAGCATATAGAAATGAGGTATTAACAAGGTTTCTTTCTACCAAAGGATTATAAACCACCATACTTTTTATCAACTGGCAAAAGGTGCATAAAATCAGTGGATAATCTCCAGGCAGGCCTATAAAGGGAGTATCAACAGCTTCACAAGTGGCTTCCACAAATATATGGATTATTTTTTGCAACCTATTGTCTCTGGAATCTCTAATAAATTATGGTAAAGCAGACACTTATTCAATGACCTCAAAGACTACACATGGGATCCTAACCATATGGAGATCACTTGTTGTTAGTGCCCCTTATACATTAATCCCACATGAAGTAGGTCTAAGAGTATTATTGTACTTCTTGACTAAAAAGGAAGCACTTCACTATAAACAGGTTCAGTTTATTTTTAATTGTACCAAATTTACTTTAGAAAATAAAATTTCTGTTTTATGTATTGTTTTTACTTGCAAACCCACGGGAGAGCCATGTGGGCCTTATTATGCCCCATGTTATGCAAATATCACGATGGGCTATTGGGAAGATATGGCCATTTGGAACCATAACCCCTTCTCCGAATTCAATTTTTACAGTAGGTATATTTATGATATTTTGATCTGAAGCGGAGGGTTGTCCAAAGTGGCCTCTTTTGTAGAATACTGTAATAATAATTCCCTGGATCTGAGTTTTACTTATGTAACTGACCCATCACAACTGGTGTTTCTTGATTTGAAGCTATTCCGTGATGAATGTCAGATACGCATGAGAAATCATTTAAAATGCAGCTCCACCTAAAAAGGGGATACTTCACTTGTCTGCCTCCACCCCCACATAGGAGGAGGGAGGAAGGAGGAGGAAAAGGAGAGCGGGTACCTGGTTTGGACAAGTATCTGCTGCTCCCACTTCTGGCTCAGTTCACTATAGTGAACCGATCCAGAAGTTTGGCCCCCCTCTCCATAGCCTTCTGGGACACTTCACAGGTCCCAGAAGACTACGGGCCATTCACAAAGCACAGTGCACTTCGTGCACGTGTGCAGTAGGAAACCAGCAGTGAAGCCACAAGGCTTCACTGCTGGTTTCCCTTAGTCAAGATGGCTGCGCCAGCACTCGATAGAAATTGTTCCAGATTTTTATAAAAATGGTGTGAATTATTCTACCCACCAAATTTTAACCTGCCTGAATAAATATGTTATATACATTCTGCAAGGTCCATGTCATTTGTTATATGTTGGGAGAATGAGATGCACAAAAATAATAAATAAAAAAAGAAGAAGGGGGTGGGGTAAGAGTAGGGGAGTGCTTATCCAAAGTGATGCACCGAACATAGTGTTCCTCTAAATTTTTACCAAAATCACGCAAGTATAATAAGTACCCCAAGTACGATAGATTATAATACAGGCCTCTGAATTTATTGCTTGCAAGATATTTTTAGTTAGGTGCCTTTTTTGTGAATGTCAGGGCTGGGCTCCTCAGCTGTCGGCTAATTGCCAGCTCCTATCTCTCCACAGTGACTCACCTGTTGATATCCTGCTCGTCAGTCCTGCCTACTTAAGCCATCCAGTCCAGCGGATCTCTGCCTTCACCTTGGTCACATCTCTAGAGACGCTCGCCTGTGGTCCTGTTAAAGACATTCCTTCTGGCTCCAGATCCTGCTTGCTGTTCTACTACGCTCATCTCTGGCTCCCTGACGTTTTGGCTTGTCTGACTATCCATTCTGGCTCCTGAACTCTGGCTATGTTTTGACTATGTTTACTCTGTATAATAATAATAATAATAATAATAATAATAACAACAACAAAATAAAAACAAGTGAGATTTAACTGTACTTCTGTCTCAGTCTGATTCATGGTTTCTGACAGTAGGCGAAGGCCATGAATTCAGAAGATGCAGTCAATCCACTTGTTGGGAATATTTTTTCCAGATTGGATGAGCAGGATCACCACATGGATCAGTTTGCCACGGCTCACCTGGAATCTCCCACTGTGGCTGCCCTGGTACAACCTGTGTTGCAGGCCATCCCTGCTGCTGTCTCTATGCAGGCACTCGTCTAGAGTATAACCTCTATAAAAAAGGAGGTATGTCTGGTTCTGCTCCGCTTCCTCAGCGATTTGGGGGCGATCCAGTCCAATGCAGAGGGTTTCTCAACCAGGTTAAGATATACCTTAAAATGCGTTTCCCCACGGACAGAAGCAAAGTAGGTTTTGTGATATCTTTTCTTTCTGAGAGAGCCTTGGCCTGGGCAAACCCTCTAATCGGAGACGCAAAAAAAACTGGTGTCTTGAGTTACCCTGAGTTTGGGACTTCTTTTTAACTGGGTATTTGATGTTCCCGCATGCTCCGCTTCTGCTGCCAAGTGCCTCATGTCCATCAAACAGAGTACAAGAACTGTTACCGATTAAGCCATTGAATTCTGTACTCTGGCAGCAGAGGTTGCTTGGAACAGTGAGGCCCTCGTGGACGCTTTTCTCATGGTCTCTCGGATACAATCAAGGATGAGATAGCAGCCCGAGATTTACCCACTGAGCTGGAGAGGTTGATCATGTTTGCCATCCTTTTTGACTCTAGACTCAGAGAAAGATTTCCTTTTAAAGGAGCACTTGCAGAAGCCTCCTGTACATTTGTCTCCGAGCTTTGCAGTCCCACCCTTGCCTCCCTCACCTCCCATGCTTCCTGGTACCAAGTCGGTCTGTGAAGATAAACCCATGCACTTGGGTTTCATGCGTCTCTCTGTGGATGAGAGAACCCTTAGGAGGAGGGAGAGATTGTGCCTTTATTGTGGCCAGGCTGGTCACTTTTTGAAGTCTTGTCCTACCTGTCCAGGGAACGCCTCAACCTTGAGGTCCTGTCACTGACAGACCTTAGGTGGCGTTGTTTTGTCCCCAGTTATCTAGAAGGAAAAGCCCCTGATTTAGGCTACCCTTTCTTGGGCTGAGTCGTCCGTCGAGATACAGGCTCTAATCGACTCTGGGGCTGCATGCCTGTTCATTGATGCTGCCTTTGTATCGAAGCACTCGATTCCGCTGCAGCTGCGTGACACTCCACTTGCCATTGAGGCTCTTAATGGAAGACCTCTACAGCCTGCCCATGTGACTCATGAGACTGTTCGGTTGTCCATGGCCGTAGGGGCTCTTCACCATGAGATAATCCAATTCCAAGTTATTTCCTCACCCAAGTTTCCGCTGGTTATTGGTTACAGAGGCACAACCCCTCTTTTTATTGGCTCCGTGCCGAGGTTCTCTCCTGGTCACCACAATGCAGTAAAAACATGCTTCCAGAGGGTAGCCAAGGTCCTGTGCACCTCTTCACTCGCCTCCCTGCCGGAGGAGTACCACGATTTTAGTGACATCTTTGACAATGGTCAAGCTGGTAGTTTGCCTCCACACTGGTCATATTATTGCGCAATTAACCTTCAACCTGGTGCCATACCACCTCGTTGCCTGGTTTACCCTCTTTCAGTCTTGGAGGATAGGGCCATGGAGGAGTATGTTGCAGACACACTTTTTCAAGGTTTCATCCACAAATCCTCATCTCCTGCTGGTGCTGGTTTCTTCTTTGTGAAGAAGAGTGGTGAACTGAGACCTTGTATTGATTATAGGGGTCTCAATTGTTTCACGATTAAGAATGCCTATCCGATTCCGTTGATTACAGTTATTTGACCGCCCCTGACTGATATGACCAGAAAGGACAGTAACCCAGAGTTGGTCTCCGGAGACCATTAAGGCCTTTGAGAGTCTCAAGGCTGCCTTGTTTCTGCTCCTGAGTTGACACATCCTGATCCTACATTACCTTTTATCCTTGAGGTTGATGCGTCTGAGACTGGAGTTGGCGCCCTTCTGTCTCAACGTCCCAACTCTGAGAGCGCCATGTATCCTTGTGGCTACTCTTCCAAGAAATTGTCACCTGCGGAGGGCAATTACGAGATTAGGGACAGAGAGCTGTTAGCGATCATTTTAGCACTGAAATAATGTAGACATATCCTCGAAGGTACCATTGTGCCGGTTCTCCTTCTTACTAACCATAAGAATCTCACATTCCTGTCTGAGGCTAAACGCCTCTCTCCCAGAAGGGCGCGATGGGCTCTTTTCTGGTCTAGTTTAAATTACATGGTCTCATTCTTACCCAGTACTAAGAATGTAAGGGCTGACGCTTTGTCATGACAATTTTCCTCCACTTCCAAGATGGAGTCGGTTCTGGTTCCTGTGATTCCTCTTGATCGTATTCTGGCTACGGTTCGCACAAGTCTCACTTCTCCTTAGGGTGACAAAATTCTTGCTGCTCAGGTCCATGCTCTTAATTATTAAACAAGTGAGATTTAACTGTACTTCTGTCTCAGTCAGATTCATGGTTTCTGACAGCACTTGAAGATTGAAGGGTATGTGGGCTAATAAGCTGGTTCCGTCGTCCCTCCATGTGATCTATTGTCACTATTTAAAGTGTTACTAAACCCAAAACAGTAAAATCAGTCCGTATATGCAGCATAACATGCTTGTTATACTCACTGTGGAACTTAAGGGGTTAATCCTCTGCTTTGTTTAAAAAGGCTGTTTTATCCTGTATGCATAGATCCCCCCCCCCTGCACTGTTTATCTGGGGAAAGCCAGATGACACAGTCAGGGTAGCCGACCTGCACATGCTCAGTTGTGCCTTTTATGCTGTAGAGAATATTTCCTTGTTGATCTGAACTAGCCAGGTCACATGATATTAACATCACACATGTGCGTGTGTATACAGGCTGCAGTGGAAATCTCCTCCTACCTGAACGCTCAGCACTGTAGAAACGGTGCAGTTTATCACTGACCATGGTATACAGATCAGCCAAAAAGGTATATAGTGGCAATACTTTACTGTAAAAAGAAGATTTATAAACTGTGGGCACTGTGGGGGGGGCAGATGAACTATTTTCATATTACTGGGTTTAGTAACACTTTAATCCCCTTGCCCCCTCTCACTTTATTGGATAAGAAAGCTTTGAAACAAGTCATTCTATTAGAGAGAGAGTGCCCTGGTCCACTCCCCCGTCTCACACAACCACCAGCATTGTAATGCCAATCCACCTGTCCGTGGCACTGCCGTTGACACTACTTGCGGATCCTGTGGACTCAAGCAGCCATCTTCTTGGTGGATTTCTGCTTGTCCATTTACCAGGATAAGGTTTGACATCCCCGCAGCCAGTTCCAGGACAATCCCTTTGGCATTCCAGGCTGGTATGTGCCTACATACCTACAACTTCATCACAGGTGCTGGGTTCTATCTGGCTGTACAGAGGCTGTGAGGTAACCTGCTTTTACACATGTTTGTGTTTTGCAATTATGACTGAGATTTTTAGACTGTTTTTACCTATGGCCACACTATTAAACAATGCTTCATTTTTTTTTTTTGGAAGTTTTTATTTACTATCTTATTTAAGTTTGATGGACACCCTATATTTACCAGTGTATGGCATATAGTTTTGCCGCAGAAGTATGCATGCACTATGAAATGTGAGGTCAGTCTGCCAAAGCTCAAGAAACCCCTAGAAACCTGAGGAGGAACCCTAGGGTTCCACACAACCCTGGTGGAGAATGGCTGGGCTAGACTGTCCTTGACCTCCCCCCAATCAATATAAAGGAGAAACATAACAGGGATGAGCTAATCTCTCTGTGATTGAGGCATTTTGCAGCTTCCACTCACTTGAGCCTTGCTGCCATCCGGGTCAAATTCAGGGACTCACACTGCTAGCATGTGCATTTATATTCATGATGTATTTTTTTTTTTTATTACAAAGCTGCATTACTTTGTCTATAAAAGCTACCTACAATTCAGTTAGTTTCCACTCCTTAAGTGGCTTCCAAAAATCTCTCTCGGTGCATGAAATAAAAGCCTGTAGTCACTGAAGTCTGCTATAAACATAAATTGCTTATAATAAAAAAAATATATTATATCATAATAATAATAATAATAATAATATTATGGGGAAGGGGGAAAACCCAGACAATTAAAGAGAACACCCCAATCAATGCAAAGATGGTCACAGAAAACAAAAAGCCAGAATAAATTACCCAAACCCTTATCAGCAGTGGATTATGATTGGAAATCGGCATGCCATCGTTCTGCTTGCAGACATTCATTTTATTCTCATAGGTGTAAAAAACAAACCATGTGACATTTCCTTATCAGTGACATTGTTACCAGCTGTTAAGGCTACAATGCCCAACACAAAGCATACTCTATCATAACATAAACACTGTCACACATGCACTAATGGCTTTATCACCTTATTGACATCGGTTACACTGACAAAATGTGAGAGTCCATATCGCGCGATCAATATGCAATAACATAAGCTTCGTACGTGATCGGCATTTTACTAGCTACAACATAAACAGGTGGAGGTTTCTGCAGCATCTAGCACAACATACCCGATCTCCAAACAACAAATGCAACCGTTCTCCCTTCGTTCCCGCTCCTTACTACAGACCAGCTTTAGCAGCCTTATTATGGTGCACTTCGCAACCAAACCCGACCCACGACAGTCCGCCCTTGCTCTATCCGATTGGCCGCTGCTTGTCAGTTTAGGGAGGACGCTAAATGTGATTGCCAGAGACGTTTGTCTATCAATTCTCTCTCTTGGTTCGGTTGACCCGGTAGGGAAAATGAATCGAGCGGCCCCGTGTGTCAAAAAGGAAGCAGTGTGCAATAAGTAGAAACCGTTACCAGAGCTATAATAGAGAAAGCGGGAAAATACACTGTACGGTGTGGTGCTGTTATAAATAATACAGGGCTTTTTATGATGCTGAAGTTGGCTTCTTATTCGGCCAGCTTCTTATTCAGGATGGATCTTTATTCACAAAAGTGATTATTTACTAAACAATCATCTGCAAAGTTTATAAAAAAAGTGAATTTTAATAATTCTGTCTCCCTAATTGCCAGTTATTTAATGGGGTAGTTCTGAATAAATAACCTTTTCTATATGAAAACCATCTTGGCTCACCCAAATGTGACTTGTTTTCATATAATTGGGCATCCCTCTGTCTATTAGCTAAAGTTCAATTTGGCCTGAGCCAAGTGATATAAATCATAAAATTTGGCACCAAACGTGGCACCATGACAGCAATCAATTTCAATGGGAAATTCTGAACAAGAAGCCAAGCTATTCCTATATGAAAACCATCTTGGCTCACCTGAATTCCACTTGTTTTATACTCATTGGGCATCCTTCTTTAAAGCGGAGTTCCACACAAAAATGGAACTTCCGCTTTTCGGAACCCTCCCCCCCTCCGGTGTCACATTTGGCACCTTTCTAAGACAGGTATTTGCACCCACTTCTGGCATAGACTCCCATGGGAGTCTATGCCTCTTCCCGTCCCGACCGCACTGTCTCCTGGGAACACACAGCTCCCAGGAGAGAGCGGGGACCACTAGGGACGCGCAGCGCGACTCGCGCATGCGCAGTAGGGAACTGGGAAGTGAAGCCGCAACGCTTCACTTCCTGATTCCCTCACCTAGGATGGCGGCGGCAGCTGCCGAGAACCGAGCGGGTTCTCGGCGTCCCCTGCCGACATCGCTGGACCCTGGGACAGGTAAGTGGCCATGTATTAAAAGTCAGCAGCTGCAGTATTTGTAGCTGCTGGCTTTTAATATATATTTTTTTTGGCGGTGTGGGTGAACCCCCGCTTTAAAGAAAAGTTCAATTTGGCCTGAGCTAAGTGATATAAACTATGAAATAAGGCACCAAACTTGGCACCCTGGCATCCATGCATTTCAAGGTGAAATTCCGAATAAGAAACCAAGCTATTCCTACAGTATATGAAAACCGTCTTGGCTCACCCATATTCCACTTGTTTTATATACATATTGGGTATCCTATGATATAGAAAAGTTAAATTTAGCCTCAGCCAAGGGATATAAACAATGAAATATGGCACCCTGGCATCCATGCATTTCAATGTGAAATTCCAAATAAGAAACCAAGCAATTCCTATATGAAAACCATCTTGGCTCACCCAAATTCAACTTGTTTTATACTAACTGGGCATCCTACTATATAGGAAAGTTCAATTTGGCCTGAGCCAAGTTATATAAACCCTAATTTATATGGCGCCTAACTTGTCACCCTGATAGCCATTCATTTCAATGGGAAATTCCGAATAAGAAACCAAGTAATTTTTATATGAAAACCATCTTTGCTCAGCCAAATTCCAGTTATTTTAAACTATTTGGGCATCTCTCTATATAGAAACGTTAAATTGGGCTGTAGCCAAATTACGTTCCTAATAAAATAATTAACTACACCTGGCACCCTGACAGCATTGCATTTGGGACCACAGCGTCAAGCAACAACTTAAAACACTGTCTCAACTTTCTCTGCTTCTTACCTTCTACAATTTCTCTGTGTGGAGTTCTGATTCCATGAGAGTGTAACTGTGACTTACTGTATATGCATTCTACTTATGGCATTGTAATTGTGATATAGGTATAGGACCTATGAATACGACAAAATAAACACACAGATAACAGGTGGTCTGGCTTTGTACTTATCTAAGTCTAGTGTATCTGTAAGGCTGGGTTCACACCTATGTGAATTGGATGCGGTTTTCTCCGCATCCAATTTGCATAGCAGAAAATTGTGACCCTCTCTCTATGAAGCCGGTTCACACATCTCCACAGCGGCTCTGGTGTGAAATGTGTCTTTTTTGTCCATTTTAGGTCTGAATTCAGCCAAAAATTTGGGCTGAAATCGGACCTGAAAGTGTGAATGGAGACTAAGCATGAGCTCGGGTGTGTTTGCACACTCCACATGCAGAGCCCGCCAGGAAGTCAGCACGGCGCTGCACTAATCACAGGCAGTGAGACATTTCCCAATCTCTGCAGCCTCACATCGGAAAATGTCTCACTGCCTGTGATTAGCGCAGTGCCGTGCTGACTTCCTGGCAGGCTCTGCACGTGGAGTGTCTGAACACGCCCAAGCCCATCGTTAATGGAAACGCACCAGACCCCAGCTGTGAGCCGGAGTGTGCTGCGGTGTAAATTCAGCCTTAAAGTTTTTGTCTTTTACTCCCCCCATTCCCTTCCCATTATTAAAAAGGGTTGTTTGCTCCTTTATCTGAGGATCTTTATGCATCAGCTACTGATTTGCCATAGCACATTCTTGTTACTGCAGCATTCAGCACCACTGTTGGATGCAATGTATTCATATGCAAGTATAAATGTATCATGTTTTGTGATCTGTTACTTTTCTTTTTCAGGAGTTCAGCATTTTAGCTTCTTCACTGAGGCTGGGTTCATACTGGAGCGATGCAAGAACCCTGCAAATCCTGTGCGGGTTCCCGCATCGCACCTGAATCGTCAGCGGTTAACACTGACATCTGCAAACTGCTGGGAGTGTCAATGTAAAGTTAATGAGACCCCCAGATCAGTTTGCAGATCACAGTGCGAACTGTGAAATGGTGCAGGAATCGGATCGCATAGGAGTGAACACCCATGCTATCCGATTCAAGTGCGGACCAAAAAAAGGGTTTTGCACCATTTTGGTGTGAATGCAATGCGATTTCAGCCATACAATTTGTATGGCTGAATTTGCATCGCACATACATTGCATGTGATCTGCACAGCAATGCGGTGTGAATCACATGTGATGCCTGTGATTGCACGAGTGTGAACCCAGTGAAAGGGTTAAAGTAGGTTTTGCATTACAGTGCTAGAGTGTTTGGCTCTGGCTTGAACAAAAGGGGGCAACCCTACTGGCAGTGCCAGTGCTTGCTTTCCCACAGCTTGACCAAAGTGCAATGCATTCTGTTTTTGGACAAAATAATTTAGTCAAAATCCAAAACATGTATAAATGGATTTAGTCAACAACTAATTATTTTTCAGACAAATCCTTTCATCTGAAGCAAAGTTTTACAGTGTACACATGTCTCCTTAGCACTAGGATGTATAAAATATATACAGACATGCTCACAGGGCAGGGTTACATAACATGCACGATTCCTGCATCCTGGTAGTGCTGTATGATTGGCATTAGGGAGGCGCCATGCATTCATCTTCTCTGCCTAACTACCGTTGTTTTAACAAGATACAACACCAGCAATAACAACAAAGGTGCATTCTGCACAGAATGCATCCTGCTTCTGCTCCATGACCGATAGCTCTGCCTGACACTGAAAGGCGTTTTATATTGCAGCACAGGGGTCCTTTCCTTATATTCATAGTAGAGATAAGAACATGAGCTGGGGGTGGCCAAAATGTGAATCCGGCCATGTAAATTTCATTGGTCAGTGTCTGGAGGCTACTCTGCATGGCAATTGATGTAATGTAAGTACAGGCGGTTCCCTAGTTACAAACATCCGACTTACCAATGACTCCTACTTACAATCGGAGGGAGACAACAGGAAGCAAGAGGAAATTTACCCCTAGGAAGGGAAATTCACTCCTGTAAGAGTTATTATTAGGGATGAGCCGAACACCCCCACGGTTCAGTTCGCAGCAGAACATGCGAAGAAGCAAAAAATTTGTTCATACACGCGAACTCCGTTAAAGTCTATGCTAATTTTAAAGGTTTATATGCAAGTTATTGCCATAAAAGTGTTTGGGGACATGTATCAATGCAAAAAAAGTTTTAAAAACAGCTGGCTTTTTGGGAGCAGTGATTTTAATAACACTTAAAGTGAAACAATAAAAATTAAATATTCTTTTAAATATCATGCCTGGAGGGTGTCCTTAGTATGCCTGTAAAGTAGCACATCTTTCCCATGTTTATAACAGTGCCACAGCAAAATGAAATTTCTAAAGGAAAAAATGTCATTTAAAACTGCTCACGGCTGTAATGGTGGTAAAAAATCCCGCACCACAAAATTAAAAAGTAAGAATGAGCTGCTGATCCCAAAACGAAATGATATCATCACTAGTGCAAATTGGAAAAGAGATAGGTGGGACGCGCTAATTGTGAGCAGTAAAACTAAAAAATAAATTGAGTTAGAGAAAATATATTTTGATAGAATTAAAAAAAATAAGAAATACACACCAGCCTACCTAGTTGGATTATAACTAAAAAAACATAAATCTAATGGGTAAACCCAGGAACAATTCCTATAGGTGTACTGTGATGATGAACGACCATTAAATACAATACCTATATATGTGCTATGGTGATAACAACAATTAAGAAAACCCAAACAAATCATATAGCATGATGGTCATATGAATGAGAAACCTATTAGGACCACAGATAACTGAATCATATGAGGTACACAATAGGCAAATATCCAAGTGAGAAAAAAGTTCATATAAGTGAAAAAAAGTCTATATAAGTGATGACTCTTGTGACCAAATCTTGTAGTTATAGTAAAGTGAAAATGACAGTAGAACACCTTCACTGTCTGTAGATATCACCCAAAGTTCTCAAGGGATGGGTGTCAGGTTACCAGAAGTAGTTGACCTAATTAATGAAAAAAAAGGTCAAATGAGCTTTAGCAAGATAATGCTT